>CM053576.1:26534413-26570080 GCA_028646485.1 Cryptoprocta ferox | reverse complement strand
CCCCGCCCCCCGCCGCGCGCGCGCGCGCGCCTCCCGGGAGGGTGAACGCGCCGCCCCGCGCGCCGGCTCCTCCCCGCCGGGGCAGTGTCCGCGCCCCGCCGACGCCCTCACTCGACCTGGCGGCCGGCCCCGGGGCGGACGGCGCGTCCCTGGCGGCGGCACCGAGCCCGCGCCCCGCGGATGCGCCCGTGCGCCCGGAGCAGCCATCGGGCCTCCCGGGGAGCCCCAGCGCGCCCGCCCCGACCAGGCTGCCCAGATGCGGGCGCCACTCTGCCTGTTGCTGCTCGTCGCTCACGCCGCCAGCATGATCCCCCTGAACCGAAGGAAGAAGCAAGGTACGAGGGGGCAGCGCGCAGGGTGGCAGGTCGCACACAGCGGCGCAGACAGGGAGATGGCCCTTGGGACAGCTGCGTGGTGCCCGGCGTCCAGGGCCGCTGACTCCTCCAGAGACAGCCATCAGTCCCACTTTACAGATGCGGAGACTGAGGCTCCAGGGCGCCTGTGGAGCAAGCTGGCTCGAGGAGGCTCCCCAAGGAAGGAAGGGGCTGCTAGGGCTCGCTCACTGACCCGCTCCCCAGAGTTGCAGCATTGCTGAGAAGAAGGAGGGTGGCTCTGTGCAGAGATGGGAAGCCCAGCTGGGACCAGGGGACAGAATTACTGGCTTAGAAGCCACGGCCAAGTATCCACGCCGAGCCAGGGGAAGACATATACAGCCCCAGGGCTAAGAGACCAGATGCCCCTGACTCAGCCCCATCTTCGACCCTGACTCTTGCGTCACCTCCGGGAAGGCGGTGATTCTCAGTGGACTCCCCCTTTGCTAAGGACATGAGCTTTGTGAATTCATGGAGATCTGAGACCTGAGTTCAAGTCCAGTGATTCTGGGATGACCTGGAAGAAGCCCCAGAGACCCCCAGGTTCTCCATTTTGACCTCCTAGGAACACTAGGAAGATAACCCAAGGTTCAGACTATAAGTGTACCCGGGGCTCGGAGGGGACCCTTGCACCCTTACTGTGAGAGTCAGAACGTCCTCGGGAGGTGGGTTTGAGGCCGTCCCTGCAGAGTGGGGGCTGGCAGAGCCCTTGGGGCTGAGGAGGGCAAGCAAGCGAGCAAGTCTCCTCCCAAAAGGAGGACACCAGCCATGGCGCCGAGGTTTTCCTTCATCAAGGGAATCCCCACTGCATCCTCCTGAGAGCGCCGGTGCCATTCTATAAAGCCGATGCCAAGGCTCAGACGGGTTAGGTAACTTTGCTAAGTGGTCCAGCAGGCGAGCAGAAGACCCAGGGGCTTCCTTTCCAGCGGTGGTGTCAGGTCTGAGGAAGGCTACTTGGGAGTAAGAAAGGGCGTCTGCCCTCCAGGGGTTTCTAATCCACTTGAGTGAACCGCCCTGCAAGGACTCAGTCACTGCCGGAGTGGAGCAGGAAGAGAGAATTCCCAATTTTGGGAGAATTGGGAGCTGGCATTGGACGGGGCAGGGAGCCTGGCCCAGAGGGCTCCAATCTCTGGTGTGACTGAATGCAGAGGACCCGGGGGTGGGGGGGGAGGCGACGTGGGTGGGCTTCAGGTAAGCCGGGGGAATTTGGGACCTCTCGGTCCTCTGCGGGTGGCCCTCGTATAGTGGTTGAGTCTACGGGTTCTGGGGTCAGGCTGCCTGGGTCCAAACCCCGGCTTCCCCAGTTACCGGCTGAGTGACTTTGGGGAAGTCACTTTGCCTCTCTGAGCCTGGGTTTACCCACTTGAGGTTCTTTTAGAAAGTCTCTCAGGTTTTTCTCCGTTTTTAAACAGACCAGAGAAATAACAATAAAAACTTTCTCCCTGTTGACTCCTCTCTAAAACAGGAAGAGTAATCTGAAGTATCTAACTCACAAGGCAGGTGTGGGGAAGACTGAATGAATTCGTGTGTATGTTAAGGGGGTCGCCAAGTACACAGGCTCCGAGTGGGCACTTATAAGGATTAGTCATCTTCATCTCCTCCCCCTGGTGTCCCTGGCTACTCACAATAGCCTGCTGGGGTGGGAGGTGCTTATTAGATGAGGATTCAGAGAGGGAAGCTGACTTGTCCAAGGTTGCACAGCAGGTAAGTAGCAAAGCAGGCTCGAATCCCAATCCGAACTGACAGGATGTCTCCTGAGCTGTGTTGGTCTTCCCTCGCAGAGCCTCAGTTTCCCCATCTGAAGAGGAGCTGGTTTAGGAGGTCTTTAAGATGCTTCACAGTTCTAAAAAGACAGACAGACAGACACACACACACACACACACACACACAGAATAAAGCAAAAGAAAATTTCCAATCCCTTTCCCTATCCCCAGTCACTCGGTGAGGAGTTGGGCGTGGCAGCTCCTGACGCTGCCCAGGGTCAGGCAAGGGGGCTCTTGGTGCCCCTCCCCGAAGCAGTTGACGTCTTGTGTATGGGACACGAACAGGCCCCCCATCCAGCATCTCCAGGGAGAGGCTTGGGGCTCCCCTTACCAGTCAGGTGCAATGGAGAGAGCCTTGGACTTCAATCCCACCTTCTCACCCAGGACCCCTTTGTACTGCATGACCTTGGGTGAGTGGACTCCCCCACTCCTGCCTACAGCCTCAGTTTCCCCACTGGCACTGGGGTGAGAGTGGGCAGTAGAAAAACCTTTCCTGTAGCACATTACATAGGGTGGTCATAGAAATCCTGGCCAACTCGGTTTGGGAAATGCTTGGGTTAGCAGATTTCTTGACCGCAGGACTTATCAGAGCATTTATGGTGAAGTGCTGGACTAGACAGCAGGGCCTTTCCCAAACTAATTACGCAGCAGAGGCCATTTTTCATAAGACAGCTGCTTGGAAGACTCCACAGGACATCCCTGAGGGTCTTACCAGCTTCGACATTTTCCTCTAACTTCAGTGGGAGAGTGTGTCACGAAAGCACCTGGGTATTGGCCGTGCCCTTCATCCATTCCTTCCCTTGTTCGTTCAACAAGGGCCACAGGCCCTGCGTTAGGAAACTTGGAGATGCCGACGACGTGCACAGACCTGGGACCCGCCCTTGAGCAGCTGCCGAGGTCGGGGGGTGCCGCTCCCCTGACTTCCCCAGCCTCCCCTCTGCACTCGAGTCCTTAGCCTCAGCCTTCGGCCCGCACCGCAAGGCCCAGCAGCCACCATCCCCGGGGCCTGACACCGCAGACCCACGATTCCTCCAGCCCCGGCGTCACTGGTTGTTTTTTTTTTTTTTTTTTTTTTGATGAAACCCAATTTTTCTGTTTCTAAGACAAGTAAGAATGAAAGAAAAGGCTTGAGAAAGGTTCTTGGATCTCGAGTATGTCTTACAAAACAACATGGTGATTAATTACGTGTAAATGAATCCGAACCAGATGGAAACATTTCTCTTGAAACGTGCTGGGGTGTCCCGGCAATGGGACCGTCAGGGAGTGTGAGGGGGCTCTGGTCGGCACCCCCCAGCCCCGATACGGAGCTTCGTTTAGGCAGTGAGGAGAAGACAGGCTGTGACTGACTTCCCTGATGTTCAGGGCCTGCTGGGGAGGGGGCCTGCTGGAGGGGAGAGTTCCCCCACGTTTGCGTGGTGCTTTAAGATCCTTCCAGACCCGAGGCAACAAGGGGCAGAGGAAATTCAGGGAATTCAGCTCTGGAATTCAGACAGCCCTGGGTTCAAATCCTGAGCCCTCTCCTACCCTAGACGCGTGAACTTGGGCAGGCCACATGCCCTCTCTGATCTGAGATTCCACATCTGTGAAATGGGAACGGTTGTACCTACCTCTTTGGCAGTTGGGAAGACTCACCACAGTCCCAGGGGGAAGGTGTCTGGAAGCATACAGTAGGTGCTTCATAAAGATTCCAGTACTTCCCCCCTCCCATTTTACAGCAGGGTGGGATGCTCTCTGGACTTGGGGTGAGGGCGTCTCGCGTGGGATGAAGCTCACCTCTGCCCTTGTCCCTGCTGTGAGCCTCTTTTTTTTCCCCTTCATCTGTCAAAAGATTGTGGCAGCGCCTACACTGGGGGAGTCGGGGAGTGTATGAATTCTCTGTAAATTGCGGAGGCCTGTGTGGACGGCCAGGCAGGCAGCGTGGTCCCCTGTGCAAAGCAGAGATACCGAGACCCGCCAAGCAGGTGCCCGAGGCCGTGGCAGAGATGGGGAAGGACGCAGGTATCCAGTCTCCAGGGCTGGGCACAGAACAAGGTGCATCCCCGCAAGATGCTGGCATCCACGTGACGCCAGGTAAAGAGGAGTGTCAGGGGCAGCCCTGGAAAGGGAGCGAGCTGCTAAAGGACAGGGAAGAGGGCTGCCAACTGCACCTGCAGGGGTCAGGAAAGGCGCCGCGTGTTGGCAGAGTGCTACTTTAGACGAGTCATTTTGGCCCCTTTGGGCCTGGTTTCCTTCCTAAAATATGGCTGGTTGAGGAAAAGAAAGCAGAATGCTTGGCACATAGTAGGTACTCAATAAATCGGGCTCTGCTCGCATGCCCTCTCCCTCCGCAGTCAGTTCTGGAGCCAAACCGGGCTCAAAGGAGGTGCTGCTTTCACCTCCCAGGTCCTACCCTTGGGGGGAATCCACCTCCCTCTCCAGGGATGGAAACTGCCCGGCTCCCACCCAGTCCCCGCAGGAGAGCCTGGAGGCCGCTCAGTGAGGGCTGGCCATGCGCCAAGAGCTCCGCACACGGGGAATCCTCACTGCCTGGCCCTGCCTGGTGTTCTACCCATTTCCCAGACAAGGGGACTGAGGCTCGTCACGGGGCAGTGACTTGCCCAGGAACTCCCAACATCTGGGATGTGGGCCCAGGGTTTTGGAGGCTCCAAAGCCAGTGCTTAGAAATGCAAATGGGGTCTGTTGGTGACTTGCCAGGGGCTGCAAGGTGAAGGCCCCCAGGAGGAGCCTTATCACGGGGTGGGACTTAGGATTTTGTCAGCATAGGTGGCCCCAGGGAAGGGGCCAGCGACTCCGGCAGGAGGAAGGGAAGGTGTGGTCAGGTGGAAAAGGCCAAAGGGGCTGGACGACCAGAGGAAGTGAAGGCCCGATTGCAGACAGGGCCAGAGGCCAGTCCTGGAGGGCCTAGGATGCCCCTCACGTGTCACCATCGTCACAAGGAGGTATTTATTGAGCCCCTCCTGGAGGCCAGGCTCTGGGCTAGGTGTTGACAAGGACAGTAGAGGTGCGCTCCACTGTCCCTGCTGTCAGAGGGCTCCTTGTCTTCTCGAGATGTCAGGAGCAGATCCATCAGAGAGACCGACACGGACAGGACCCCACAGCTTCTCAACACAGCCTTGAGCGGCAGGTCCGTGGCACTCCTGGTCTCAGCTGAGCAATCTCAAACTCAACGAGGGGACGTGGCTTCGCCAAGGTGACCTTATCCATTCCGTGCTCCTGTGTCTTCGTGCCCGTCTATCAGTTCACTGTTTATTCATCCATTTCCCATCCACGGATCAGGGAGATACATTTATTAAGTACAGCCAGGATTTTTGAATGACGGGCAGCACCATGGAAGGGGCCAGAACAGAAGAGTATAGAATAGATCCAGGCGGGGTCAGCAAACTTTTTTTGTAGGGGGCCGGAGACAGGTACTATAGGCTTTGCTGGCCACATTTGACCTGTCCCACACTCTCCTTTGATGTTGTAGTATAACCATGTGGCTCACAGGCCACACATAAAAACAGGCTGAGGGCCAGCTTTGGCTCATAGGCTATGGTTTGCTAACCTCCTTTTTAGAAAATATCAGAATGTATTGCACGTGTTAAAATTACATACTATTTCGAGAAATGCGATTCAGGATACACGTACATGTGGATGTGTGTCTGAGTTGGGTGAGTGCGCATGCTCAGGGACGTGCCCGTGGATGGGGGTTATGTGCGTGAGTGTGTTTGTACTAGCATGTGTATTCTGCGTGCTGCGTGTGAACGGATATAAAAAACGGTGACGTTTACCACTGTCGAGGGAGTGCGGAGGCTGCCGGATCAGCCGAGCCCGGTGCCGTCCTCAGCAGTGTCTCCGAGTTGGATTTTAGGAGGATCCCTATAGCACAGATGGGGAGACAAAGGCCCGGTAGGTCACACAGCAGGTGCACCGGGGAGTCTCAGATGCTACACTGAATTGCCTCAATGAGTAGCAATCGCCCCTGACACATTTTGTGGGTCGTGTGGCCTCGAATCCGGTGGCGGGGTCCTTCCCAAGGCTTGTGGCTCTTAGTCCCAGAAGGTGGAGTGATCAGCAGGGCCCTACATACCCTCGTGCATCAGACACCCCTGAGCGGCCAGTGGGCCCCAGGCTTGCGTGAGCCTTTCGCACGGCCCCTGCCGGGCGGGTATGTTTGCACCCTCTGCCCTTACAGAAGAGGAAGTCTGCTTCAGGGAGGGAAGCTGGTTTGTCCAAGGTCACAGAGGATATGGCTGTGTGTGGCCTGGGTCTTCCAGATTCCAGACCCACTGGAGCAAATCCTGCCTACCACAGACTTCTCTGGAAAACCCATCCAGTGCCATTAACCACCCTCTGGTCCACACAGCACTTTACAGCTTGCCTTCTCTCTCTGGAGTTCCGGAGAAGGGTGATGGAATAATGGAATGCTAGGGCTGAAAAGGCCAACGGAGACTGCTGAGACCGATACCTGTGCAAATACGGAGGCTCAATCCGGGCAGCACGTCACCCCCGCGGTCGCCCAGCTGGGGGTGGAAATGAGGGTGCAGCAGAGACTGGGGAAAAGGGGAGGGCGGCTGTGGAGAGGCGGAGGAAGGCAGCCCGCTCCAGAGCCTGAAGGTCCTGGTGTCGGGGGCCTCTGAGAGCCTCAGTTTCCCCGTATGACTTGGCTGTGCTGGGTCTGCTACGCCTTTCTCCCAGGTCGAGGATAAACGTCAGATGAGGGTTGGAGTCAAGCGCCCAAAGGCTGTTGGCACAGGCTTCTTAGTAACCAGGGGCCAGCCCAGGGGTGGGAGCCTCATACGGACCCCTGGAGTTACCTCGTGCCACATAGGGTGCGTGGCTTGGCCGTGCGGTTCCCTCCGAGGGAGCTGGCCGAGGTCTGGGCCGGACTCAGAGCCACAGCTGCCTCAAGGCCGGTCCTTCCTTCTGAACCTCAGGCCAGGGACGCCGTCAGGGCGCAGAACGGCCCCAGGCTCGATGGACGCCCGGGAATTTGCTCGTCACCTGTATGTCCACACACACAGAACTTCCTAAAAACGTATATATATTTTTTTTCTTGAAAAACACTTCACGTTCAGGGCTCCTGGGTGGCTCAGTTGGTTCAGTGTCTGACTCTTGGTTTCTGCTCAGGTTCATGAGTTCGAGCCCCGTGTCGGGCTCTGTGTTGCTTGACCGCACAGAGCCTGCCTGGGATTCTCTCTCTCCCTCGCTCCCTGCCCCTCCCCCCACCTCTCAAAATAAATAAATAAACTAAAAAGAACAATACCTAACTTTCTCTGGCATGAAAGGTTTTTAAAAGTCTGTTTTTGATTTAGGTTTACGTGCAAGCATTTACTCAATGCCAGATTCTGGTACCTATATTATTTTATTTTATTTAACAAGATCAGGGGCACCTGGGTGGCTCAGTCAGTTGAGCGTCTGGCTTCAGCTCAGGTCATGATCTCGCGGTTCGTGGGTTCGAGCCCCGCATCAGGCTCTGGCAGCTAGCTCAGAGCCTGGAGCCTATCTTTGGATTCTGTGTCTCCTTCTCTCTCTGACCCTCCCCTGCTCACACTGTCTCTCTCTCTCAAAAAAAAAAAAAAAAAAAAAAAAAAAGCACAAGATCAGGTGCTGTTCTAAGTACTTTGTCTATATGAGCTGATAAAGTTTTCTTAATAAACCTGTGAGGCGGGTCCTATTATTATCCCTGTTCTACGGATGAGAAAACTGGGGCACAGAGAGCTTAGGTAGCTTACCCAAGGCCACACAGCCAAGGTTCAAGTCCTGGCTGGTCCCAGAGCTCAGTTGCCTCCCAGCGTCACAAGTTGCTGTGAGGACTTTTATCCATATTTTACAGAGGAGGAAACTGATTTAAGAGAGGGGCATTGCATAAGGTATATGAAATTGCCATTCTTAGAGGTCAAAACCAGCCCCCTATTCTCAATTTCATATGCTTCAGTCCAATAGCTTGGCAAAGTACATTTGGCCAAAACCAGGATTTAAACCCAGGCAACGAATTCCAAAGCTTGGGTGCATAACCAGCCCTCCAGGCCTTCACCCAATACAGCCACACAACAGCCCATGAGGTGGTTTGATCCTATTATTCTACAGAGGAGGCCTTCCAAGCTCAGAGAGGGCAGTTGGCTTGCCAAGGGCACGGAGCCAGGACCGGGAGAAGTTGGGACGTGCCTGCAAGTCTCCAGGGGCCGGAGCCTCCTATCTTGGCTTGTGCAGCAGGTGGTAAGGTTTAGACACATGCCCTCGCCCCAGCCTTGGGGATACCCCCCCCCGGGTCCCACAGGGAATGGTCTGGTTCCCATCACCAGCAAACTCATTTTGGGCACGGCTGCCTCAGGCTGGGCCACCACCGCCTCCCCTGGTATGATTTCTTGGCGCCGTGCCGCGTGATTCACAGGGCCCCTGCTCTGCGATCCATGGTGGGGGCCCCAGTGCGCCACTGTGGGGGGGGGTGCCGTCTCACCAGCTCAAAAGAAAGGCATCCCCCAGCCTGGGAGACCCAGACCACGTGGGGAAGCCACTCCCTTTCGCCAGAAGTCTCCACTTTCCCTGAAGCCCGACAGCGGTGCCCACATCCGCAGGGGTGGAGACACGCAGAGAAGGAATGTCACGACTGCCCTTCCGGAGCCTGCCCTGGTGTCGGCAGGCGGGCACAGCTGTCTCTAGCCAGTCCCAGATGAGCAGTGGGCAGCCAGCAGGCTGTCACGAAGGCCGTGGGCTCTGCCACTCACTGGCTGAGTGACCTTGGGCAGTTCATCTCTCCCTTCTGTGCCTCTGTTGGCTAACTTGTAAAATAGGGCATTCCTCGCAAATAGGGGGAGCTCTTACGAGTTCCGGCATCAGGCAGGGAGGATGGGCTCAGCTCCCTCCTCTGCTACTGCCTTGCTTGGGTGAAAATATCCCACTCCCGAGTCTCAGTGTCGTGTAGCAGTGCGTGGGGACACTAATAGCATCTATGTCATATGTTGTTAAGGATTAAAATTATGAATGCAACCCACCTAGGAGATAGTTGGGAGATAGTAGGTGCTCAATAAATGGTGATAACAGGGGCCCCTGGGTGGCTCAGTCAGTTAAGCGTCCGACTTTGGCTTAGGTCATGATCTTGCACCCTGTGAGTTCAAACCCAGCATCGGGCTCTGTGCCGACAGCTCAGAGCCTGGACCCTGCTTTGGATTCTGTGTCTCCTTCTGTTTCTGCCCCTCTGTCTCTCATGCTCTGTCTCTCTCTCTCTCTCAAAAATAAATAAACATTAAAAAAAATTTTTTTAAATGGTGATAACAGTCATGCACCGTGAGGGGTTAGCTCTTTCTAGTGTCCAGAACATTCCAGCCTGATGTCGGCCTGCATCTAAAAGTCCTCAGGAGACCTAACTTGTCAAAAGAAGGTCACTTTGAGGAGCCCAGATTCAAAGGATATAGTGGTCCTAAGTGCTGTGTGACTGTCGCACAGCGACTGCTGTCTCTGAGCCTCAGTGTACTCCTCTCTGAAATCGGACTCCAGAGGACGGCAGTGAGGCTGGCAGGACGTGTGCGTATGTGTGTGTGGTGCCGGCACATTATAAATGCATAAATCGTGTGACGGCTATTTGTGGATGAGGCCGTCGGGGGCCCCGACGGCCTACCCTCTGCCCAAAGCAAGGCTGGAAAAACCCAGTCAGATGCTGTCTTTTGGACATGCTTCTCCTTCCTCCTGTCCCCCCCCCCACCGCAGGCATCTGCGTCTGTCAGACTCCCTAATTCATAGCACATTATCAGCACCAGCCGTGCAAAACCCCGCTCTTGTTTTGTGTTTTATTTTCCTTTCTTTGTTTTTTAAATTGTTACACATTGCTGATGTTTCATTTTTCTCTTACATTTATGTCACTCATTTAAACTTTGTTCTCTTTTATTCGACTTACACAGTTTAATTTGATTTTTAAAAAACGTTTGTTAGTTACTCCAGGGAAAAGAAAAAAAAGAAAGCTTTCACTCTTATTAATTTCAGTGTTTCATTTTAATGAAAAGAAGTTTGATGTATGTAAATTTATGTTAAAACTGCGTTTTAACTGTTACTCTTACATTTTGTTTTTCGAAATTATTTTTATTTTATTGTTTTAGTTTCAAACGCGGTTTTATTTTACATTTCTGTCCATTTTAATTATTTTTCTTTGATTTTCATTCCACTTATTTTTTTAATTTTTTGTTTGTTTTCAACTTTTTATATATTTTATTTTCATTCTGTCCGATTTTTAAAAAAATTTTTTAAATGTTTATTTATATTTGAGAGAGGGAGAGACAGAGTATGCGCAGGGGAGGGGCAGAGGGAGAGGGAGACACAGAAGCTGAAGCAGGCTCCAGGCTCTGATCTGTCAGCACAGAGCCCGATGTGGGGTGAGATCACGACCTGAGCCGAAGTGAGACTCTTAACCGACTGAGCCACCCAGGCGCCCCAATTTTGTCCACTTTTATTGTGTTAACTGAATTTTTCTCATCGATTTGTAGGACTTCCTTTGTTACCTGCATATTGACCCCATGTTGGTTTCGACGTTGAAAATATCTTTCTTCAGTCCGACACCCATCTGCTAACTTCGTATGTCCTTTGGAGTTTAGAAATCATTACCTATGATTCTATTCATGTGCTCAAATCCCATGAGCTTTTTGAAGGAGGGTATTTTCTTCCACCTTATGGTCTGGGCTTTTTAATCTTAGAAAATGTCCTTATAACGGGCACCTGGCTGGCTCAAGGTGTGATTCTTGATCTTGGGGTTGTGAGTTCGAGCCCCATGTTGGGGGGCTGAGGTTTTTACTTAAAAAGAAACTAAGTTTCTTACTTAAAAAGAAAATCTTAAAAAAAAAAAGAAAAGAAAAGAAAGAAAAGAAAATGTCCTTATAAGAAAGTCTCATTAAAAGGGTGTGAGTCCCCGGTTCTCCATCCCTCAAGTGGACCACCCTTCTGTGAGCCATTCTCTGATATGATAGTCCTGCTACAGTGGGCCTCGGCCCCTCCCCAGCACACTCGTGGAACTCTCAAATGCAGGTGATGCTTCTCGGTTCCCCCTCGTCCTGGAATGTCCCCTTGGTCACTGCATTCCAGCTGGTACTTGCTATTAGCCAGACCCTGTCCTTGGAGGCCCCAGCCTGATGGAGGGGGCAGGCCCACCAGAGCAGGTCTTAGCGTATGAGTAGGAAGGTGACAGTGAAGTTGGCTTGAAGGGCATCCTGAGGGGGCTCAGAGTCCTCCCTGCGGGCTGAGGACCCCCAGCCCCAGGCAGACATTCTCCCAGGGCTCCTTGACAGTTAATGGATCATCTTACGCTCTCGCATCAGCATCCTATACCACCACCACCAACACAAGCAAACAGAATACAAGGACTCGGGATATTTGTGTGCGAAGCTGACTTTACAGAAGGTCCTCCCTTCTGCCTGGAGTAAGTCCCCTTCTGTCCGTCCTCACCAGCAGCTGGGGCCCCCCCTTGGGCTGACTGGGGGCCCTGACAGACCTATGGCTTTCAAGGACTGTCCTCTGCGTTTGGAGAGCCACGCGGCAGGAATCACCAGGGAGGCGTGCCCCGAGCAGTGAGGAACCTGTACTCTGGGTTGCAACCTTGCTGTGGGTTTGTGGCTCAACCACTCCATCTCCCTGGGCCTCCGTTTTCTCCTCCATGAAAATGGGGAACGTGTGGCTCCAGCTGGTACCGCCATAGTGACCTTGAAATGATCTACCACAAGGACGAGGGTGGCACAGGTTCCTCGGACCTCCTGCGTTTCATTTTGGCAGAGGCAGTGCCTTGGGGCCACGGGAGAGTCAGAGCCGAGGCCATTGATGTCCCCACTTCCCTGTGCTTCGCCCACCCTGCCCCCCACAGGCTGGGCTTGTTTCCCCTCCTCCATTCAGTTCCTCCCCATTGGCATCGTACTGTTGATTGAGCACCTACTATGTGCCAGGTGCTTTGTGTGCATTACACACAATCTTAGGAGATGAGCACCCATTTTACAGAAGAGGAAAATGGGATCCAGAGGGGGGAAGTCAGTTACCCAGATTCGCACAGCCCTCACAGAGTCTGGGTTGGAACCCAGGCTGGAGCTCCAAAGAGCTCTTTTTACACTGTGCCCAGAATTGATTAGCTAGACCCAGGACAGAGCATAAGTATAGATTTGGCTTCCGTTTGGTGAGTGCTTGGCATATGGGGTATCACCTGCCTTTACCCTCCAGGCAACCCTTGGCTGGCATCATTCTGTTCTGCAGATGGGCCACTGAGGCTCAGAGGGTCAAAGGGCCCCTTCCCGGGCCAAGGTGGCAAAGCTAGGATTCAAACCCAAGGGTGGATGACCTGGGCTCCCACCTGCCCGGCGGTGGCTCCCCTCAACCCATTTCCTGCGGCTGGGCAGCTGGTCTGGGGGACTGGCTGGGGGGGTGTCACCATGACTCCCCACCTACTCTCAGTTTTGAGAGGGGCTTAGGAAGCCACCCAGTCAGGGCCTCGGGGCTCACGCCATCTCGAGACAGGGAGGGGGTGCAGCAGATACAGGGAGCACAGTGAATGGCAAGGCTGCTTAACAACCAGAGGGAACCCAGGACGAGCACCTGGTCCTGGTGGCCTGTGGAGGTCAAGAGCAACCGCGGGTCAAGGAGGCACAGCCGGATGTGATGGCGAGAAGGGAAGTGACTTAGGCACTTGAGGAGGCTGTGGGGTAGACACAGTCGTGAGATTCTCAGATTAGTTCTCTTTATTTTATTTTATTTTTTAAGTTTTTATTTATTGACAGAGAGCGAGCGAGTGAGCATGAGCTGGGGAGGGGCAGAGAGAGAGAAGGAGACACAGAATCCGAAGCAGGCCCCAGGTTCTGAGCTGTCAGCACAGAGCCCGACGCGGGGCTCGAACCCACGCACCATGAGATCATGACCTGAGCCTAAGTTGGACACTTAACTGACTGAGCCATCCAGGCGCCTCTGGGTCTCTTTAGATCTGAGGCCATGTAACTGGTCTATAGGCTCCTGCCACACCAGGCCCGGGCCACTTACCTCTTAATTCTCAGAATAACCCAAGCAGAGAGCTTGTCTGTCCTCCCTCCCTGCTTCCCCCAGCTGCCAGCCTGGTCCAGACCACCGGGACGATGGCCAGCCTCCTGCCCCCTGCCCCACCCCCCCTCTGCACAGAGCCGGTCAGAGACTGACGCTCACTGCTTCTAGAAAGTCTATCCTATGCAAGCTCCCTTAGCTTATACACCCCAGGCTGGCCTGTCCACCCTTCCAACCTCACCTGCCGCCACCCCCTCCCCCCGCCACTGCCCCCTTCTGTGACAAGCTCTTTCCGGCCCCTGGACCTCTGTCCCTGGTGGTCCCTGGGCCAAGAATCCATCTCTCGTATGTCTCAGCGAGGTCATTCTTGGCCCAGACCCTCCTCCCGTCGTCACTCGATTAACTTGCATTTCCTCCCTGTCACTACCTCAAATAGTCTCTCTCTCTCTCTCTCTCTCTCCTTCAGGATGCTGATATCATGAGGGGAAGGACCATCCTGTTCACAGATGTGTCCTCAGTGCCTAGAACAGTGCCTGGCACAGAGAGGCCCTCAGGAGGAAGGGACAAGCCTTCCAGTGAGTTAGATGATTGACTCCGTTTTACAGATGAGCAGACTGAGGTTAACTAACCGTTCCAGGGAGTAGGCCTGGAGCTGGAATTTGAGAGCCAGTGCGTCTGATCCCAAACCTTGGGTTCCCACCTCTACCTTGCATACGTCCCTACTGCACAGAACTAACGGGGAGCCTCATATATGGTGGGGAAGGGGTGTCACCTGCAACAGCAAGGCCCCAGCCATCCTCAGCCCCGGGGCAGCAGTGGGTGGACTGGGCCTAGCCTCCCAAGGCAGGTGCCAGGGTCCAGACCATACACAAGGCCAGATGGAGAGGACCAGCTGGCCAGAGACTGGACTCTGGCCAACTAGCCAAAGGCACCTATCCTGTAATCAGGATTCCGGCCCCGCCCCCCGGTGACCGGCTGGGTGGCTCTGAAGGTGCCTGCCTCTCTCTGGGCCTCAGGGCACCTTCTCTACAATCATCTTACTGCCCTCATGCTGTAGACCTTAAACTTTAATAGACCCTGCCCAAATCCCCTTCTCAAAAGGCAGCTGTGGATGACCTCAGTCTTACACGGTGTCCATATCCTGTAGGTCACGAGTAATATTTCCTTCTTGTTTTGATCTTCATTTTGAAAAGTATTAGTGAGGTGGGGTAGCTCTCCATGTGGTGTCTGGCTTACTTGTCTTTCTTCTTTGAATCACTTGTAAGATCTTTGCCCGTTTTCCCACTTTCCATTGTTCCTGTTTTTCTTATTGATTTCTAGGAGTTCTTTGTATATTGAGAATGATAATCCTTGGCCCCCTCTGTGTGTAAGTGGCTTAATGATTAGCCTGAACATGTAACAGAGGGTTGCAAACATGACATGTGCTTTTTTTCTCTCTCTCTCTAATTCTCAGTTGTATCTCTAAAAGCCAGTCCTTAATTATTTAGACAGATCTCAAAATTTTCTGGTATTAAAAAGCCCAACCCAGTGCTGAATCTTAAAACATAGGTCTGATTCCAAGCTGTCTTCTTCCCCATCCCTGACTTGGCCCCTGAGGCCATTGACCTGCCCTGTAGGGACATGTGTCATGCTCTCTCCCTCCCTCCCTGCATGTTGGGGAGCAGAAAAAGGGGGTGGGAACAGGGACAGGGGTCTCTTGGTCTCTTCGTTTTCTGGTGCTTCTGGCCTCACAAAGCCCAGAACTGAGTTAACTTGGAGTCTCATCACCAGTGCGCAGCCGCAGGGCAGGGGGGCAGGTCTAAATGTTCCCATGCCTCCCTTTGTGCCCCTGCCGTGTGACAGATGTCATAACTGTGGCGGGGTGTGATTTATCAGGGGTGGAGCTTGGGCTCTTCTTCTTCTGATCTTCCTACCTCCCCCTTGGGGCCCCTACAGCCTCTTGGCTCTTTAGGGACTCTGTAGCTGGGTCAAGCTCACCCACTTCCGTCCGTCCCTTTGGCCGAGAATTGGCCCAATGGTGGCCGTGCAGTGCTGGCCCCTTCTGCACTCCCCTCCTTCCCGGTAGAAATGGAGATGGTTGGTAAGTGTGTACCCATAGGGGATGAAACGCCATTTCCACGGTCCCCAGGTCCCCTCCAAGCTGTGACTGGTTCCCTGGGCACCCCAGCTGGGTCGGGGGAGGTGGGGAGGTGGAGGATGGTCCTTCCTGGATTCTCTTCAGAAATCCATTTACACAGGCTGGGGCGGCGGTGGAGGGGGAGAGGAATGGGGGGACCAAGATACCTGGCCCCCCTTTCACTAACCCCGTGGCATACTCATGAGGCAGCTCTCTTTAGAACCCAGTGGCAGAGGAGGGAAGGACTCGAAGACTGTTTCCACCCTTTGTCACAAGCTTGGGAGCAGCAAGAGAAGTCCTGCTCCTTCATTCATTCAACAAACATTTCCCCAGCACTGTGCATAACACTGGGAGGGGGGATGAGTAAGACGGAGAGCCTGGGAAATCTACCTTCCAGTCTAGAATCGTTTTGTGCATCTTTCTCAAATGTTTCCGCGGGTCTGTGATTTGTCTTTTTTTTTTAATTTTTAAAAATATGTATTTATTTCTGAGAGAAAGAGACAGAGCACAAGCAGGGGAGGGACAGAGAGAGAGAGAGGGAGACAGAATGTGAAGCAGGCTCCGGGCTCCAAGCTGTGAGCTCAGAGCGCAATGTGGGGCTTGAACCCACGCACCGCACCGTGAGATCATGACCTGAGCTTAAGTCAGATGCTTAACCCAGCTGCCCCTCATGACCTCTAGATCATGACCTGAGCTGATATCAAGAGTCAGATGCTTACCTGCCTGGGCCACCCAGGTGCCCCTCTGTGATTTGTCTTTTAACTTTGTTTAATAAATCAAACAATGTCCCTGGAGTCTAGAAAAGGGTGTGGCACATCGTAGGTATTTTAGAAATGCCTGTCAGATGGATGGATGTATAAATGAAGACTGGACCCTTACACTCAGTGGGTTTTGACAGATGGAGAAACTGAGGCTCAGAGACAGGGAGGGACTTGCCCTAGGACCCAAATATCTGGGGCAAGAGTCCACATCTGGGGCTCTCTCTCTTCTGTGAGGATTAGAGAGGGTAAGGGAGCCTGTGGGAAGAGGCCAGATCCAGAATTAGGTCCGTGAAGATGCTTAGCCCTTGCGTGGAGGCCCAGACTGGATTCTCGGCTCTGCCACCCTCAGAACCTCCTGGTACCCAGGGTGCTGATTGAGAGGGGCTGGGGCTGTCCCTGGGACACTGACAGGGCCTGGCATGAGGGTCAGCCCTGATTTTTAGGGCTGGTCCCCTTCCCTAATGTTTACAGGCAGTGGGGCCCTGGGGTTTCTCTGTGCCGAGCACTGATCACATACCCAAGGCTTCCTTGGGCTTAAATTATGAGGGGAGGAGGGTGTTTCCATTGGGCCTGTTCTGAGGGCTCACCACCAGTTACTAAGTCTGCCTGGCCTTAAATCTCAGTTTGCCACTTATCAGCTGTGTGAATCTGGGCAACTTACTTACCTTCTCTGTGTCCTTAACTTCTCTGTAAGAGAAGATAATAACACCTCGTAGGGTTATGGCAACAGAGTCTGGCCACGCGGGAGCTCCACACTGCTCACAGACATCCCACTGGCACATGTCTACCGTCTGCCAGACACTGATTTGAGCGTGTCACACAGCAACTTACACGTAAGGAGACCGTAAGTATCCCCATTTTACAGATGGGGAAGCTGAAGCTTGGGGAGGTTAGTTTGAGGTTTGAGCCCAAGCTGTCTGTCTCCAGCCAGTGCCGCTCACTGCTCTGCCTCCTCCCCTACCGCCGTTGGAACTGTGGGACTTTGGGGCTTGAAAAGTCCTTAGAGATGGTCCAAACCCTCAGGGGCTGCTTCCAGAAGAGGTTGAAGGGGCCCTAAAGGACCCAGATCGAGATCCTCACCCTCACACCCATCCAGATTTCAATGAAAGCAGCTCTAGTCTTACCTGCCCTATTAACTGAACGCCCATATCCCGTCTCACTCTGGGAAAAAGAAGGCTTTCTTAGCTTTGAAAGCCCTTTATCAAGACCAATCCTCTGTTTTTCTGCTGGGGAAACAGGCATGGGGCGATGAGGAGCTCTGCCCAGATCATACACGGAGCCTGAGTCCACGCTGAGACGGGTACCACCGTCCTGGGTCCGAGCCTTGCGCTCTGTCCTTCACAGGACTTCAACAGCACAAAGTAAAGGAGGTTGCTTATAGGGCTGACTGTCAAACCTGGTACCTTACTCCGATGAATCTGAAGAATCCAGGCTTTCCGGGTCCTCTTAGAAAGTTTCCCCTACCTTCCTTGCGATCCTGGCACTCACATCCTCACCAGGGCTTGTGGGAGCCTCCTGGTTTAGACCAGTGGGCAGTGCCTTCTACAAACGGCATATGGCATTGGGTCTCCCTGTTGGCTGGACATGTCCCACCAGGGTTCCAGCTGCTGCAAACATCCTCCTACTCAGCCAGAGCCGAAGTTTTATAGCCTCTCAAAGAGCCATGAGAGGATTCCACAAATAAAGAGCAATGGGGAATCAATCATAAGCTTCCCAGGGGAAGGAAAGGGAATTAGCAGCTAGTGTTGATACTGCTCGGTACTTTATATGCAGGTCTCAGGGTGCCTTAAGAGCAGCCAGGTAGGTTTAGAGAGGATCAGAGAGCCAAGAGACCTGCCCAAGGGCACACAGCAAACCACACAGAGCCAGAACTGGAAGGAGCCGGAACCTGTCTGGGTCCAGTCCCCACCCTACAAGTACTCACTGAGCACCTACCTTGTTCCAGGCACCTACTATGCCAGGTACTAGGGGGCTATGGCTGTGAGCAAGCCAGAAACGCACCTGCTTCAGGGAGTCTCCATTCACGGGAGGGGTGGTGAGATGTCTTGAGCATCTACTCTGTGCTTTTTCGAGCAGAATGCATTTGATCCTCAAAATATCCCAATGCGGTAAATACAGAAGAAGAAACCAAGGCACGGAGTATTTCAGCCACTTGGTCCAGGCCGCCCACCCCAGCAATCCAGCCCCTGTCACTGGGAAAGAAAAGGAACCGTTCTCTCAATATCTGTTCCCAAAAGAACGGCAACTGTATCTACTTGACACTTGTGTGTCAGTTTTACATGTAGGACAATTGCAAGACAGTTTCCTCCCCAGCTCCACAGACTTGACAGTGTTATGACACCTTCACACACAAGATGGTTTTGTGACAATTCATAGGCATATTGATTTTCTGACAGTAATACAGCCGGAGCAGCTCTGTGAGGATTCCATGTTCATGGATGGCGGGGTGTTGAACTCTGGGGAGATGGGTCCCCGAGAAGCCACCTGGAACACAAGACTGTCTCCACCTGGTCCCAGTCTCAGCTGGCTGATGTCACCCCCAGGGCTGCTTGCTGAGTGATAAGGGATCCAATAACAATCCTTTTTTTTTTTTTCTTTTTGCAAGTGGTTGCAAAACGATTTTCTGAAGGTCACTAGTGCTGCTTTGGGCTGCTCAGCACCCGCAGGGCTCCCCCGGGACCACAAGCGTGGCTGCCCTTAGCAAGTGGTTAATGGAGGGCAGAATACACCTGCTGGGTCCCGGGAGGGGCGTTGAGGGATAGGGAAGCAGAGATTTGGTTTGGTGAGGGGAGGGAGGCCATGAGGTCAAGGACCAGCACCATCCGCGTCCCTGGGGAGCTTTGTAGAAAAGCAGAATCTCAGACCCCACCCCAGACCTTTGGCATCAAAATCTACATTTGAACCCAAGATCCCTGGGTACTTTTGTGTGCACCATTGGTGTTCGGAAAGCCCTGGCTGACCTCGCAGAGTGGATTTTGAAGATCATCTGAGTCCATACATCTACAGCATCGGGCACACCACCACGGTCTTTAAACCAACCACCTATTGAGAGGTGGTGACGCCTCTGCTTTTGATAAGCAGCCCCAGATGATTCAGTGTGGATTTAAATCTGAGGGTCCCCAGGGGCTGGGAAAGAACAGACGTGGGTGTGATCCTGGCTCCCTTACCATCCTCCGTCCTGTCCTCCCCCATTGGCCCATGTAAGCCAATGTCGGTAAAGGATTCCTTCTGGATTGCAACCTGGGGGGAGAAAGGGGCAGAGCACTTCCCCACCTCCCGAAGCCCTGGTGGGACAGAAAGAGAAACCCTCAGAGAGAATTTGGGAGGGATGGGAAACAGGCATTTGCCCCCTGGTTAACCACACACGTACTAACCTGCCTCGTGTCACGGGGGTAAGCATGGCAGAGGGGCGAATGAATGAGATGTGCAGAAGGGGTGGGCTCAGTCCCGGGACAGCCTGCCCGTGTGCGGCCAGGGCCAACTTCCTGTCTCAGTCAAGGTCAAATGGACTCGGAAGGAGGCAGCAGCCTTAGCACCGCAAGACCGTAGTAGGGGGACGTGTTATTCACTGTGGAGGGTGAAAGGAGGCGTGGGATACCCCGGCACCCAGGAGGCAGTGTGGCAATGAGACGAAGGCTCACCGTTCTGCACTCACCCTGCCTGGGTCTGACTGTCTGCTCCACATCTTACTAAGTGACCTCGGACAAGCAGCAGCACTGCCCTGCACCTCAGTTTCCTCGTCTCTGAAGTGGGTACAGTAATCGGACTTAAATGGCTTTTGCAGCATCTCCACATGGAAGGGTGAGCAGCTATGGAAAGAATGAGGCAGTGAGGTGCAACATTTGCCAGGATAATTTGGATGAGCAAAAGCAGGGTGCTAACTAGTCTGTATAGGGTGCGGGGGTTTATCCCCGCCTTCTTGGGGCTCCCCCTTCAGTGAAGGAAACAAGACACCAGTTTCCTTTAAATAAAGGAGACTGGTCCTCCCGCCCAGATTGCAGGCTCCCTGAGAATAGGTGTGAGGCTGTGGCGGTTTAAAGGAGAACACTCCGAACTGGGCCCCAGCCCTCAAGGGAGCACCTTGGGGTGCCTCCCAGGCATCTGACACAAATCGAGTAATAAAATCGTGCTCATTCGTCTGCCATGAGCTGTGCTGAGCACTTTGCACGAATGAGCTCATGTCACTCAGACAAGCGCCTGAAGAAGAGACTGAGGTTCCGAGTAGAGAAGCCACTTGCCCAAGATCACCCAGCCAGGAAGTGGTGGTTGTCAGGCTCCAAAACCAAGCCCACCTCAACATTCTGTTGCGTGTGTGGCCCTCTAGGTCCACCCCTCCCCCCCGCCCCCGGGTACTGCAAAGAGGCCAGTGGGCTGGAGACCTTTAGCCCTGCACCCCACGGGAGACGACAAGCTGGGAGTCATCTCCAGGGCCCACCCCTTGCTGGGGATGATGCAATCTGCCCCCCAGGCAGGGCTGTGCTGCGGGCTCCTCTGAGCCAGCTTCCAGCAGCGGCGACTGCCTCCCATATGTGGTGGCCGGAGCGGACCGGCGGGAGCCCACATGTTGTTTATTTCCTTTGGTCATCAGTGACATGTGTCCCCCCCACCGCCAGGCAAGGATCAGAGGATGCACTGCCCAGCGCTCTCTGCATGGGGCCCCCCTACAGTGGTTCTGGATCCTCCCCTGGGACATAGCCAGACCCAGACCCAGGGCAGGGACTTGCCCCCCACCACCCTCCCCGCAGGTCGCACTGCCTTGGGGCAGGGGGTGGCAGTCTCTTTCCATCCCCATTCTTCTCACCCCCAGGGAGTCCATCAGCTGTGTTAAATCCTCTGTTGACCACGACCCATGATGTTCTCACGAAAGACACACTTCCCTGGGCACACCCCGCTTAGGAAGAAACCCTACCCCCAAAAATGTTGGCATCAAAATAAAAAGTTCGGTGCTGATTGCCCAAGCAAGTCCCGAATCACGAACACCCACGAACGCCTGGCAGGTGGTAATAGTACTATTCCTGAGCTGCTCTTCGGGGTCAGGCCTGCGCAGGTCCTTACAACATTCACTGTAAGGCCGGCCAGTCTGATTCCTGTTTTACAGGTGGGAAAACAGAAGCACAGAGAGGCTCAAGGACACATGGACAAGGATAAGGGGCAGACCTGGGACTTGAACCCACAGAGTCTGGCTCTCAACCCTAATCCAGTCTTCAAGCAGGGCCAGCATCACCTGGGAACCTGTTAGCAGAGCACATTCTCAAGCCCTGCCCAAAACCTGCTGAATCTACAAGGCTGGGGGAGGCTCGACTGGCTGTGCTTTAATTTTTAAAATCTTTTTACATGTTTTATTTATTTTTGAGAGAGAGAGAGAGAGAGAGAGAGAGAGAGACGGAATCTAAAGCAGGCTCCAGGCTCTGAGCTGTCAGCTCAGAGCCTGACACGGGGCTCAAACCCACAAACCTCGAGATCATGACCTGAGCCGAAGTCGGACGCTTAACCGACTGAGCCACCCAGGCGCCCCTGCAGCTCTACTTGAATAAGTCCAAGGTGCATCGGATGCATGCCCGAGTTTGAGAACCCCTGCTCTACGTTGCCATCTAGCATCAGTGAATGAAGTGGGTGGATGATCACGCAGAGCCACTGACCTTTGCCCCCTGCAGCAGGGACAATGAAAGGGAATGGTGGGGCAGAATGGCGAGCCTGTGCCCCATCCATGTAACTTCAACCAAGCATTGCCTTGCGGGGATGCAGGCACGGTGTTGGCAGATAGGCTGACTTTTTCCAGAGAAGTCCAAATTCCAGCTTTGTATGTGAAATCCGATTTTTTAACTGTTAGCAATCTATCCAAATTAAGGTTTTGGTTGTTCGCTTTTTTTAAGTGTGGGGCTGGAGTTCTTGACTTGGGTATCGAGGGTTTTTCTGCGATAGACTCGCTGTGGGCTGCTGAGGACATGAACCTGCCTGGGAGAACGTGTACTTTCAGGGTCTTAGATGTCGCCCGGTGCCTTTGACCTTCCTCCAGGAAAGCTCTGCAGCCCGCAGGTGGGTGGGAGGCATGCTATCGCAGTGATGACCTTGAATCCACTTGAAATTCCCAAATGGAAAAAATATGGAGATCACTAGCAAATGTCGAGCCATTGACTCCTATTGCAACAAGGCACCTGGGGGTTGTTCTCAGGATGTAGGTCGCCCTGAGGTTGGGAGCCCTTGTGGGAAGACACAGGTCACTCCCTGATCCCAACAGAAAGAATTGAACCTGCCCTTCACCCAAGACCAAAGCTGCCTCCTTGTGTCTGCCCTGAGCTCTTCACCTTCCAGACCATCTCCCTGGACCCTGCCGCTCACCAACACCTCTGGTCTTCGTTTGCCCACCTGTGAAAGGGAGGAGGGTCCAAATGTGGACTGACCTCCCACCACGGGCCATGACAGTGAGGGAACAGGAAAGGAACTTACGTTTATAAAGCAGCACCTACTACGTGCCAGGCACTTGCTGATTTGTTTGCGCACACCTGATAACGAGGCCCGTGAGGGTAAGAATTGCTGCCACAGATTTTCAGATGGGGAAACTGAGGCCCACAAATGGTGGGGCTTCTTTGTCCAAGGTCACTCCATGAGTGGTGAAGCCAGGATTGGAACCTGGGCACCTGCACCTTAACACACGATGACACAGGTCATCGCCTCCATATAATAACAGTAGCTGCAGTTTATTGCGGTGTGGGGGGGGCTGCTATGTGCTGAACTCAAAGCCAAGCGGTTTTCATGGACCACCTCCTTTAATCACAACCACCCACGAGATAAGCATCATCACTCCCTTTTGCACGAGAACAACTGAGCTCAGAGTTAAAGCGCTTTGCCCACGATCACACAGCTGTCCCCCAAAGCTCATAACCGTTGAGCCCCTAGCACTGGACCCGACAGCGTAATATTGGTTGGATGCATGGATGGATGGATGGATGAGTGGATCACCCAAGCCTGGGCTAACGCATGCATTCGGAGTTGTTACAAGCCTGCATCTGGATGTAAACTGCCAAGCCTGGTGTGATCCAGTCCACCGCCATTTTCTTGAAAGACAAAGTGACTCTCATGGCATTCTAAACCTCTCCAACTGCTGGAGTAAAACAGGGCCATGCGTGTGGGGCCTGGTATTCTGATTGGGGGAGGATGGCCCTGATCATGGGAGACCATTGATATAGGAAGTCACTGGGGTGTAACCCCCTCAAAAAAAAAAAAAACCCAGGGGGGTTGCAAGTGGAGCTCAAATGCTTTCATTTAGAAATGTGCATCTGAGCTGGATAGCGATGAAGTCCAGGATCCATTGAGGTGTGGAAGAATCCACGGGCTTTCAGAGGGTGCTCCCTAGAATGCCAGGGCCCATCGGGGAGCCATGGTAGTCAGGCTGGAGGGGGTGGGGGCTGGTGCTCCAGGCCCCTTGGCTTTGCTGAAGCAGAGGAGCTCTGCTGTGGTCATTGAGCCCCATATCTCTGGTGAGCTGCATCGTCCTGATTGTAAGTTAACAGGAGGAGAGCTAGCTCACGTGAAAAAGTGACTTTCTTTGGAGCTATGGGGTGAGCCCAGCCTTGAGGGAGCCGGAACCTGGGCTTAGATGATGGTCAAAGACTATCTTTTGGGGCCCATGAGGTTTCTGGTTGCTTTTCTCTCTCTGCATGTGATGTGTTTCTCTCTCTCTCTCTGCTTCTGTATTAGTCAGGAGTCTTGGTTGCAAGTGACAGAAAACCTAACTCAAAGTGGCTGGAGGAAAGAAGAGAATTTATGGGCTGACCCCCTCCAGGTGACTCCAGATGCACAGACAATCTCTTGGCTCTGCTGCTACTTTGCGGTCTCCATCCTCAGGACACCCTCCTATCACGTGGTGCCCACCAGCTCTGGTCTACGTCTTCCCAAATCCCAACAGAGTGGAAAAGAAAATGCATGCACGCATGCACCTACACACACCTGTTAACCACCCCCCCCTGAAAAATCTCAAGCCTAGCTCTTGTCAAGACACGTGCCTATGTCCGAACCAACCACTATGGTCAAGGGGACCTGGTGTGGTGATGGCCCAAGCCTCGATTAAGTGCATCTGGGTGGAGAGACTCCATATGAACCTCAAAGTCAGAGAGTGCGGAAGGATGGGGTCTGTATTAGCAAAGAGAGGGACCACGGATGCCAGTGCCCACCAGAGCTTCTCACACGTGGGCACTACCTTGCCCTCCTGCAAATGTCTTAGGTCAGAGGACAGCCCAGACCTATTCTCTGTTGGCCCAAAGTCAAAATCCTCAAGAGAGGTGGTCTCATTGGCCCAGCCAGGAAGAGCTGTCAGTCCCTAGTTCAGTCTGTCCACCATTGGCCAGGGGACAGGGTCATGCAATTCAAGCATGGTTGCCAGGTCAGCTTCTCAGGGAAAGGAGACTGACTGTGAGCAGGGACGACACATCCAAAATGCCCATCACATTTAGTTTGGACTTAATATAATGCACATTCTTGGGCCCAAACCAAGCCCCCCCCCCCCCCCGCCCCCAGGAGATTCTTATGGTCAAGTTTAAGAACTATCAAGTTTGGATCTTTTCTAAAGCAGCATGGTACAAACTCTAGGTGTCATCACTTATTATTCATAGAATTATCTTGTCTCTACAACCATGACTTAGAAATAGCATTGCTCTTTTCAACAAGTTATAGAGATGTGATGGAAAGCCACAGACGATCAGAATTTACAGTCAGAAGTGCCGTTACAACATAGAGACACTAGAGGGCGTCCTAGCCAACCACAAGGACCAAGGATGCCCCAGGAGGCAGAGAACCACCTCTTCAAAGACCGGGCGGGGGCTGAAAAATGCTAGCTGAGATCTGTAACTGTACATAATTGCGAATTTGAACTCATGTTCAGCCAAGTGGCAGAGATCACCTCAAGCCAGTTGAGGGTCCCTTTGCCCTTTATTGGTGGGCCTGCATCTCAGATCCGGCGGTATTTCCTAGCATCAAGGCACTGGGGAGAGGTACCCTGGTCCTCACTGATGTCACCCTGACCACTTGCATGGTTGAAGACCCCACATCATCGGTCATTACCATGCAGTCCTTATTATCTGTCAGAAAGGCCCAGTGGCTTAAACAAGAGGATTGCCATTTCCTCCCTCTCCTATACAAGAATCTGAGGCTGCCCTGGGCTAGTATGGCCACACCTTGGTCTCAATGCCAGGTCCCTCTGCCGCCTGCATCGGCCCTGGCTCGGACTTCCAAGTCCGCAGTCCCACGGGCCTACCAAGAAGGGGAGGAGAGGGGTGCCTGGGTGGCTCAGTTGGTTAAGCGCCCGACTTCGGCTCAGGTCATTGTCTCGCAGTTCGTGAGTTCGAGCCCCTTGTTGGGCTCTGTGCTAACAGGTCAGAGCCTGCAGCCTGCTTCAGATTCTTTGTCTCCCTTTCTCTGCCCTTCCCCTGCTCATGCTCTATCTCTCAAAAATAAATAAACGTTAAAAATTAAAAAAAGAAGAAGAAGAAGAAGGGGAGAACATAGCAGCTCTTCTTTGAAGGTCATTCCCAGAGTGAGGCACAAGACACTCCCACTTGAAGCCCATTGGTCAGAACTTAGACGTATCATCACATACCGCTGCAAAGGAGCCTGGGAAACGTAGTCTTTATTCTTGGAAGACATTAATTCACTAAACGTGAGGGTTCCATTACTGAGGAGGAGGGAGAATGGACATGGGGGGACAACTAGCATAGCTTTCATGGCTGCAGGTCTCCACCGCTCTCAGAACTTCTGTCACCTTCTCTGCCCAAGACCTCAGCTTGAGGATGGGCCAGGGCTTGGGGAAGGAAGCTGGGAGGGGTAGGATTTGAAGATGCCCTCATCCCCTCCTTCTCCCTCCCCCAAACCACACACACACAATAGAGGCTAAACATTTTCTTAAAATATATTTTTATTGTAAAGTAGTTCAAACCTACAATCAAGAATTAAAAAAATATAACGAACATTTGTACACCAGCCAGCCGCTTGCCATTTTCATATTTGTTTCAGATTTTCAGAAATTAAACGTCACAGATTCGAGAGACGTCTCCAGCCTTCTTCCTGCATCTCCTTTCCCACGTCTCACCTCACCTGGGAGGCGTCACATCCCGAATTCAGTGTTCAGCGGTCCCTTATGTCTTTTACTCTTTTATACAAATTTAAGTATCGTAAATGACCCAGAGCATTACAGTCTTTGCAAAGTTTTGAACTTTCTACAAACGGTTTCTTCCTACACGATTCATTACGCAGTTAGCGTTTTTTGCTCCCAGCACTGTCTTTGAGATGTATCCATGATGGCAGCTGCAAGTCAGCCTCAGGCTTCTATCATGGGTCATATATGTGGAATATGGCCACTGTGCTTATTGCTTCTTTTGATACACAGGGTTTTGCAATTGCTCGCTATTAAGTGATGCTGCAGTGAACATCTTTGTTCACGTCTCTCTGGGCACAGAGAGTTTCTCTGTGGCCCTGGTTCTGAGAGCAAGGCCAGGGACCAGCAGCAACAGAGCAGTATCGCCTGGACCCAGTTAGAAATGCAGATTCTCAGGCCCCACCTCAGATCTACGGAATCGGACACGCGGGGTGGAACCCAGTGCTGTGTGTTGCAACAAGCCCTCTCCAAGAGGCTGGCGCAAGAATCTGAGAAGCACCGCTCTAGGGTTTAGACCACAAGTCAAATCGCTGCGTTTGGAAAAGGCACATCCTCAAATGTTCTAGATGCTGCTGGATTTTTCTCCAGCGTTGACACTCCTATGAGAAAGGAGAGTTTCCTCTCATCCTTGCTGGCCCTTTGTATTGTCAGAATTTAAGTTGTCTCCCTTTGGGTGGGAGGTGCGGGCCCTGTTCGCTTCTCAGCTGCTGTTCTCTCTCTGGCCCCCGGGGATCCCTCTGCCCTGGGGTTCCTGCAGGTCTGCAGCGTTGGAGACACGCAGACCTTTACTCTGCTCTTCTGTGACAGTTTCTCTTCCCAAGGGCATTAGCGAGGGTTCTAGCTGTAAGCAACAGCAAGGGGGGTTAGCAGCAGGATGTGGGGGGCTCTCCCAGAGCCCTGGCAGCTGGAGATAGGCTTGGAGAACTGCCGGAATCCACCCCAGGACGGGAAGGAGGGGAGGCAGAAAGGCGCCAGGCCGGTCTGGGCAGGGTCAGCGCAGCTTCTACCCGGACCCTTATCCCCACATATCCTCACTCTTTTCATCCGACTCCCAGGACTCGGGAGCACGGAGCGCGTATCTGATTGGTCAATGCCCAGTCACTGCCAACTTGAAGAAGGACTTGGCCTCCTTGGTTTTTGTTCCTGGGGACACCAGGATTTGCCCTTCTCTGGGTCCTCACACAACGGGGGAATTCCTCTAAAAGGCAGATGGGCACCAACAGAGAGGGGGGGCAGAGCTGGAGAGTCAAGAACGTCCTATCCTGGGTGGCCATGGGCTCAGGTGAGCAGAGGTGTGTAACAGGTTTATTAAGCCCTCGGACTTTAACGAGGTATAAATGTGGAACAGTTTAATGTGTCCCCGGGGCACCTGGGTGGCTCAGTCAGATAAGCATCGGACTTCTGCTCAGGTCATGATCTCACAGTTCGTGGGTTCAAGCCCTGCGTCGTGCTCTGTGTTGACAGCTCAGAGCCTGGAGCCTGCTTGAGATTCTGTGTCTCCCTCTCTCTCCGCCCTCCCCCAGGTCATTCCCTCTCTCTCTCTCAAAAATGAATAAACATTAAAAAAAATTTTTTTTAATGTGTCCCCAGTCACCTCTAAGAAGCTGCCTGATCCTTCAAGACACCTGGTCACTTTCTGCCTCTCCCCAGCTCCTGCCTCCAATGGTTTTCCTTGCTGCCTCTTACGGGGACACTTGCCGGCAAACAGCCTGCCTACAAGGCACCGAAGCCGGGCTACTTCTACGGGGCCCTTGCCGCTGAGAAGCCCCTCGTGCTTGCCCTGAAGGATGCACAGGCTCTTTGACTGCTGCTCGCCCTCTCAGCTCTGCCCTTCTCTCTCCTGGCCTCTTTTCTCTGCTCAGAGAGGCCTGGGAAGGGGCCTATCTGCAGGGCTGCAACACAAGTGAATGTCCAGCTGGGCACGAAAAGCTGGTCACCTCTTTTTGCAGGCACCTTGTCTCTGTGAGGGGCACCCTGCATCTCTTCTCATTTGGTTTTGGGGGTTGGGAACAGAAGGAAAAGCACAGCAATCCCCCCTTCCCCAGGTGGACAACTCCAGTCTCCCATGAGCCCCTCTCTCTAAGTGGTCAGCTTAATCAGGTGATGGCCAGGATAGCAGATATTCCCCCTCCCCCCATGAGCCTTGGCGAGGCTCTCTTTCTAGAGTGTTCTTCTTCCTCCTTCCCAGCTTTGGGTCTTGGTTGCCAATTCTAGGGAAACAAAAATTTCCTTCCCTCCACTTGGGATGTTGGGAGCCCTTGATGGTGGTGATGGGAAGAATGGAGTGTTGTTCGTACTCACCACAGGAGGGCGAGGGGCTCCCCCACCCCCACATGCACGTACATCCTCCACATGCTCAAAAATACACACTATTTCTCTGAAGGTTAAGTTTGTCTGTGAGTTATAGAGAACTCCAGATAACAATGGTTTAAACAAAATAGACATTGATTTCTCTCTCATGTAAGTCCACACAGACAGTCCAGGGCTGGCACAGCAGTTCTACCTCCCTCGGGCACCCAGGCGCTTTTGGTCTTCTTTCTCTGCCATCGTCAGCTCGTGGTTCTTACTTCATGATCCAAAAGAGCTGCTTGTGTTCCAGCCATCGTGGTCACCTTCCACACAACAGGAAGGAGGAGGGGTTGACACAGGGCCCGCCCCTGCTCTTTAAAGCAGCTTTTGAGAGGTTTCTCATGTTGCTCTCCCTCACACCCCAGTGGCCGGATTTGGGTCACATGACCATATCTAGCCAGGTGGGAAACGTCATCATGGTCTGGGTGGCCGTGTGTTCAGTTAATACGCTCCCTGAGGCAGTCTGAGCCACTCACGGGCATGGTTTGACCATCTCTCTCCCCTTTCCCCCCACCTTCCACCCCCGGCCTGGTTGGCAGTGGGCACTGGTCTGGGGGGCAACTGCACGGGCTGCGTCATCTGCTCCGAGGAGAACGGCTGTTCCACGTGCCAGCAGAGGCTGTTCCTGCTCATCTGCCGGGACGGGATCCGCCAGTTCGGGAAGTGTGTGCACGACTGCCCCTCCGGCTACTTCGGCGTCCGCGGCCAGGAGGTCAACAGGTGCAAAAGTACGTGACTCCTCCCTGGTCCTGTGCTGGAGCTGGGCCCCTAGGGCCTCCGGCCTCACCTCCCGCCTCCCACCCCGACGCACCACGGGCAGGGGGCGTCTGAGCCCCGACGCTGACTCCAAAGCCCTAAGCAAGTCAGTGCCCTATCTGGTCTCAGCGCTAAGGGGGCAGGGAGGCCTCGCCTCTGCCCTAGATTGCTGTGTGGCCCCAGGCACGTGACTCCCTCCCTCTGGACCTAGCTCAAATGAGGAGTCCCAAGTCCTAACTCTACTTTTCACTGTCACCTGGGACAAATCAGGACCATCTCCGAGCCTGGACGGGAATGGGGCAGCAAGTCCTCAGTCACAGCCTCCGTTTGCTCTGTGGCTTTACACAAGCCACTTGCCCTCCCTGAGCCTTGGCTCAAATGAGAAAGGGAATCTTGACCTTGAAATCCAAATAACTGGGTCACCTTGAACATGTCACCTGCCCCCCCCCCAACTGAGCCCCTCCGTCCAGATGAGGAAGGGGGTCCTTGAATGCAGGCCAGTTTGAGCCTGGACAAGTCTGGGCTTCAACGGAGGCTGAATCCTGACCCCAGTGCTCCAGGGCGTGGGCTGCTCAAAGGCCCTCCCGCGTCGGGCAGGGAGGTCAACCTCCCCTTCTGGAAGCCATGCTCACGGGGGGTGGGGGGGGGCTGGCTCTATTGCAGAATGTGGGGCCACGTGCGAGAGCTGCTTCAGCCAGGACTTCTGTATCCAGTGCAAGAGGCGGTTTTACCTGTACAAGGGGAAGTGTCTGCCCACCTGCCCACTGGGCACCGCCGCCCAGCCCAGCACGCGGGAGTGCCAGGGTGAGTGGGGGCCGCCTCGCCCCGCCTCCTTCCTTGCAGGGGCCGGCGAGGGGTGTCAGGAGACCTGCAGGAACCACTGGGGAATGTCGCGTGGTGATGGGGGGGCCCAACAGGGGATGTCGGGCACGCACGGGCAGCCTTCAGTACCCTAGAACCATCATAAGCAGTGTTATTGTGATCCCTATGGCTGCCGACATTGGTTTCATTGTCATTGCCAGCGGGAGGCAGCAGAGTTTGCAAGAAGAGCACTGATTTCGGAAGACACACCCGGGTTCAGATCCTTTGCACTTCTCCCTTTTGCCCTTCCCTGAGCCTGGCTAATCTCCCAGCCCCTACTTCAAGCTTCAGGTCACCTCCTCCAGGAAGTCTTCTAGCTCCCTCAGGCCCCTGGGGCCCATGCCTCCTCTGGGCTCTGGCACCTGCAGAAGCACCCTGCCCTCCCTGCCTGACGTTTCTAGGTGGTGAACTCCGGAAGTCAGAGCCGGGTCTGCCTTGTCCCCCTGCTGCTCAGTGCCTAGCACGGCATGAGGCACACAGTAGGTGCTCAGTCCCTGCTTGTCAAATGAACAACACATCTAACAAAAGGACCATTGTTCTCAGGTCTGGAGACCTGGTTTCTGGGCCTGATTGGGTCTTAAACACTTACCGTGTTCTGATGTTGAGCCCCTTCTCTGTTCCCTTCGTGGGCCCTTTACCTGCTCAAGGCCTCAGTGGCCTCATCTGCAAAATGGGGGTATCAACAGCTGCCCTGTTCTTTGCCTACTTCTCAGGGACTCTTAAAAGAATCAAATGTGAATGAATATATGTATATATATTTTTATTTAAATATATATTTTTTATTTATATATATTATATTATATATATATAATATATAAAATATATATATTTTATTTAAGTTGTTTCCTACTGAGAACTTTCATGTCCCACGACCTCATTTTTCCTCACAACAGCACTGCACGGCCTCCGCCTTGCACAGCCCATCGAAGGCACATGATCAAGGTCAAAGCAGTGTCCCGGCCCTGAGGGCCTACCAGCAGACCTTCTGGCCGCTTCGCCTGGCCCTCCTCCTCCCAGCCTTCACCCTGCCCCTGCTCTAGCTGCCTTCCCTCAGACACAGTCTGCTGGGTCCCCAGGGCTGTGCACGCCTGCCCGCACTGTGCTTCCTTCCAGTTTCACCGGATCACCTCCTGTCCCTGTAGCCCCTCTGTCATCTCCTGGGGGAAGTCTACCCCTCTAAGGCCAGTGGTCACCCCTGCGTGTGGCCTGGGCGTGCTCTAGTCTAGCGCCCACCCTGGGGATCTCCTAAATAGGTATGGAAGTGTCTCCTTCTGCTCCTTGTAAGAGCTTGCAAACCCCTTGCGTGTGGACACGGTGTTCAGGGAACGGGCCCCTCAGACCCTGCCCTTGGATCTGAAGGACACTCCCTGCCAGCCGACCGGATCTGTCTGTCTGTCTGTCTGTCTCCACCCAGCAGAAGAATGTGAGCCGGGCCCCTGGGGCAGCTGGAGCCCCTGCACGCACAATGGGAAGACCTGCGGCTCGGCCTGGGGCCTGGAGACTCGCGTTCGGGAGGCTGGCCGGGCCGGGAGCGAGGAGACAGCCACGTGCCGGGTGCTGTCCGAGTCGAGGAGGTGTCCCCTCCAGAGGCTCTGTCCAGCGGGTGAGCACCAGGCCGGCCTTCGGGGCTGCAGCGGGCGGGCCCACGGGGGACTTTGAGTAGCTGGGGACATCGCCGGCCCAAATAGGGCCTGTATGGCTGCCTGAAAGTCCAAGATTAGCCACGCCTTCCTGTGGGCCATGCATCACCCGCCCAAAGTGTCCTTTCAAAGGCAGGCCTTGCTTGCTGGGGTCAGTCCCAGCTCCGTGAGGAAGGTCCGTACCTGCGTTCATCGGGACTTCTCTCCCCTTTCAAGCTGACCGCCTGCTTCCCTTTCAGTAAGAAGGATTTTGGAGTGCCTTCTTCACAGCGCTGACGGTCACGGATACTGTAGTCCCCTCACGCGTGTCGTTTACAAAAGAAATCAGGCTAATGTCCCGTCATATAAAAGAGAAATAAGGGAAGTTTCCCCACACGGCGGTGCTTGGGCTCAACACGCTTGGTGAACGCTCCGCAACGTGGAGTCACGGCGTAAGCGAGAGCCATGCTCAGGGCCACGGAAGCTTCCCAAGAGGGGACAAACATCTGATCCCTTGCCCGCACCTCACTGACAGCCTGGGGATGCTCAGTGGTGACAGGGGCCAGTGCTCAAAAGCACGAGGCCTTCGGCTCTGAGCAAGCAGGTCGTCAGCTCCATGCAGGTGGGGCATGCTGATAGAGAACTGGGTGGGACGTGAGTGGTGTGTGGAGGACCGACCCATGAGGCACCCCCCGCGCCCTGTCTGCTGAGCTCCCCTGGGGCCCCCTCTGTTGGAACAGCCAAGATCACCACCCAGAGTTCCAAAATCCCCATGGGGGCTGTTATAGCCACTGAGTTAAAGAGAGGCCGCAGAGGGTGGTAGGAAAGACGGGAACAGTGAACAGCAATAACGTGGAGCGAGCCAACATTAACTGTGCATCTCCTGCTGCTGGGAGCTGTGCCGATTCTCCATTTAACCTGCACGATGACCCGACAGCGTGGAATCCGTCACCATCCCCATTTGACAGATGAGGAGATTGAGGCCCCGAGAGGCTGAGTCACTTGCCTAACGGTCATGCAGCTAGGAACGTGTGGACCTGGAATCCACACGTAGGTCTGTGTGCAAAGAGGAATCTAGAATCAATCATGGTTCTGTGTAAGGAACCTGGAGCCAGGGGGCCACCAGCTGGCATGTGGTGGAGATAGGACTGGAGCCCGGGGACAGCCCTGGTTTCAGAAGCACTTGTAGTCTGGGTTGGGAGTGCAGATAGCAGAACTGGGCAGCTGGGGACAGAGGGTGAGGTTGAGAGGGGACCGGAGAACTAAGACCCCAGACCCACGGAAGTACCCACACAGACAGACAGAAGGTTCTCTACAGCAATTGTTACTTCAGCCACATCTGTCATGGCACATGATTGCTGGTGGTAATTGGCAATGGAGAGGGATAGAGAGAGGAATGCTCTTCCCATAGATGATGATGATGATGGTGATGATGATAATGATGATGATGACAGTGATTAGCAATGGAGGGATAGAGAGAGGAAAGCTCTTCCCATAGATGGTGGTGATGATGATGGTGATTGGCAATGGAAGGGTAGATAGAGGAAAGCTCTTCCCATAGATGATGATGATGATGATGAAGATGGTGGTGATTAGCAATGGAGGGATAGAAAGAGGAAACCTCTTCCCATAGATGATGGTGATGATGATGATGATAATGATGGTGATTGGCAATGGAGGGGTAGAGAGAGGAAAGCTCTTCCCGTAGATGATGATGATGATGATAATGATGATGATGATTATGATGATGGTGGTGGTGGTGATGGCAATGGAGGGGTAGAGAGAGGAAAGCTCTTCCTGTAGACGATGATGATGATGATGATGGTGATTGGCAATGGAGGGGTAGAGGGAGGAAACCTCTTCCCATAGATGATGGTGATAATGATGATGATGATGATGGTGATTGGCAATGGAGGGATAGAGAGAGGAAAGCTCTTCCCATAGATGATGGTGATGATGATGATGATGATGATAATGACGATGATGATGATGATGATGGTGATTGGCAATGGAGGGGTAGAGGGAGGAAACCTCTTCCCATAGATGATGGTGATGATGATGATGATGATGATGGTGATTGGCAATGGAGGGGTAGAGGGAGGAAACCTCTTCCCATAGATGATGGTGATGATGATGATGATGATGATGGTGATTGGCAATGGAGGGGTAGAGAGAGGAAAGCTCTTCCCATAGATGATGGTGATGATGGTGGTGGTGGTGATTGGCAATGGAGGGGCAGAGAGAGGAAAGCTCTTTCCATAGATGATGATGATGATGATGATGATGATAAATAACAATAGCAGCAGCAGCAAACATTCATACAGAGCTTACCATGCGCTGGGCCCTGTGGTCAGTGCTCTGTAAATCCGATGCCTTTCGTCCTCACGACAACCCTACTGTGAGCTATTTGCATCCTCCAGGCCTCAGCTCAAAGTCTCCTCCTCAGAGAGGCCTTCCGTGACTGCCCCTACCAAGAGTCACTTTCCATCCCGTGGTGTCACAGCACTGACATCTTCCAAAATGATGGCCCGCATTCCTGTGCTGGCCTGTCTGGTGTGGGTCTCCCTTACTAGAATGTGACCTCCAGTGAGAGTAAGCTCTCTGTCTGCCACGTGCACGGCCGCCTCTCGAGGGCCAGAACGGGGCCTGGCACACAGTAGGTGCCCAGTTAACACTTGTTGAGGAGTGGATGGGTGGGTAGATGGGAGGGAGAAGGGCACATAGCGAAGGGCTGAGGACCCCAAACCACTTGCTCCACACTTCTCCCTTCAAAGCTGGCACAGCAGCTCAGGCAGCACCCGCACTTAACCCCCAGATGCTCAGGTGCCCTCAGTGGACACAGCCAGCCCTGGAGTTTAGAGTGGGAGCCTGGCCTCAGCAACCCCTAAGGGCTCAGGAGAGGGTGAAGGGAGGCCCAGAGACAGACAGCTGCATCTAAGGGGATGGCCCAGAATCTGCCCTGAGGGGTAAGTGGAGGCCGGAAGGCCAGGGAGAAGGTGTGGTCTTTTCCTCCACGTGAAAATGACACCAAGAAGTCCAGCCCATACTGTGCTACCAGCCAAGCAAGGCCCCTGCTGAGCCTCAGTCACTTTATCTGAGAAATGGGACACATCAGATGTTTGTGCTAGAAACTCATCCCAGCCCCAGGGCTGGGGGGCTGGGGGCCCAGTGGGGTCAAGGTTCCCAGGTAGGTATGAGGTTTGCAGGCCAGCCCACCCCTCCCCACAGTGGGGACTGTCACATGGGGGCATTTGGGCCCATGCCTGCTCCCACACCTATAGTGAGTTTGTCACCCATAGAGCCCTCAGCAGGTGGCTGGCACGCAGGGGCGTTAGCTGAATGCTACTGAAGCCAGAGCTGGGGCCCGAGGGGAGTGGGGGAGTGGGTGCAGGGACCCGGGCCAAAGGCATTGCATCTCCCGCATAGAGTTTTGTAAACTGTGAAGTGAGTGCCAGTGAGGGTCACGGGCACCCCCACGAGGCCACCCTGAGTCCCGACTGGCCCCCTAGCCCCATGCGAACCAACCAGGCCAGACACCCAGCATGGGGGGTGGGGGGGCTCAGCCGGTCGGCGCCCCTCCTCACCCGCTAAGGAAGGGGGAGCAGTGGTCCGTGTGGGGTAGGCTACCCTGCAGTCCGAACTCCAAAGCGGCGGCATGCCTGGGAGGTCGGCACCCAAATGTGGTTCAGAGCCCCGCTGAGGGGGGTGGGGGGCACACCCTCATCTTCCAGGAGGAAGGGGCTCCCGGGGCCCCAAGCGGCCTCAGAAACAACGCCCTGTGCTCTCCGTGCAGAGAAGAGCCCCAACCAGAAGAAGGGCCGCAGAGACCGGCGCCCGCGCAAGGACAAGAGGCCTGACCGCACGCCGGGCCTGAGGCCCCACCAGCCAGCGGCCACCTGAGGAGCCCCAGAGGCCTGCAGGCCCAGCGCCCCTCCCTCCGGGTCCTGGGG
>CM053576.1:26362583-26534313 GCA_028646485.1 Cryptoprocta ferox | reverse complement strand
TCTTTTCCTTCGCTCCTGTTTCCTTCCTGTTCTTGGCTGTGTCCTCTATGTCTCTCTCTCCCTCTCTCTTTCTGACCCCAGCTCCACAGAGAAGGGGTGTCCGAGGGCAGGGCTCAGGCCGCAGTACAGGCAGGCCACTTGTGGCCCGACAGCCCCACTTCTGCCCCAGAGGAGACCCCAGGACCCAGGGCTGTGAGTGCCCACTCCGCACCTGCTCAGGCCAATCCCCGGAGGCCATTTCCACAGCCTTTAGCCACCACCCCAGAAGAGGCTATGGGGGCTCCCTGTGCCCAGCCTGGACACTCTCCCTAGCTGGCCTGCGGCCGGAGTCTGCCCTCCTGGAAGCTGCCTGCCACACCCCCTCAGTCCTCCGTCACCTCTCTCCTGTGGGTCCCTGCCCCTTCTTCCCAAGCTGACTGTTCTCCCATGTCCTCTGGGGGCCCACGCACTGCGTCAGGTGAGGCTGTCACCCCCGGGGGAACCAAGGGCCCCGCCCAGAAGAGGCCAGCAAAGCTGAAGGGAATTTTGAGGTTATCCAGGCTGCTCTGTTCCCCACCCTGGAATCCCCCGTTTTACTCATGGGGAAACTGAGGCCTAAGAAGGGACTTGCCCAAGGGAACCCAGGTGCTAGACTTTTTAAGTAGAGGATGACCTGCAGGGGGCACATCCACAGGAAACCCCGGCGGGGGGGGGGGGTTGGAGAGGAGGTGAAGGAGGGAGCAAGGGAAGGGTCAGGAGCGAGGGAAGACTCTCCTGCTCCCCCACTCCTCCACTGAACCCTGTGCCTACGTATTTCACTGTGACGCACCAGGCAGGAAGAACATCGGGGGCGTCTCGAGTTAGACCTAGCTCTGAAGTGGGTTTGTTCTCACTGTCTGTCATTCCACCATCATATGGTACAAACCTCCTCCTCCTTGGCCTCCCAGAACCCCAGGAAGTGGGCTCACGGCTTGCCCTGGAGTTACCTGCTGGTCAGGGCTCAGCAGGTCCAGCAGCTGGGAGCTTTGCGAGTCCGAGGCCCATGGGGTCCGGAGTGGCCAGGGGAGGGGGTGTCTGTTGCGGGAAGAGAGAATACGAATGATGAGGTAGCACTCCCCCACCCCAGGAGAGTGCCCACCCTCAGGCTTCCCTCTCTCTGGCACACCCCTCTGACCTCCCCGCCCCTCACAAGGCCTGCTCTCACTCCCAGGTCCCCTTCCCCTCCCTGAGGACAGCCACAGCCCTTCCTCACCTGGCCAGACCACCAGCTTCTCTTCTGCAAAGTATGTGCCTTGGAAATGTTCTCTTGTTAAGACCGCAACTTTTTTTTTTTTAATAAAGAGAAAAGAAAGAAGAAATGCAATTGTTTCTTGGACATCAGGCGGGTGTTATAAAGCTGTGATGCTGATGAATTTGGAGTAGCCGAATCTAACCCATGGCGGGGGGGCGCAGTTTTCCCTGGAATGCTCAAGGCTGAGTGGACAGGGTGTGTCGGGGACAAAGGGGGTGCTGACAGGAGAGGAGGGGCTCTCAGCTCTTCCCAGGCTCCTCTCAAGACGGGGGCTTAGCCACAGGCAGAAGACACAGCACTGTCGGCCCCTGCTCCCAGCACCTCTTGGCCCCACGAATCACAGAAGTGACTGCAGGATTCCATCCGTGCCCTGGGTGACATGTCTGAGGGGCCAGGGATGCCCAGGAGGTGTGACCATCCCAAGGAGGCATCTCAACACCCTGGGGCTGCTGATGAGACTGGCTTCAACACTGGGGTCCCTGGCTCAAGTCCCAGCCTGGCACCAGCTGTCTGCGGGCTTTCGGCCAAGTCACTTTTTCTTTCTAGACCTCCGTCCGCCTCCCCACCAATTTGATGGATGAGGAGGGGGCGTGACCAGACTGACACCCTTGCCCACATATGAGTGGCCCAACAGCATCTCCTAGAGCGTGTTTTGTAAAAACTCAGATTCCGGGGCCCTACCCCAGGCCTACCAGTTTCGAACAAGGTTGGGGGCAGGCAGTGAGAGCAGATGGCCCATTCCAGGACAAGCTCAGCGGAGAGGGTGGCTCTCAGGTGACTTACAGTCCCAGCTGCCATTCTGATCCTGACAGCAAAGGCTTAGCAGTGTGGTTCTGTGGAGTTTCGCGTATGTGTCTCTTCTCTGTACAGTTTTCTGGTGAGATTTGAATTCTGGGATGCCGCATGTTCTAAAGTCCACAGTGCTAGGAGATGAAGATGGAAATGGAAGCTTCCGGCACTGCGATTCCTTGGCCGTGGTCTTTCCCTCGGGGAAGCCTCGTCCTCTCTCTCCAAATGAGAGCAATGGACCAGGTTTGATGGGGTTTTTGTTTGTTTGTGTTAAGGGTTTCGAATTAGGAGATAAAGTTTCATCACAGCCCAATCCCCTCCTATAGCCTTCATATCTCAGATTGTCCCGTCCCCTCCAGCTCCTCATCCTTTCTCATCCCAGCCTCTCTCACGTTCTCTGGAGGATTGGGCCCTTTACTGGCAAGGAGATCCTCCCATTTACTGCTTTTCTTTTCTTTTTTTTAAGTTTATGTGTTTATTTGGGGACGGGGAGGGGCAGAGAGAGTTAGAGAGAGAATCCCAAGCAGGCTCCGCGATGACAGCACAGAGCCCCCACTCAGGGCTCAAACTCACGAACCGTGAGATCAGGACCTGAGCAGAAATCAAGACTTGACGCTTAACTGACTGAGCCACCCAGGCACCCCCTTACTGCCTCTTGCCGGCGAAGCTCTGAAACTGGCGAGGGTCACCCAGTGGAACAGGGACAGAGCCTAGAAGGAGCACTGGCCCCTGGCCAGAGGCTATTCCAGAGAGAGAACACAAGGCTTGGCCCGAGCTGCGGCGTCGCTGCTCAACCCTCCTGCCCGGCTCCACCACCAGCTCCACTGGCCACCCCCAGAGCCTTGGACTCCCCACCCTCCCCCTCTCTCCCAGTTCCCTCCTGACCAACACCACGACCCTGCCTGTCATTCCCACCTCCTGTCCCTAGAGGGCGCCACCCAACCAGGAACAGTGCGGCAGGCGCGCTTGTGCCCCGGCACTTTTTAGGAAGAGGGGGACGCAAGGCTTTTCTCTCCTATAGGGCAGGTGAGGGTGGATGACAGGGGGAGGCCGCCTCCCGCCTCCGGCTGGTCGACAGCAGTTTCCATGGTGGCTTCGGCTACGTGGCATTCACAGCAGTGAAGGTCCAGGGCTCAGACCCTCCCTGGCACAGAGGGGACCTGGATTCATCCTACATCGGTAATCGAGACTGCAGCCATTCTGACCTCCAGCCAAGACACCCTGGCCTCCAGGCCCCAGTGACTCGGGGAGTTCTATTTCTTCCGATTTTCACTTATCACTTATCGGAGGATTTCAGACCATCCTGTGTGGTCCATCAGACTCAGGAAATGTGCATTCTTCTAACAACAAAAGCAACAGTAACGATAATGATTATTAATAATCAGAACGCCTTAAATGTAATTAACAGGACCAAGCGCTTTAGGGGCAGTATCCTTTCCTTTGCTTTCCTCTCCTCAGCGTAGATCACCTCTCTGACTCCCTCCTGTGCGCGTGCCTTTCCATGTCCCTTATCTCCTGCGGCTTCAGAGCAACGCTGCAAGCTAACTTACAGAAAAGGAAACTGAGGCTCGAGTTAGAGTCGCCCAAAACGTACCAGTCTCACCTCGCCATCTGTTCAGTAAATACGCCCAAAGGGGCCGCGGTGGGCCTAGGACTGTGCTGGGCGCCGGTGATCAAGACCCAAGACCTTGTCCCTGGAGCTTTCCAGTCTGTGCTCAAGTCAATTACAATGGTGTGACAGGGCTGCCGCCCCCCTCCTCTGCCCGCCCAAGGGACAGGATCTGGGAGGAGGGACAGCAGATGCATCTACAGCCCAAGGGGGCTCAGGGAGCACCTCCCCCAGGGCCAGATGGACAGGCTGGGAACGGAAGCCAGACACCGGTCAGGAGGGGGCCCAGCTCCAGGAAGCAGGCTGTGCAAATGCCTAGAGCAGAAGCTGCTCATGGAGGGGCCGACCCCAGAACGGGCAAGCTTCCTAGGCCCCCCGACCCTGGGACTCAAGGACTCAGCCCTGGGGTCTCCTGCTCCTCCAACTCCCAGCCTTCCCCGTAGTCTTAACGTTCAACCAGCCACACACCACCCACAAGGCCACATAGATCAGCCAGCCAGACCCGGGACTGAATAAGTCAGCTCCGAAGGCCCCCGCGGAGGAAAGCTGCCCTCTCTGAACTCCTGATCCTTAGAACTCACAGCATAATAAAATGGTTGTTGCTTTCTGTCCCCAAGGTTTGGAAGGTTTGTTTCGCAGCAACAGACGACTGGAATGGGGGTGAAGAGGGGTTAATAATGGCACCGTCTCCTAGGGAGGACAGGGCAGAGGCAGAGAAGAGCCTTGAAGGACGGCCACAAATTTCACCTGCGCCCCTGACCAGCTCTGAGCCCTTAGGCAAAATCCTGTACATCTCTCCCTGCTTCAGTTTCCTCATCTGTAAAAGAAGACCAGAAGGATATTTCTCAGGGTGTCGCTACGAGGTTTAAATAAGCTTTAATAATACATGCGAGTTTATACACGCAGTAAGTCCTCAATAAAGGTTTTTATTCCAACGTCTATTTCATTTATTCATTCAACAACCATCTCTCAAGCACTAAGTCAGAGCCAGGAACTGTGTCCGGCATTTAACATGAAAAACTTCAATTCATTCTCCGTCTCACCCTCGGAAGGTAGGTTTTATTATTGTTCCTACTTTTTATAGACAGAGGAATCCGAGGCTCAGAGAGAAAGTGGTGGAGGGAACTCAGAGCCTCGCCTTCCACCAGGGGGCCACTCCCTGTGGGGCACCCGTGGGGTGCATCCCACCCGGACCAGGAAGACGAGCATCATGCAAATGCGTCCAGACCTTGGCTGCTGTCTTCTGCTCAGTATGGCCTCTGAGTATAGCGACAAAGTGTCATCTGGAAAAGGAACTCCAAATGGCTCTTACACACCCGCCGGAAAAGATGGTCAGCTTCATTCAAACCAAATGACAATAAAATCACACAGAGCTGTCATTCTGGACCTATCTGATTGGCAAAGAGCCAGATTTTCAGAACCGCAGGGCTCGGCCAGGCTGTGGGTGAGCTCTCTGCTGCCTTCATGGGGGAAGGGACATGGCCCAACCTCTGTAGAAGATGAGTTGATGACATCTATCAGAATGACAAGGCGCTCATCCCCTGACTCAGTGACCCACTTCCGGCAATGTGCAAAATCACGCATGTACGGGCTACACAGCTGTTCCCTGCAAAACCTGGACACTTCCCAAACCTCTGTAGGAGACCCTGTTACGATATCATCACACAGCCCGCAATGCAACACCGTGCAGCTGAGAAAGGGTCATGAGGGAGCGGAGCAATCGCCAAGATGCGCTATTAATGGAGAAAAGCAAGTTGCAGAACCGCGGGCAGTCTGCGTGGGGGCCGGGATTGGAGCAGGTGGTTCCTCACAGGGGTTCCCCCGTCCACGGCAAAATGCGGGATGATAGAACACGCCAGCAGGCTGTACAACCTTGGCCGTGTCCCTTTACCCTCCCTGAGCCTCCCTTTCTGCAACCGCAATGCGGCCAAAGGCAATAGCACCCGTTCCCAGCGGTGGTGGAAGATGAAATGATAAGGGATATGCAAAGCCCCCGGCACAGAATGGAGCTTAGCAGTGGTAGCTTGTGATGCTAGAACTCCGTTCACCCCTTCGTTCGCTCAGTCTCCTTGACTCCAAATCATATCTGTTCTGCAGCACAGGTGCTCCTCCTCCAGGAAGCCTTACTTGATCTGCTGTCTCTTCCTGGTCGGAGTTCCCTTCCTTGTGTGACTCTGCCTCCTCCCTCCTTCCACACCCTTCGCTGGGGAGTGGCCTGGGTGCTATGACTCTCTTGGCCATGAGAGGGCAGCACTGCCCAGGGAGCTAGCAGCACCCGGCTGGAGACCACGAGGGCGCAGGGCTCACTAGGAAGCCCTACTGTGTGCCAGGTCCCACTCTGAGCATTCTGTTTACTTTAGCTCATGGGAGGAAGGCCCTACTATGGCTGCCTTCTATCATCCCCATTTTATCTTCCTTTCCCTATTGTTTTTTAGACGGTGGGTGTCAAGAGAGTTGAGCCCATCATTCTCAATTCGGGCAAACCCCTCGCTTACTTTATTTAATTTCCTTCTTTTTAAAAACGTTTTTGTTTAATGTTTTAATTTGTTTCTGACACAGCGAAAAAGCACGAGCTGGGGAGGGGCAGCCAGAGAGGGAGCCAGGAACCGAAGAGGGCTCCGTGCTACAGCAGAGAGCCCGATGCGGGGCTCGAACTCACCAGGGGTGAGATCCTGACCTGAGCCACCCGGCCACCCAGCCGCACCCGCCGCGGCTCGCTCACCCTGGCATTAGACGTGACTACTGTCCACTGCTCCTTTCCTCTGCATCACAGTAACCGTGATTACATCCTGGGCCTGTGGGAGAATTCCTCTGGGCTACGGACGCAGGGCAAGGGTGGCTGGGTCACTGCCATACCCCTGCTTTAGGTCCTGCACCGGTTCAAAGGCCCAGCAGCACACAGAATTCCCGTCTCCCACACCCTTTAGCTAACACTGGGAAGCTCCTGGCTTTCTCGGGTTTTTTGCCAGCCCGGGGCGGGGCGGGGGTGGGCAGGGACAGGTAAAGGAGGTGTGCTTTTTCACTACTGAGCTCCCATTTTCTCTGAGGACCACTGAGGGGGTAGGAGCCTCGACTCACACTTCTGTCTGCGAGGTTCTCCCCCATTTTGCTGTGACACAATCGAGGTGAACGCTGAGGCCCAGGCGCTCGGAGGTAGAGCCCTCACCTTGGCCTGCCCTTCTAACGACCACGATGCGTTCATTTGGCACGGAGTTAATGACTTGGCGGGCTCTTTCATGTTCTCAGGGGACAGTGGCCGGGGGCAGTGGCTTTGTTAACCCAACAACGTGCAAGAGGGGCAGCGTGAGGACCTGGGAGCCTGGAAGGGTGAGCCTCATTGCTGGATGGCCCAGGCCAGGTGGAGGGGCATCAGGAGAAATCAGGGTGGCCGACCTGCCCAATCAGGTGACACTGATGGACACAGAAGAGGAAGCAGGCCAGGAGACACCAGGAACGAGGGTCTGGAGGGCACGTTGCACTACGTCAGGACCGGGGCAAGCCAGATGCTTCTCCACTCCTAGAATAAAATCTATACTCCTCCTGGCCACAGGACCCTCCCAACTCGGCCCCTGCTCCGTCTTCTGTCCTGTCCTTGCCGCCTCCAGCCACACCGGCCTTGTCTGTTCCTGAAACTCACCAATCTCATTCTGGCCTCAGGGCCTTGGCACTTGCTCTCCCTGACCCTCTGCCCAGAATGTTCTCCCTCTAGATGGAGAGATCTCCACTGGCTGCTTCCTTCTCTTCCCTTTAGTTCAAAAGTCACCTTTCCTCGGAGGCCTCTTCCCTGTCAATCTTATCTAAACAGAACGTGCAGCCCCAAGGCATTCTCTGCTTAGTGCGTGCATAAATGTTTCTTCATAGCTTGTACTGTGATTTAAAATGGTCTTGTTTGGATATGAGGGTGATCCAGCTGTGACATCGTCAGTCTCCTGATGGGCTGGCTAGACCAGGGTCCCCTTCCTCCCTCACCCGCTCCGTGTGCATCCCTCCTGAAGCTGTATGCTGGGTCCAAGAGGGCCACCTTCCCTGATGGAGGAGGACCGTTCTTCTGTCAAGGGTATACGAGTGGCCATGCTCCCCAACTAGGACCTCCCCACAAGCCCTCCAGGTCCATTTGCAGGAGGACCGAGCGTGGTCAGGCTTCCGAGACTCCAGACACGTCCAAATGAGGCGCTGCATGCGGCAGTCTGCCTTTCTGAAAGAGAAAAAAATGAAATGATCTTGTTTATTAATTCACTTTTTTATGGTTTATTTATTTCTGAGAGAGAGAGTGGGAGCAGGGGGAGGGACAGAGAAAAAGGGGGACGGGATCTGAAGGTGGCTCCGTGCTAACAGCAGAGAGCCCGACGCGGGCCTCGAACTCATGAACCGTGAGATCATGACCTGAGCGGAAGTGAGGCGCTCAACTGACTGAGCCCCCCCAGGAGCCCCTCGTTTACCTAATTCTTGACCTCTTGGTATCTGTCCCCCTCACTTGTATTTGTCTTCCCCACCGGACGAGGCATGGGGGCTACATCTGCCTCGAGCGCCACCATGTCCCAAGCGTTCGGAAGACTAGCCAGTACAAGGCAGACACCCAACCAGTATTTGTGGAGTGAATGAAAGACGGAAGGAAGCAAGGAAGGAAGGTCACTCCTTCCTTGAAGGGGGACCAGGTCACTCACTTTCCAAGTGCTTCCTCTGTGCCAGCCACAGTTCACTCCTCAGATAGCCTTGTAGAGAAGCGATTACTAGGGTGCTCATTTTACAGAAGAGAAAACTGAGGCACAGAGAGATTCCACCTCTTGCTTGAGGTCACACAGCTCAGGGGGATTTGCATAAGGGAATTGGCGGGGGGTGCTGGTAAAAATGTCCTATGACTTGTTTCAGTTGGTGATGCCATTGGACGATGCACTTGTCTAGACCCGTCTAACTGTGCCCTTAAATTCCGTGTATATTTCTCTGTATGTAAATTATACTTCTATTTAAAAATTAACGAATGCTGGGATATCTTCAACAATCTCCTTCCGCCTGCTCCTGACACCCGAGCGTGACAGATACTGGGCACGGCCGACCCAACACCATCTCCCACTTCTGCCTTGCTGATTGAACACAATTTTCTTCTTGGCTTTCCCAGATATTTACGCTCCCGGCCTCCAGGGCAGCCAGAAGAGGCCACGTGATACAGTTCTGGCCAATGAGGCCTCAGGGAGGCCCGCTTAAGAGGAAGTAGATGGAACTATTCTCTCCCGCCTCACTTTACTCCTGCCTTGAATGTAATGTCTGGAGCTGCAGCAGTCATATTGTGTCACTGGAGGTGACAAGTTTGAGGGAAAGACCAAGAGGGTATATAGCTGCCAGCCCTGACTTTGTTGAACTACTGAAACTTTACCAGTTGCCACTGACCTCTAAATCTCCATTACACGGGGAAAAGAAGGGCCTACTTATTTAAGACCGTTTACTGGGTTTTCCGGGAACGATCTGACTGTAAGTATTGGAAAACCCGAACTCACAGAGGTGTCGGCCAATAAGCAGAACGACTATGCACCTAGCACACACGTGTGCGTGTTCAGTGTCCAGTGTTTTCAAATCACCCCCTTGCGAATACTGGTTTGTTTTTCACACATCATATGAAAGTCTGGAGGTAGGTGGCAGCTGGTGTTGGTTCAGTGAGCCAGTTATGTCAGGGCCGTGATTCTCTCCAACTTCCCCTCCTGGTTGCAAGATGGCTGCCTCTGCACACACATGCGAGGCAGGAAGACAGAGGCAATGACAGAAAGAAGCTATGTCGGTGCCAGGAAAGCTCTCCCAGGAAACTTCCTGCTCCCTCCCCCCTCTCTCTCTCCCCACCCTCCCTGCTCCAGTTACCGCTCCAGCTGGGAGGTAGCCAGCGGGAATGGGAGTCAGGCTGACCCCAAGGGACAAACACTTTAGCCCCTGATCAGAGACCCCGCTTAAAATGCCCATCCCAGAGAGAAGCAATACTGGCAGTTGGGAGGAGGTGAAAATTCACACTAAGGAGTAAAGGGCTAATAACAGACTTTTGTTTCCTTTGAGGAAACGTCCCTGAAACTTAAAGTATGAGGACCTCCTTTCACAATGTGACCCAGTTTCAAAGGGGCTGCCACCAGACCCTCCCGATCCCCCGTCCTCCAGGCCCCCAAATATCCCTCCCCATCATCTTCCTCCGGTCAGGTGGTCATTGCAGACGTAGCCGTACATCGGCCACCTGATAGACGTTAGCTTGAATCATCTCAACCCCGTTGGGAGGCCAACGTTACGGCCCTGTTCTTCTAACGAGGAAAGTGCTGCACGATAGTGACAGGCCCAGGCTGTGTGTGTGACCCGCCCCCAGCAACTCCCCGGCCTTGACGGAACCCCTCACCTCCTCACCTGGAGCCCGCTTCTTCTCCTCTTCACCTGGTTAACCCAACCATCTTCGAGGTTTCAGCTCTGCCTCTGCCTCCTCCCGGAAGCCTGCCCTGATAGCGCCCCCAGGCAGGCCAGAGGCCTCCTCCATCAGCTCCTGCCAACATGACTGCCTTGTCCCTGACTCTGTGTGGGCATCTCACCCAGATTGGGGCCCTCTGAGGGCAAGGCCTGGATCCGACTCATCTCTGGGTCCCAGGCCCCGTCGCAGTCTGGCACAAGGGTGGGACCTCACCACTGTTGACAGGATGAGTGAACAACCCCAAAGTGGCTCTGGGCGAGAGTGAGATCCGGTGTTTCCTGACCAGCAGACACTGCTCTGAGGCCCCGGGGCAAACAGCCCCTGATCTGGTCACTGAGCCCCAACCCCAACTCCCTATTGGTCCTTCAAAGCCTGGCTGTCAGTCTCACCCTATGAGGGTGGACACGTGAATCCGAACAGCCTCGACCTCTGTGGGGCATTTGGAAATCGTTGTCGTATTTACAGACATACATATGGGTTTCTTAAATATAAGTTTATTGAGATGTAATTAATATAGTAAATAAAACCCACCCCTTTGAGGTGTAAAGTTCATTGCATTTTGACAAACATTCACAGCTGACCCTTGAACGACCTGGGGTTGGGGCGTTGACATGGGTGCAGAAGAAAATCTCCTTGACTACGAATAGCCTACAGTTGACCAGAAGCCTTGCTGATAACATAAACAGTTAATTAATACCTACTTTGGGGACACCTGGGTGGCTCAGTCGGTTGAGCGTCCGGCTTTGGCTCAGGTCATGATCTCACGGTTCGTGGGTTCGAGCCCCATGTCGGGCTCTGTGCCGACAGCTCGGAGCCTGGAGCCTGTCTTCAGATTCTGTGTCTCCCTCTCTCTCTGCCCCTCCCCTGCTCACGCTGTCTCTCTCTCTCTCTCTCTCAAAAATAAATAATAAAACATTAAAAAAATTTTTTAATGCCTGCCTTGTATATTGTATATTCTGTGTGTGTGTGTGTATGTTTACAATACACTGTACATATACGTTGTATATTCTATAAAGTATGTATAATATACTGTATTCTTGCAATAAGGTAAGCTAGAGAAAATAAAATGCTACTAACAAACTCATAAAGAAGAGAAAATACATTTATAGTTATTGTACTGTATTTCATTTATTTATTTATTTATTTATTTATTTATTTAATGTGTATTTGTTTTTGAGAGAGAGAGACAGAATACGAGGGGGGGAGGGGCAGAGAGAGGGGGAGACACGGAATCCAAAGCAGGCTCCAGGCTCTGAGCTGTCAGCACAGAGCCCGATGCACGGCTCGAGCCTACAAACTGTGAGATCATGACCTGAGCTGACTGACATTGGACGCTTAACTGACTGAGCCACCCAGGCGCCCCTGGACTGTATTAAAAAAAAAAATGACACCACGTGTATAAATGGCCCCACGCAGTCCAAGCCTGCGCTGCTCAAGGTCAGCTGTACAGCCATGTCCCCACCCCCACAATCATGCCCTAGAGCAATCCCGTCACCCCCAAGTGTCCTATCATGCCCTTCGGCACTTGGTCTCCCCCACACTCCCACGTGGCCCTAGCAAACACTAACCGGCTTGCTCTCCGTCCATGTGGTTTTGCCTTTTCCAGAAAGTGCTGTAAGTGGAATCATAGAGTACGTAGCCTTTTGAGACTGGCTTCTTTCACCCCACATCATGCCTTTGAGTTGTGTCTATACTTTCGTGTGTACCAATACTTCATTCCTTTTTATTGTGCGGTCAGGTTCCGTCACCTTTTGGACACTTGTTTACAGTTTGAGGGTGATTACGAGAAAAGCCACTCTAAACATCTGTGTGTGATTTTTTTGTGTGGACACAATTTTCCTTTCTATGGAGTACATGCGTGGGCGTAGGATTGCTGGGTGGTGTGGTAAGTACATGCTTAACCTCATACGGCATTGCCAAAGTGTTTCCTAAGTTCCGATTGCTATGTGCCCCCACCAGCACTTGGAATTATCAGCTATGCTCTGATTTCAGCCATTCTTATTAGAGGGGTGCAGGGGGTGTGGCTTTAATTTGCATTTCTGATGCTATTGAGTATCTTTGCATGTACTACACATTAACCATCAGTATTTATTTTTTGGGGAGGTATCTTTTTAAATCTTTTGCTCACTTTTTATTGGATGATTTGTCTTATTGAGTAGGGAAAGCTCTTTATGTATATTCTGGACACAAGTGTTTTATATATGACTTTTGCAAATATCTTCAACCAATTCTTGACTTATCCTTTCATTTTTTTTTATTTAAAATTTTTTTAATGTTTACTTTTGGGAGAGAGAGACACGCACAGCATGAGTGGGAGAGGGGCAGAGAGAGAGGGAGACACAGAATCTGAAGCAGGCTCCAGGCTCTGAGTTGTCAGCACAGAGCCCGATGTGGGGCTTGGACTCACGAGCCTTGAGAGCATGACCTGAGCCGAAGTCGGATGCTTAACCGACTGAGCCACCCAGGCTCCCCTAAAAAAATGTTTTCCAAATAAAAAAATATCTTTGCCTGATCGATGGCCACAAAGATGTTCTCCTATACTTTTGTCTGGATGGTTTATGGTTTTCAGTTTGACATTTATGCCTATGGTTCATTTCAAGTTAATTCTTATGTACAGTGTGAGATACGGGCTAACATAGTTTTTTAAACATATGGATATGGAATGCACCTTCACTTCTAGAAAATCATCTTACTTCTATCCTCCTACAAATGTATAAAATGGGTGGTCCTTGCACCCCTGATTGAAAAAGTAAAACACTGGAAACAGCCTCAATGCCATCACTTGAAGGCTGGTTAAGTACACACTGGCACATCCGTGTGATAAAAAAAACCTCTGCAGGTCCAGGGCTCGCACCGGCCCCCAGCACCAAACAATTGCAGGCTTAGCACCACCGCTGGGCTCCCTCTTGATTGCTCAGTGTCTGTGCTGGATCGTTGTCTGATGTTGGACTATCATCTTGATCAGGCATCAAAAAGAATGAGGCACTCTTTATGGAGCGAAGTAGAAAGATCTTTCAAGTGTGTGATTAAGTAACAAAAAGAAAGCAGACTAGTGTATAAAGTTTGCCATCATTGAGTAAGACATTCCTATGCGTATTTCCAGCACGTACATAAAATAGCTCTGCACAGATTCACAAGGAATTGTCTCGGGGGAGGGGGGCTCTGCGTGTCTGGAGGGCAGGGGTGGGAGAGAGACTCACTGTTCATTAGACCCCCTTTTGTACCTTTGAGATTCTGTACTATGGATACGTATTACAGAGTCCGAAAATAAATACAAATAGAAGAGTAAACCCAATTTAAAAAGCGCTACATTTCCAGGGGTGCCCGGTCTGGGAGATTCCGCCCCATGTGCACAGCCCTCCACAGTTTGGGAAGTAAGTCCTCCCATGTTCCTCCTCAGCCTTCCCAGGATGCAACAGCTCTTCCGGGACTGCCAGACAGAGAGTGCTTGTGTCTCAGATGGGGAAACTGAGGCTCTGAGCAAGGTCGACGTTCCCGAGGTCACCTGGCTCAAACCAAGGTATGCCGCCAGGTATCTGCCAGGACCTGAGAGGGGCTGAGAACCAGCGAGGGGACCCCCAGCGCCTCCCCTGTAGGGATCCAGACGGAATCACTCAAGGTCCTGCTCAGAGCCAAGCCTGTCTGGAAGCTATCGCCAGCCCTCATCCTGGGCTGCAGAGGACGGGTGGGAGGGGCCCCCGACTCTGCATCTGTTCCTCATCAAGACTGGTGCTATGGACCCGGCTCCAGCCCTGGAAATCCCATTTCCCGGCCGGGCCGGGCCACCCTCACACCAGCCACCCTCCCCTCTGGGACCCGGACAAGGTCCCAAGGACAGCAGGCAGTGGGTTTCCGGTTTCCGGCTGTGGGTCCCTGTACCTCTCAGAGCTGCAGGTTTCCCCAGTTGTAAGGATTAAATGGGCCAATTCATGCAGATGGCTTGGCACAGTCAGCGCTCGATAAACAGTAACTGCTGTTATCTTCTGATGTCCCTCCAGGCTTCATGAACATACTGTAGGTGCCCATATACCATCAACAGCTAACGTGCCCAGCACTGTTGGAGGCACCGAGTACGTACTAACTCATCCAAACTTCACAACCGTCTGAGCTCGATGCTCCTATTGGTTCAGCTTTTCTGATAACCCAGCTGAGACTCAGAGAGGTCACACAGCCAGGAAAGGGCATGGCCAGGATTTGAACCCGGGCTACCTGTCTCCGGAGCCCCCACTCCAAAGCTCTCCCTACTCTGCCTCTGTGGACCCAACCTCTTCACCCTGATTTTGGATTCCTGTGGGTGCCCCTCAGACACAAACAAATGCTAATCTCAACCAGTATTGGCTGACGGAGAGATGAATAGTGATGGTGTGGCCGTGAGAGAATGCTCAACCCTCTAGTTGTCTGGAACGGGACAAGAAAACAAAAAGGGCAACAGGAGTGGGGACTCTGCCAGGATGGAGGGGGGTGACAGGCACCCCCACACGTGAACCGCGGGCAGTGAGCGTGCAAGTCTAGAACAGCCTGCTGGGGTGTGGGATCTGCCGGCGCCCCCACATGCAAAGAGCGCATGCCATCCATCAGTTCAGGTCCAGGAGTCCGTCTTAGAGAAACGGTGCCCATGTGGACAAAGGGGCACGAACGAGGCCCTTCCCTGCAGCCCCGTTAGAAACACACGGGCCTGGGGCACAGCCCAGAGGTCCGTCAGGAGTACTGGTCCCACTGACGGTGGCTCGGACACTCTGTGGCCAGCTATGCAGTGATGAAAAAGCCAGACGCGGGGCTGCTGTGCTGATGGGGTCCTTGGGGACCCCATTGTGCAGTGGACGAAGGGCGCTGGAGGGCAGCGTGTGTGCAGGGCGCCCAGGGCTGTCTGCGCAGTTGGGGAGGGGAGGGGCGGGAAGGGGCCACGAGCCACCCGCCGGACACAATTGTAACTCCTTGCTCGACAGCCTTTTAGAACCTCTTTCACTGAATCAATCATTCTTTTGTTGGACGAAAAACAGAAAGAGTAGCGTGCATGGCGGTGCCCTGCTGGTGAAGGAGGCTCAGCCGACATTGACGAAGGTATTTCGAGCCTCTGGGTGTGCTGGGTGCCTGGGTGGGTCTGGGAAGAGGACACATAGCGGGTCCTCCCCTGGGCTGTGGCCTCGAGTGCCCAACCGACCGTGGTTCTGTGGTGGGAGAGCAGCGGGAAAGCCACGTGAGAGGATAGCGGGAGCCCGAAGGCCAAAGTCTTAGGGGGGATTTATCAAGGTGGGCCAGTACTAATCTAAGCATCACAGGGCCCATCATCACCCCCATTTTGCAGATGGAGAAATGGAAGCCCGAGGAGGGACCAATGGGCTGCCCACCACCCCTCTTCACACCCCCCAACCCCTGACACCCCCTTCCCGCCCGACCTGAGCACCGGACCAGGAGCCTGAAGCCCGGCGTGTGATCCACTCTGGCCTCTGCTCCCTTGTCTGTAAGTCCTGTTCGGTCGTCTGAGGGCAGCCAGCAGCCGGTGGTCCCTCAGCCAAGAAGGCTGGGAGCAATTAGGGTCTAGCCACGCTTTTTGGACAAAGGCGCCTTCTGCATTTTAATCAAGCGGGGCATCAAGAGACCAACCCAGGTCGCAGCTCTCCGGTGGCCGGGGCAAGACGGAGGGAGAGAAGGAGCATCCTCTCGGGAGAGGGGTGGGAAGGGGGAAGGATGGAATGGGAGCCAGGGTGAGGCGGGGAAGCACAAAGAATGTAGGGGAGGCTGGTCCCCTGGACCCCGATGAAGGTCAAGGGCAGCAGCTGGCCTTGGAGCTCATCGCCACGTCCTCCCGGCTCCTCCCGGCCCCTTCCTGATCTCTCCGGGCTCTCCGAAAATTCTGCCCAAGTAGTCATTCAGGCCTCAGTGATGATTTCCGCTCCCGTCTTCCCCTCCGGTGGGAAACCATCCTTTTCGAGGGAGTAAAGCTTGAGTCCCTGCTGAAGGGGGGCCCAACCAGGAAAGTCCCATCCACGGGAGGGGACAGCAAGCCCCGTTCCTACCCCTGCTCCGGCGAGGTCAGTGAACACCGTCCCTCGCGCTGGGCCGAGGGGCAGAGGTTTAGGCAACAACCAAGCCAAGCTGAAAGCCGGAAGGGGCCTCGGAACAGATCCGCATTCATGCCAATAGCAACAGCAACGAAAGCAACCGAATGATAAAACGGTAGTAATAACAGTAATTCCTAGCAGTTACGAGCACCAGGCGCTGTACGTCTAGTCCTCACCGTAACGGCAGGGACTGGGCCACCTTCACTGTGCAGATGAGGAAACTGAGGCACAAGGTTAAGTAGCTTGTCCAAGGACACAGAGCTGGAAAAGAGTGGAGCCAGACCAGCCCCTTCCTCAAAGAGGAGAGGGAGGCCCAGAGACAGGCAGTGCCCAGCCCCAGGTCACACAGCAAATTAGAGGTAGGGCAGGGGCTGCACGGGGCCCTTTCTCCCAGCACTGTCTGTCTGTTCCCTCTGCTCCACGTCAGGCTCTCCAGGAGGCCAGGAGTGTGCCTCTGTCATTCCAAGGGCCTGTGGACTCAAGCCTGGGCCTCATTCTCCCAAGGGATACGGCCTCCCTGGTGCCAAAGAAAAGAGAAAGACGAGACAAGCGAAGAGAAGCAGGGGAGCTGAATTTGGGCTGAGATCCTGTCTTCTTTCCTCCTTCAGACACTCGACCCTGGTCCCTCAGGCTGGCGCCCAGATGAACCCTGGGAAGGAAGTCCTCCACCCCTCCCACCGTTGCCCACCCACACTTGTCCTTTGTCCCATCCCGGTCCCCTCTGCGGCCTCGTCCTGCCCCGCCCACCCCACCCATTCCATTCCAGCCACCCGGCCTTCCTCTGTTCCCTGATGACAGGCTCATGACAGCTTCAGCACACTTCGCACATGCTGTTCCCTCTGCCAGGAACACCCTGCCTCAGACCCTCCTGTGGCTCACTCCTTTCCCTCCCGGCTCCGTGTCAGGGGGCTGTGCTCCGACGTCCAAATTTAAGGCACCCCCTCTTCCCCTGGCCCACCCGCAGCTTCCTGACTTATTGTCTTCATGTTACGGGTCCTCATCTGATGCCCTCTGTTCGCCTAAGTGTCCAGGGCCCACTTTCCCCACTAGAATATCGGCTCCAGGAGGTGGGGGATTTCCATCTCCTTTGTTGGCTGCTGTGTCTGCAGTCCCCACAGACAATGCCTGGCACGTGGCGGAATGAAGGCACAGCCCAAGAAAGGGCAAAGGAGGCTGATCGCAGGGAAAGGCTCCTCCTCCAGATTCCACCCTTGGGGCGCCTGGGGGGCTCAGTCGGTGAACCATCCGACTTCAGCTCAAGTCATGATCTCATGGTCTGTGAGTTCAAGCCCCACATCGGGCTCTGTGCTGACAGCTCAGAGCCTGGAGCCTGCTTCGGATTCTGGGTCTCCCTCTCTCTCTGCCCCTCCTCTGCTCGTGCTCTGTCTCTCTCTCGCTCTCATATGTAAATATTTTTTTTAATTAAAAAGAAGAAACAGTCCACCCTTTGGAAAGCATCCTCAGTTTTTTCGTCTATAAAATGGGGCTGATACCAGTAAGTGCTCTTGAATATTGGCAGCAACCCCCACTATTATGATTGCTTTTTAAACATTTTGTAATGTTTATTTCTTTATTTTGAGAGGGAGAGAGAGAGAGAGAGAGAGCATGCACTTGCAAGTGGTGGGAGGGGCGGAGAGAGAGAATCTGAAGCAGGCTCCACATTCAGCATGGAGTCCGACGCAGGGCTTGTTCTCAAGTCTGACTGTGCGATCACGGCCTGAGCCAGAATCAAGAGTCAGACACTTAACCGACTGAGCCACTCAGGTGCCCCCCCCCCCGTTATTATTATTGTTGTTATTACCCTTTTGCTCAGATTGATGTCACGGCTGCCGTCTGGTGGTCGGTGGTCCAATGACTCTCTCAAGGAGTCTCCTCCTCCCTCCCCACATTCTGCCTTTGCTGACGCCCACATGGAGTGCCTTCCCTGACCGGACGTCCCTTACCCATCCTGTGAGCCACCCCCAGCCAGTGGTTATATTAGGGCAACATTAGTAAGCCCAAAATGTGGACGCACCGAACACCAGAGAGGTTTATTTCTCACTCCCCAAGTGAGAAATAAATTTGATCCCAAGACCCAAATTCCTTCTGTCCCATAACCCCGCCATCATGTACTGTGGCTGCGAGGTCACCAGGCCTGTGTGCCCCAAGCCCAGGGAAGAGGAAGGTGCGGAGTGCAGGGGAACTCAGTCACATGACCTCTCCTACTCGCAAGGGAGGCTGAGGAATATGGCCTAGCCACCCACGTGTCTGGGTTTGCTCACCACTGGGTGGTTTGTGCCCCAAGCGGGAGCCGATTTCCTACCTGGGATCCTCGGATCGTCGGGGAAGGGTTTGCAGAGAAAGTGCCCTCGGCGTTGCTGCCGGCCACAGGGCCACCGTGGGCCAGACCCTTGGTCCGCTCTTTCTTGCACCGTCCTCCCCCATGGAGGGTCCTTCTGTCCCCCCTATTAGAGACGCAGGTGGCTTGTCCCTGATGCCCAGGAGGATTCCCTAGCTGGACAGTACCACGATCCTCCCCTTCCCTCCCCAGTGAAAAGCCTGGAAGAGCTCCGGGTCACAGGAAATGACAGGAGAAAGCCGAGGCTGAGAACGCGGTGTCTGCTGTCTGCACGGATCCTGGGTTGAATAGAGTGTAGCCACTATTTCCTCCTCCACCGGCAGACCCCCACTTTTCACTGGGGAGCCCTCCCCGCCCACACCCAGCCTTCGTGGCATGTCCCATCCCTGCTGGCCACCGCGGTCGGCTCAGCAGTGGGAGCAGGACCCCCTCGGAGCCAGTGTGGTGTCTCCCCAGGGTTTTTGTGGGGACTTGAGGGAGCTGTGTAGCAGCAGGAATGCTATCGCCTAAGAGTAATGGGAGATTTAATGGCTTGCCTTAAACAATGGAAGTTTATTTTTCTCTTTTAGGAAGAAGTCCAAAGAGAGGAGGTCAGCAGCTTACCTGTGTCAGGGGTAACGACCTGCCCCCCTCAAGGTTGCAGGATGCTCCGTGCTCCATCACCATGCCTTGTTCAAGACCAGACAAAGTGGGGAGGGGCCCTCCAGCCACAGCTGCCCCTGTCACTGGGGCAACGAAAACTCCTGCCAGCTGACTTGTTTGTCTCATCAGCTAGTGCTGTGTCAGGAGTCCCCCCACCCGCGGCTGTAGAAGAGCCTGGAAAGGTCAGTATTTGGCTATACAGACTCAGTTGTGGGAGGAGGCTGATAGGAATGGGCGCTGGATTAGCCAACCCCAAGGCCTGCAGTAGGACATTCTTTTTCCCTCAAGACTTGGTTCTTTGAGGCTCTGGGGAGGGGATGGGAGGGCAGCCGTTAAAGGCAACCGTTTGCCACCATGACCTTAGAGGTCACCCGGGCATGGAGTCAATTCTACGATGTTGTTTGAGATCCTAGATCCAGCAGTGTCTGAAGACTGCCCTTCTTGGAGAGAGCTAATATACAAGCAAATAATAATATTAATAATAAATTATTCCATTTATATTTGACATTTTATATAAATATAAATATAAAATGTCAAATATAAATATATATTGTATTAAATACTTTATGAATTATCTTATATATAAAATGTCTATAGTCTATTTGATATAAATTACATAAATATATAATTTATAATATAACATATAATATATTTATAATATAATATAATATATAAATATATAATATAAATATAAAATGTTAAATATAAACATATGTTGTATTAAATACTTTATGAATTATCTTATATATAAGATGTCTATAATTTATTTGATCTAAATTATATAAATATATTCTATAAATATATAATTTATAATATAAACATATATTTATAACATATATATGATATAAATATTTTATATAAATTTATATAAATAAAAATATAAAATGTTAAATATAAACATATGTTGTATTGAACACTTTATGAATTATCTTATATATAAAATGTCTATAATTTATTTGATAGAGAGCCACACATGTAGTTTTTTGTTTGGGCCCCCTTACACTGGACTGAACTGCTTTCTCTTGAGCAAGAAGGGGCTCGTGGTAGAGGAAATAGAACCCAGTTTAGTATCAGGCCACCCCAGTTCCAATCCTGGTGCTGCCCCAAGATTGATTTGGATCACCCTGTGATCCATCTGTAAAATGGGCTGTTGCATGGACTGAACCAGATGTGACATGCAAAAGGTCCTGTCACAGAGCAGGCCCTCAACACACTCTACTGCCTCCCTCCTTCCTTCTATTCACTTATGTGAAGTTGAAGAAGCCAGACATAGGTCTCCCAGCGACATCCTGCTGTGTCATTTGTCAAGGTCTCTTCTGCCTTTACACCAAGCGCTCTTTGAGGCCAAGGACTAGGTCTGATTTGTTTCCATGTCCACAGCTCATAGACCATAGGTGCTCAGGAAATGTCTGAGTTAGAGCGTATAGCACTTCATTCATCCATTTAACAAGTATTTATGGAGCACCTACTGTGTGCCAGGTACATTTTAGGCAATGGAGACACAGAAGTGAATGGCTTGGAGATGGTCTATGCTCTAAGGGGCTCACCATCCAACGGGAGAGACAGAGAGCAAACAGATGCATTTAAAACACAATGTCACATAGTACAAGTGCCAGGAAGAAGCTACAGTGGGGACGGAGATAGAGTTTAATTTACAGGGTCCCCAGGGAAGACGTCTTTGAGGATAGATACTTGAGCCCAGCTAGAATACTAAGAAGATGGCCACTGAAGGAACAGTGATCCAGACGGGGGAGCAGCAAATACAAAGACCTTCTGGTTAGCCTTGCATGACCTGTGCACGGGAAATGCCTAAATAAATGAATGAGCCGAACACAGCAACTCCCAGGCCAAGAACATTCCTCTCACACCAATTGGAAATGAAAAAACACCCCACTTAGGAAAATAGGCAATTTGGAGATTTTCTGTCACCCATAGAATTTCAATCTTGCTGCCAACCCTCTGCAAACGGTGGCCAAGGAGATGAAATCTGGGGGGAAATGTGCTTGCCCTCCAGAATTTCCAGGTCTGGCCTTCTTGCCTCTACCTGCCCCATGAGCTCCACGGTACACTTGGCCTTGGACTCTGGCTTCCCATCCACTTCCTCACCGAGGTCCCCACGGCCCCTGTGAGGTAGGGACTATGATCTCGTCTTCCAAAGGCAGACGCTGAGCTCAAGAAGGTGAAGTGGCAGGCCCAGGATCTCTCAGTGGGAAGGAGGAATGAGCCCCGGGGGTCCAAGGCCACAGCCCAGCGAGCCTGGCGCCCCTCCCCCACGGTCAGCGTGCACAGCCGTGCACTCTCTGTGGCTCGGCAAGGGCCGAGGCCTTGGTGTCACCCACATCTTCAATTCACTGCTAGCTCTGCCTGACCCAGCTGTGGTATCTTGAGCTCATCCCGTGGTTTGGCTGGAACTCAGTTGTCCTAAACCACAAAAAGGGGACCAGAACACCTTGTTGCTTGTGTGATCCTGGAGACAGTGGTGCTGGCCCTGGCCTTGGGGTGAGTCCTCGCTGAATGGCCCCTGTAGCAGCGACAGGAAGAATAGAGGCAATTCATGTCCCGGATTCAGCCCTTTCTCTGAGTGCTAACGATGATGGGTGTTGATCTGGTATCATCCCCCGGCAACTGCCTGAAGTAGGTGGGTGCCATATTAAACCCATTTTGCAGATGAGGAAACTGAGGCTCAGAGAGGCCAGCTGCAACCAACTCCAGGGTCTGTTTCCTGCGCCTCTCTATTTCCCTGCCAATGTCGTTACTCTTGTCGATGCGGACGTTACTTATTACCTCACCTTCGGTGGCTACTGGAGACAGGGTCAGGGACGGAGGATGGGGACTTGAAGGATGGGGATCCCCCTGCTCACACACTTCCTGGTCAGCTGCTGCCCCCACGCCCAGTCACAAAGGCAGCAGCATCACCGGGACAATGAACCTGTGAAAGGCAAGTTTCCAGCCAAGGACAATTGCCAAGTTTACCTGAGCTCGAGGCAGGAAGCTCTGTGTCAGGAAGTACAACATACCCTTGGGTGTGAGGAAGGCCTCAAACCAAAGGGATTTGAATTGGGCTGTTTAAAGGTCTGGACGGGTTTCTAAGGGAAATTTCAGTTTTCAGTGTAGGGCGGTGGGGGAGGGCAGGGTCTAGGAGAGAGGGGAAGAAGGGTAGGGGTCCCCTGTGGCCAAGATGGCCAAATACCTGTGGCTTCCCATCCCGGCTGGGCCCCACCCCTGCTCTCATCCCCAGCCCCCAGGCTCGGGCCACGGAGGGATGGGAAATTCATTCATGTGGGGCAAACAGACCTGGCAGAGACTGTGTGGCCAGCACACAAAGGGTTCCTTCTCCACGGCCCTCCCTTGCTCCGGGCCTTTGCCTGTGCTACACCTCCTGCCGGAAGGTGCCTCCTGCCCCTGTGCCCGAGTAAGTCCACACCACCCCTGCGGTCCACCTCAGATGGTCCTTTACCGAGGAAGGGTCTCCTGACCCTGACTAGCTTAAGATCCTGTTATACTGGCCCACAGTTCCCTGGAGCCCCCTTCCCAGCATTTGTCACACTGGATTTCATCTTCTGTCCACTCTTTGCTTGGTAGCCTTTTCTTGCCCTAAAATGTAAACCGACAGGACAGCATTTCTTCTTCTCTATTGCTGAATCCATAGCGTGGAGCACAGTGCTGATCACATAGCAAGTGCTCAAAAGACAGGTGCTGGCTGCATGGATGGGTGCATGGATGGATGCATGGGTGCCTGGATGCATGGATGGATGGGTGCATGGGTGGGTGTGTGGATGGATGGATGGGTGCATGGATTGGTGTGTGGATGGATGAATGGATGTATGGATGAATGTATGGATGGATGAGTGGGAGTATGGATGAATGTGTGGATGGATGAGTGGGTGTATGGATGAATGTGTGGATGGATGAATGGGTGCATGGATGGGTACATGGATGAATTCTCAGTAGATGGAGAGAGGATGCTAAGAACCCTTAAGGAAACTTACCCCTCCCTATGATTATTAGAAGTAACAATCATTAGAATCATGTACTATGATCTTTTGGGGTCTTTTCCTGAATCACTTCTAATGCTCACAAGGGATCACACAATGAGATAGGTGGTGATTCTCATTTGGTGATGAGGTATAATGACTTGGACCTAGTCTCACAGGCAGGCATTGGTCAAACACTTTGGTGATCGCCAAGAGTCAACCATTTCCCTAACACCTATTGTTGTTGTTGTTGTTTTAAAGTTTTTATTTATTTATTTTGAGAGAAAGAGAGAGAGAGAATCCCAAGCAGGCTCCATACTGACAGTGTAGAGCCCAGTGCGGGGCTTGAATCCGTGAACTGCAACATCATGACCTGAGCCAAAATCAAGAGTCAGACGTTTAACTGACTGAGGGGCCCAAGATCTGTTACTGTTTTAATCAGCTTCATTAAGGTATAAATCGAACACAATATACTTTACCCATTTTATGCTTATAACCTGTTGCATTTTAACAAATCTATACACCTATGTAGCTACCACTCTGATCCGATAGAGAACGCTTCCGTCACCTCCAAAAACTTCCTTTGTGTCTCTTCCCAGTCAATCCCTTCCCTTCAGCTCCCCGGCCCAGGTAACAGCTGATCTGCTTTCCATCACTATAGATTAGATTTGCCTTTTCTAGAGTTTCATATGAATGGAATCACTCAGTAGAAACTCTTTTGCTTCTTTCATTTAGTATAAGGCTTTTGAGATTCATCTGTGTTCTTTGTATTTATCGTTCACTCCTTTTATTGCTGAGTACTATTCCATTGTGTGGATTTACCACATTGGTTTATCCATTCACCTGTTAATGGACATTTGGGCTCTTTTCTGTTTGGGGCAATTATGAATAATGCTGTTCATAGGAATATTTGCATACATACAAATGGACATACATTTTCCTTTCTTTTGGGTAAATACCTTGGAAGAGAATTACTGAGTTGTATGGGAAATATACGTTTAATTTGATAAGACATTGCCAAACAGTTTTCCAAAATGGCTCAGCATTCTGCACTCCCAGCCACAGTGAATGAGAGTTTTAGTTGCTTCACATCCTCACGGCACTCGTTGTCAATCTTTCTTATTGCAGTCATTTCGGTGAATATGTATTTCTATCTCACTGTGGCCGATGATTCTGAACACATTTTCTTGTGCTATGTGCCATTTCTGCCTTTTCTTTTGGTGAGAATTTATTCACCATTTTTGCCCATGATTTTATTGGGTAATTTGAGACTTCCTTATATATCCTGGATAGAAGTCCTTTATTAGATATATATTTTTAAGATTTTTATCATTGTTAAGGAATCTTGACATCCAACACGAGGCTCAGACTCACAACCCTGAGATCAAGAGTCACACGCTCCTCAGACTGCGCCACTCAGGAGCCCCTACATATATTTTGCCAACATTTTCTCCTTGTCTGTGTCTTGCCTTCTCATTATATATATATATATTTTTAATATAATTTGTTGTCAAGTTGGCTAAATAACAGTGTATACAGTATGCTCTTGGTTTTGGGGGTAGATTCCAATGATTCATCACTTACATACAACACCCAGTGCTCATCCCAACAAGTGCCCTCCTTAGTGCCCATCACCCATTTTCCCCTCTCCCCCGCCCACCCCCTCCCCCATCAATCCTCAGTTTGTTCTCTGTATTTAAGAGCCTTCTCATTATTTTAACCATGCATTTCGATGAAGTTCAATTTGCCAATTTTCTCTTATGATTTCTGTACTTGTATCCTATCTAAGAAACCTTGGCTAAAGCTGTTTTTTTTTTTTAACTTAACACTATCTCATAAATCTCTTCCTCCTACAACTTCATTTTTAATAGCGCCTTGATTTTCCAGCCCATGGACTTGGTGTTTGGTTTCCCATTCCCCTTCTGGAAGAGGAGTCCGGGCAGAGGGCCATTAAATCTTCAAGGCTGGACCTGTGGGGCCTCCTTCCGGTCTCTGTCCAAATCCCACCTCCTCAATAAAGCCAAACACACATCCACTTAGTCATCCGGCTCAGGATGTACCCCTCCAGCCTGCCAGCTCTGTGATGGCGGGGGCCATTCTGGTCACTGTGCTTCCCCAGTGCTTTACAGAAAAGTGCTGGGCACGTGGTAGGAACACAATAAATAAAATAAAGCTAAACAATAAATAACAAAAATGAGTCAAAGGATACTGTATGCGGAGCACTGAGCCTGGTGCATGCAAAGCGTCACTAAACAGACACTGGGGTGACTGAAAGGGGTTGCCGCGATCGACAGTTGTATCAGCCAAGGTTCGTCAAGGTTATTCCTTTCCTGGGGCTACAATAACAAAATCAAGCCAACTGGGTGGCTGGAAACACTAGCAATGGATTCTCTCACAGCTCCGGAGGCATCGGCGTGGCCACGTTCCCTCTGAGACTCTGGGTAGAAGGCTCCCTTGCCTCTCCCGTGGTGATGGCCACCAATCCTTGCAGCTCCTTGGCTCCTGGCTGCATTGCTCCCATCTCTGCCTCTGTCCTCACATGGCGTTCTGCCCTGAACTGTCACACTGTCTTCTTACAAGGATATACCAGGCGTGTTGGATGAAGGGCAAACCTACCCCAGTACGACTTCATCTTACCTAATTACCCTTTCTCCAAATAAGGCCACATTCTGGGGGTTAGGATTTCCACATATATTTGGGGGAACAGAGTTCAGCCCAAAAGAGTTAGGCTATGCTGCCGTGACAACCCACACAATACAAGAAAGGATGTTTTTTTCTTTTTCATGCATCTAGCCCAATGTGAATCATCAGGTAAGCTCATCGCAACTTCACAGGGGCCAAGAATTTCGGCCGGGCGATGCTGCTGCTATCTTAACACAAAGCTCCTGGCTCTCTGCGGTAGGGGAGGGAAGCACAGGGCACCACACGACCCTTCTTAAAAGCCACCATTTACATTTTAGTGGTCAAAATAAGTCATGTGGCCATGCCTGACTTCAAGAGAAAGTGTCTGGAAGGACAAGAGAGCTGGAAATCAAGCACTAGAGATCTTCACACAACTGCCATGAAACACTTAAGTCCACATGATGACGTTTACCTTTAAACATTGGTACTTCCAGAAAACCTGAAGGATGAGCCCATTTGAGATAAGGAGGGGCAGGAGGGGAAATAAGATGGGTCACAAGTCATGTGAAGACCACGTTAATATCCCCTGGATAGTGAGTCCTGCCCTGTGATACGACATCTCATTCCATCTTCGCAATGACTTTGAGGGACAAATAGCCCAATGTTCACAGCAGTTAGCTGGGCAAAGGCAAGAGCTGACCGACACTGCGTCAGCTTTTCCCGTCTAACAAACCATTCTCACACTTTAGTGCCTTCCAGCAGCAAACCTGTATTAGTCCCCATCTTTCTGCGGGGCAACCGGATGATTCTTCTCCTTTGGACTGAGTGGTCTAGGATGGCTGGACCAGACACCCGCGGTGGGTCCCACGTCAGCTGGGGTGCCAGGATGTCACCACCACCCTGCAGGCTAGCGAGGCTTGTTCCCACCCCGGGTCCCAGGTGAGGAAGCCAACAGGCCCCAGCGCCCAGCCCCTTTCAAGCTTCCGGAGCCTCGCACGCGAAAGTGCTGCACTGGCCAAAGCAAGTCACAAGGGCAAGCCCGGAGTCAAGGGATGGAGCAATAGACTCCGCCTCTTAGTGGGAGGAGCTGCAGAGTCACGTTGCAAGGCGCGTGCTCCCACGGCTGGGCAGACTCTGCGGTCCGTTTTGCAATCTGCCGTGAAAACAAACCCCAGTGTCCAACAACAAGGAATCAGTTAAGAAAATCCTGGCAGCGCTCCAGCAGAGGCTTTGGCTACCACGAAACATGTGCTTATAAGAGAAATGTCCGGCGAGGAAAGTAGTTCATAATATATTGTTAGGTAGGAAAAGCCGGCTATAAAATACGTGTATCATTTCACGGCCATCGGATTCCACCGGTAGAGCCTGATGACACCCCGGGAGAGCAAGAGAGTGGAGCAAAGAAACCCTCATGTCCTGGGAGCGAGCGGGAGGCAACTCGCTGCAGCCAGTAGGAAGCCCACCCTGGGATCTGTTCGTGGGCACACGGGCTCCTGGATAAGATAGACTCAAGAGCCTCCGTTAGGAGTAACGGAAGAATTGAATCAACCCAAATGTCCACCCGCCAGGGGCTGGATAAATAAAAAATGATACAATTATATGCTGCAGTGCTGCACAGCAGTGAAAATGACCTGGTCACAAGATCTAGATGTGTAATTTGGATAGATCTGGAAAACACGATGTGCAAGCAGAACGTTGTTTACAATTTAATAGCATATATTTTGATTCTGAAAGCACACAAAGAGTTTATGTTATTTATGGATACATATATATGAACCTAGGGGTGGGAGGAGAGAGGAAATGAAACTGGAAAGGAGGATGTGAGAGACGCCAACTTAATATGTAATCATATTTTATTTTTTTAAGTTTTTAAGTTTATTTATTTATTTTGAGAGAGAAAGACAGAGAGAGAGGCAGAGAGGAGACGGAATCTCAAGCAGGCTCCGCGCTGTCAGCACAGAGCCAGATGTGCAGCTCAAACTCAGGTAGTGTGAGATTATGACCTGAATGAAAATTGAGTCAGACGCTTAACTGACTGAGTCACCCAGGCACCCTAATGTTTTACTTCTTTATTTAAAAAAATTTTTTTTACATTTATTTATCTTTGAGAGACAGAGAGAGGCAGAACACAAGCGGGGCAGAGGCAGAGAGAGAGGGAGACACAGAATCTGAACCAGGCTCCAGGCTGTCAGCACAGAGCCCATCATGGGGCTCAAACCCACGAACCATGACATCATGACCCGAGCCAAAGTCGGATGCTTAACCGACTGAGCCACAAAGGCACCCTAATATTTTACTTCTTTAAAAAATCCAGAACAAATAGGCAAAATGCTGGCATGTGCCCATTTCGAGTGGTGGGTATATAGGGATTATATTACCCTGTGCACATTTTTTATTTCTTTTTTCAAAAGATAAATCCAAAAGAAGTAAGATACAGTAAAACACAATTTAGAGAATATTCCATTGTGTGCGTGTGCTAGAAAACCCACCCCCAAAATACACACAACTATATATATGTAGAGGGAAATAAGTGGGAAATACTCCAACATGTGAGCTATGGCTTTTGCCTCCAGCTGATGATAACACATGCTGTTTATTTTTTCCCCTTTGCTAACATGTATTTTCTGACTTTTCTATGAAGGACATGCTGTGCTTGTCTCTAGTAAAAACAAACAAAATATATAGGGGCCTGTTGGTTCTCTGGGTCACAGGCTCTTCTGGACCTCTGCGGGGTCCCGGGTTCAAAAATAGATCTGCCCTCTGACCTGGTAGGCTCATTCTTCACATCCTGGAGCGAGCGCCAGCCGCGGGCTCAGAGGCAGCCTGAGAAAGGACGCGCTGGGTGAGGCCAAGCAGCACAGCCACGAGGGGGCGTGTCCTCCACCCTGCAGCTTCTGGGGCGGCAGAACCAGGACACTCCCCCTGCTCAGAGGGGAAACTGAGGCCAGGGTGGCTGCTAAGGGAGGGACAAGTGCTGCTAACCGCAGAGGCAGCTGTATCTGAGGCCATCTTGCTAGGACCGCACTAGGTGTTGGGTGACTTTGGACAAATCCTGGAGCACATCTGGGCCAATTTCTTTGGCAGCCTCGATGGAAATAACCTACTTTCTACTGCACCTTTAGCTATCAGAGGGTCTAAATAAATATATATTTTTGAAGTTTATTTATGTATTTTGAGAGAGAGAGAGCGCGCACTGTCAGAGCAGAGCCCGATGCTGGGCTCGAACTCACGAACTGCGAAATCATGATCTGAGCTGAAATCTAGAGTCAGCTGCTCAAACGACTGAGCCACCCGGGCGCTCCCAGGTATCAGAGGGTCTAAAGGACGTTTTCATGCAAAGAGAGGCTGGATCTTTCCAACAAGAGCCAGGATAATAACAGCTACCAAATCTTGAACATTGACGTGCTAATTGCTTAAACGGCGTTCTCTCCTTCTTCCCTCTTGTGGCCGATTGCGTTTTTAAGAAATGGCCACGGCAATCTCTCTACCCCACACACTCTTCTGAAACCTCGCCCTTCCCCACCTAGAGGTAGTCTATTCCTACTCCTCTTGAACTTGGGTGGGACTTGGCTACTGCCTCTATGAATAGAATGTAGACCTGAACCTGAGTGGTTTGTGAGGCTAGGCCATAAAAGGGCTTGCGCGTTTCTGCCTGATTCTCTTGAGATGCGCACCCTGGGAACCCAGCCACCACACCGTTAGGAAGTCCCGGCTCCACGCGGAGCCCGCCAGTCCTCATTCTCCCTGACAGCCCCAGGTGACTCTCAGATATGTGAATGCACGAGCTTTCAGGTGACTCCAGCTGGGGAGTCGAGTCAAGCCATCCCCACTGCCCCTTGGCTGAAATTGTACATACACGAGGGGCACCAGGGTGACTTGGTCAGTTAAGCATCTGGCTCTTGATTTTGGCTCAGGACATGATCTCGCGGTTTGTGGGATCGAGCCCACATCAGGCTCTGAGTGACAGTGCAGAGCCTGCTTGGGCTTCTCTCTCTCCCTCTGCCTCTCTGCCCCTTCCCTGTTCTCGCACATGCATTCTCTCTCTCTCTCTCTCTCTCTCTCAAAGTTAATTAACTTAAAAAATGTACATATATGAATAAAATCACATTGCCGTTGTTTAAAACCGCTAAGTGTTAGCGTGCCCTGTTAGACAGCACTGGTAACTGGGACCTCGCCCCCAAACCACCACCACCTTGCTAATGGTCTCCCTCTTCAGAGATGAGGAAATGGAGTCTCTCAAACTAAAGTAGAATCAAGGTCCAGTGCCAGGAGCGAGGGGCTCGTAACTGAGAGGCCTGGGTCACAGGAGGGACCTCAAAACCCAGCCTCAGCTCCCTTCTGATTCATCAGTTGTGTTGCGGCTCTGGGTCTGGGGTGGCAGAAAGTGGAGGCAGGAAACAGTTGACAAACAGACTATTGTCTTGAGTGGAAAGTCTCACAGAGACGCCATGATTCTTTGCTCTGTGAGATCTGCCCCTCAGCTCCTGAGGACGCTGACAGGCCACCCCCGAGGTAGCCAGCAGCCCCCGAGTCCCCTGCCAGGACTTGCCACACTGCCGTAGTGGCCCCCGAGGTGCCCAGGTGATGTCCTCAGGGCTGTGCACAGCGCAGTACAAGAGGCTTTGGGGACCAGGACGGAGAGATGCAAGTAGGCAGGTGCTTTGCACCCATCAGCGCCCACCTCCTTCTAGCCCCTCTATCCCAGAGTTCCTTGAGAAGCACCCAACCCCTCCCTCAATCCCTTTGGGTCCCGTGAGGTTGACCCCACCCAAGGGCTCCAGGACTGGGCACACGGCCCGGCCTGGCCAACAAGAGCATCTCATCCCTCTGGCTACAGTATTTGGTGCAGGAATGTCTGTGTGACCCAAGCCAGAACTTTCCCAAGAGCTATCAGGAAAGGGGCATTCCGTCTCGGGGCAGAGGGGGTGCTAACTGTGGCCGCGGTGGTGGGAACTGTCGGAGGATGAAGCCAACAAGAAAACAAGGGCCTAGAGCTGAGGAAAAAGAAAAAGAAAAAAAAGAGAAGATTGCTGATATCATGTGAGCATCTGGATCCAGCTATGCCTGAAGCTAGAAACCCCTACACTTTTCAGTTACGTCGGCCAACAAGTTCTCTTTTTGCCTAAGCCATCTGAGCGGAAGCCAACTTCTCCAGGTGGATGGAAGTACTTTCTCCGCGCTCTGGCTCCATGGCAACAACAGGCTAGCAGAGGGGAAATAAACCGAGGAGGGGGTGGGTTGTTTTACATATTTGGAGACAAGACCCAAGTAGAAATGCCCGAGACAGAAACTTCCTGTCGCCCCTGCCCTGAAAAGAGTGACTTCCTTTGTCTCTACTTTGGGACTGCAGCTCCAGCCCCCGCCCCAGAGCGGTGACTACTCACTCAACAAACACTTGTGAGAACCGACTCTGAACCTGACCTGAGGCCAGGCAACAGACACAGGAATGGAAAGGTGGTCAGAGCCCTGGAAGGGTTTTCAGACTACAGGGGGACAAAGGTCTACAAACAAGCCTTCATCATGCAGGGTGATGCGTTGATGGGGGGACACGCAGGCAAGGAGCATGGGGATCCCAGAGGGAGAGAGTCTATTCCCACTAACGTAGGGAGGCCATGATGGAAAGCTTCCCAGAGGAGGGGAAGCCTGAGATAAGACCCAAAAGACAGGCAGAAGGAAGCCAGTGAATAAAGGTGGAAGGGACGGTCCAAGTAGAGGTAACTGCAAGAGCAAAGGCCCAGAGGCTAGAGAGAGCAGAGAGGGGTGCTGGGACGTAGAACCAAGCCGTCATCGCGAGGGGCCAAGTCCGAGGGAGAGCGCGATAAGGCTGCAGGCCAGATCCCGCAGGGATTTGCAAACCACTAAAAAAACTTGGCATTTAAAACTGAAGGATTTAAGCAAAGGAGTCAAAGGCTGGATTTGTGTCTTGGCAACACCACTTTGGCTGCAGCAGCAAAGACGGATTAACGAGAGAGCTCAGTTCTGAGGCTCTTCCTCTCCCCTCGGCAAGAGGGGAAGCAGCCCGGAGAGTGATGGTGGGAAATGGTGACATTATCGGGCTGCCATTTATTGAGCACTTAGTATGTGCCAGGCTCCGTGTTAAGCCTTTTACGGGGATCGGCTTTTTCACCCTCGGAACAACCCCATCGGGGGATTACTAGCATCCACCCCATTTGACAGAAATGGACACTGAGCTACAGGCCGATTAAGCATACGTTTGGAGGCGAGGGAGCCAAATTTCCAACCGAGACAGGCTGGCTCCGGTGTGTCCGAGAGAGGGGAGCTCTGTGTGAGACCTTGAGGTTCAAGGCCAGAAGGCAGATGGCTCTGGGTCCGGCACTCAGAAGTGAGGTGGGGGCCACAGGTCCATGCACAGAGCACACTGGACACCAAAGGCCCTTCTAGCTACAAAGTTCAATGCGGCCTTCGGCACCGGCACAGAGCTTGCCAATGGGCCCCTGGTGATGTCTTTCAGGTTCCCTTTCGGGGTCCTGGCGCCGGCTCCTCCTACCTGCGCCCGCCCTGGCACCTGCTGCTTCCCGTGGGAGTGTCTGGTTCCCATTTCCCTGAGGGCTGGAGGTGGCTTTGGGAAACACTGTGCCTCCAGGTCAGGTCTGTGCCCAAACTGCCTCAGACGCTGGCCTGAGGACCTGGCAGGGCGGAAGCTTCCCCTAGAGCTTCCCTCTGCGAGATCTCGGGGAGACGTGGGTAGAGGCTGTTTCACGCTCTTGACTGTGAGGAGGAGGAGCCTGCAGCCCAAAGCGGTCAGCCACCTGCCCAAGGTCGCCTGTCATGTCTTGCTATGTTAGCTCAGGCCCCACGGAGGCTCCGCAGCGTCCCAGCCCCCTGCTCCACGTCAGCCGGACAGGGAGAACCTGGCTCGAGCATTGCATTCATTCATTCGCTCACTCGTTCATTCATGCGGCAGATATTTACTAGAGAACTACTACATAACGAACAGTGGGGCCAAACAGAGAAAGGTGAGTCATTACACAAGTAATTAACCTCTTAGCACCTTGAGAAGGGCTAAGATAAAGGTGGGGCTGTGAGAGGGGCTTCTGATGTACACGTGAAAGGGGCTCGGGGGCCAGGCAGAGGATGTATCAGTCCTCTTGCTCTAGAATTTCCCAGAGATGTCTACATCCATGCACCTCCCGCCGTCCTGTGTGCTCTTGGGACAATGACCTCCATCGAAGGGTGTGGTCTATGTTCCCTGCCTTGAGCTGGACAGACAGTGACCAATAGGATATGACAGAATTCCGCTAAATGACTTGCAAGCCTAGGTCATGAAGTGCAGTGTGACTTCCTCCCGGCTCTCTGGGGACACGCGCCTCTGTAGCCCTGGGTGGCCATGTAGAAGCCTGGCTGCTTGAAGCCAGTAAGCTGGAGACGCTACTTAAAGAGACCACGAGGGAGCTGAGCTGGGGGGCGGGGGGAATGCCCAGGTGCTGACAGGAGATGGAAGAAGCCTTTGGGATGACCCTAACTCAGCCACCATCCAACTGCAATGTCACGAGAGACCCAAGCAGACGGCCCAGCTGGGCTGGTCCTGAATTCCGGACCCACAGAAACCCTGAGAGATAATAAATGGTTATTTCTGTTTTTAAGCCCCTGCATTGGTGTAATCGGTTGACAGCCCCAGTAACTGGAACACTGCCGAAAGGTGGGAGCGAGGGTGGGTGGCCAGAAGTGCTCTGGGCAGAGAACGCAGCATGTGCAAAGGCCCTGAGGTGAGAAGGAAGCACTGAAATGAAGGTGCAGAGGCTGCCAGGGCCATCCCCCATGCTTTCCAGATCCTTTTGATCCTACCCACATTTCTCCAGTGAATAGGTAATCCTGTTTCCTCTTCTGTACAGAGAGCCATTCCTGTAATTAATGGGACCATGGGAAGAAAGTTGCATTTCACACATTCATTCATTCTCTCCATCAGGAAGATTAAATGCATGGCCTGGGTGTGAGTGTTGGGGGGGGGCCTCCATTGTCATGTCAGTGCTCCTCCCTGCAGTGCACAGAGGAGGGGACTGAGGCTGCATGGGGAAGAAGGGAGGGGGCAGTGCTCCTGCACTGCCTTGAGGGGTAAGTGGGAGGCAGTGAGATGGGCTCCAACCTCCCCGGCAGCAACCTGCCCTCCTGCCCCGGCTCCGGGTCAAGCATCTCCACGCTGTGTGACTTTGGGCAAACCACTCTCCTGCTCTGTAAAATGGGGACGCTAATGACACCGGCCTTGCTGGGCTCGAACCAGGTGGCCCAACCAATACAACCCTCAAGACAGTCGCCCTTTCCTCTGGGCTCATCTGTGCACCAGGGGAAACCCACGACCCGCATTAACGTGCTTCTTCCTCGCGAGGCCGGGGGTGGGGGGTGGTAGGACCCCACTTACAGCCGAGACAACTGAGGCAGAGGCAGGCAAGCAGGGTCCGGAGCACACAGGAAGTCCAGTGAATGCCGGTGGCCGAGAACCAGCTGCTTTCCTTTTCCTGCCAAAGCCCCACACACCTGGCCTCGTGTCCTCAGTCCCCCGGATGAGCTGGTTCTCCCTGCCCCCAAGCAGCCCGCCCCGTTCAAAACTCCATAGAATTGGGGAAAACAAAGGAAAAAGAACAATACCAAACGGCTGGTCCAGCCCCCACTCTGGGAAAAGCAGCAGAGAAAGGCGGAAGGCGGCGCCCCTGGGGAGAGGTGCAGCCACTCCTGGGCACCTCCTGGCCAGCGACCACGAAGGCACACAAAACAAGTCCTGCCCTCCTGGGCGTTCCATGCCAGCAGGTCAGGGGAGGGGAGATACATAGTAACTATGACACTGAGATAGAAACTATTTATTTAGTGCTCACCCTCTGCCACTCCCGCTCTAACTCACTTCTAACTCACTTAATTTTCACACGCGGCGAAGTGGGCGGTATTAGTTTCCTCAGTTCGCCACAAGGAAACCGAGGCACAGAGAGGTTCAGCCACTCGCCCAGAGTCACACAGCTGGTCCAGCCAGGATTTAAACGAGGAAACAGGTAAACAAGGGAATCAAAAAGTCCTCAGTTTCCAGGCTGAGGACTCACATACATTCATCGTGTAAGAGATGGGGTTTACCCCACTTACCAGTCAGGACGCGGAAGGACGCGCGGAGAGATTCAGCTGCCCACCCAAAAGCCAGCGGCTGGGGAGGCGGCCCTCTGACCCCGGGGCCAGCGGAGACGCTCCTTTACCAGAAGCTATCTATTCAGCTTGCAGTCCATTTCCCCGCTCCAGCCAGAGGCAGTCCTAGAACAATCTGCCCCAGGACAGGACAACCCTTCATTACTGTCACGGCAGCTGAGTCAGGGCCACCCCAGGGCACAACACCCTCCGGGCCCCCCGGGGAGAAGGGAGGAAGGGAGCCAGCTCTCAGCTGCAGCACCCACCTCCCTGGCCTCGCAAGGCTTTTCTCTTCTCTAGAAACAGATTGGACTCGCTGCGTCCTTCCCTGCCTCTCCCCTCTGCCCGGGGTCACTTTACTCATGTTCCAAGCACTAACATGGAATGGGGGGTGGGGGGAGGTAGAGGCGGAGAGGGAAGGGGAAGGGGAGCTGAAACTTGAGATCCCAGCCTTGGTGGGGGGAGGCTGGAGAGACACAGAGAGACCGAGAGGGACAGGAAGAGAGGGTTCACTTGCGTTTGGTTTTCCGAAGCAGACGGCTTGCGGGGGGTGGGGGGGGGTTGGTGTTCATGTGTGTGTGCACGCGTGTGTGCCTGGGTGTGCTGTTTTCTTTCGCACGGGGAGGCCAGGCCTCCACTGGATAATAAATAACTCAGGGGGGAGGCCACGCAGGGAGAGCAGGCCCGGGTGCGCGCGCGTAAGGGGCAGCAGCGGGCAGGGGTGAGGGGGAAGGAAGGGGAAGGGGGAAGAATCGAGGTGAGGGGGTGTCTGTGGGCGGGAGCAGAGGCAGTGGGAGGAAGCCAGCCGCTGTGGTATGTGGAGCAAGTATAAATAGCTGCCCCGGGACAGAGCTCGGCCGAGCAGGGGTCTGCCGCTGCAGAGGGAGGGCAGGCCTGTCCGCTGCTGGCCACGGGGGTGCACCCCGGGCCCCGAGCCGGCCGGAGCGCCGGGGGGCTCTGACCCGACACCCCCGCCGCCACCACATCTGTGGATGCCCTCCCGGCCAGCCATGCTGCTGGCTGGCCTCCTCCTGGCCGCGGCCGCCCTGACTGTGGCCCAGCGGAGGGGACAGGAGGCGGCCGGGCGCCGCCGGGCACACCGAGTCCAGCACGGCCAGTGCAGCTACACCTTCGTGCTGCCCGAGCCCGAGCCCTGCCCCCCGGAGCCTGAGGCCTTCGGGGGCTCCAACAGCCTCCAGAGGGACTCGCCGGCGGCGGCACTGAGCCTAGGGGACTGGCCGGCCCAGCGGGTGCGACAGCTGGAGAAGGTGCTGGAGAACAACACGCAGTGGTTGCAGAAGGTAAGGGGGCGGCCTGTGGGGCGGGGGGCACGGGGGCCTGTCCCCACAGACAGGTGGAGCGTCCTCCCCAGAGGCCGTCCCCCGGCACAGAGGCCAGGCCGACACAGCCCATCTCCGAAGAGCACAGATGGGGGTAAGGAGGAACAGACACGGGCAGACATGGCCCTGACGCCACACAGCAAGACCAGGCAGGGTCCAAGCTGGACCCCTGGCTCGCTCACTGCCATTCATTCTCTCATCTGATGGAAATCCACTGAGCTCTCATCACAGGCCTGGCCCATCCTAGGGGTGAGGAGTGGAACAGTAGACGGAACTGTACGTCCCCTGCCAGACTGGTGGGAGAAAGAGGCCAGAAAGAGATGAGCCGTAGATATCTGCTATGTCAGATGGTGAAGTAAAACGAAGGAGGGAAGAGGGCAAGGAGTGACGGGGTGGCTAGTTGAGGTCAGACAATCCGAGAGGGCTTTTCGGAGGAGGTGAAGGTTGAACCCAGAGAACAAAGTAAAGTGATGGAGCAGCCCATGCAGGTACCTACAGGGAGGGCATTTGCTACCAAGGGACCAGCAAGTGCAGAGGCTTGAGGTGGGAATGCACTCAGGGTGCCCGGGGAACCCTGAGGACCAGCGCCGCTGGAGCAGAGGACGGGAGAAAGGGGTGCGCCAGGAGATCCGAGAGGGGAGGGGAGGCAGGTCGTGTCAGGCCTTGGGAGTCACTGGGAGGCCTCTGGCTCTTGCTCTGAGACACCCCTGATTTGCTTTGAACAGAATATGCCGTAGGGGGCAAGGTGCATGCCGGGAACCAGAGGAGAAGGCAGCTTCGCCACCGGGCAAGAGGTGATGGGATCCTCCTGGAGCGGGACCGGGCCGGGGAGATTAGGATTTATTCTGAAGGGGAAACATCGATCCTGCTGATGAATTGGGTACCGGGCGGCAGAGAGCCAGGAGCTAGGGACACCCCCTGCTGTTCTGGCCCAAGGCCATCATTCTTTCAGGGAGCACTCTCTGAGCGCCCGCCGTGTGCCAAGCCCTCCACAAGGCACCAAGTGCAGAGACGAATGAGGAGGGTTTGGCCCTGTGCAGGCGTGGGGACAGGAAGGGTGTGCTGTGGGTCCCAAGATCAGGTGGGCAGGAGCCTCTAAGTGGCAGCAAGCGAGGGAGAGCATGAGCCCCAGGCCCCGGGTGCAGAAGACAGTCTGAGCAGGGGCACGGGGTGGAGGGAGGTGGACTGCTTCCTAGAGCCTTCAGATGGATTCGACAGTACACGGCGACTGACCAGCCACTTCTGCAAGGAGCAGTGCCTTCCTACTCCTTGGTTTCCAAATTGTTCAAAGCATGTGCCCAAGCAACAAGCAATGTCCACCCCCCTGATGTGTGCGTATTTACTTAATGGTTTTGCGCACGTACCCCTACTAATTTAATAGGCACAGGGTATAAAGCAAAATGAAATGGAACCTTCCGTTTTCAAAAAGATGATGCGCAAAATCATGTTACCTGAAGTTCCGATCGTTTCCCCTGCTTTGAGTGCACCCTGGGTTTACCCATCCCCAAGGCGGAGAGACTGTCCCACCTGTATCTAACCAAACTGCTCTGCGCATACTCACATATACTCTCATGTGCACCCACACTTTACCTCCCGTCTTATTCCTGCCCTAACCAACCATCTATCTCCTCAGCCCCCAACTCACCATCTTCTCCTAGTCCCTCGCCCACTTGCCCTACAACACTGCCAGCTTGCCAATCCCACCCCTAGATCCCTCTTGGGGGAGTTCCTGGCCTCACACGCTGGAGCCAACCCAGTGGGGGCTCCATGCTGCTCTGAAATGTGTGTTTTTCTGGTTCCATGAGGGCCATTCCAACCCTCACTTCCTCCTCAGGTCTCCGTTTTTATTGTCCCCCATCCCCCCACCAGACCAATGACCCCCTGCTTCAGTGAGAAACAGGGAAGAGTCACTCTTCAGCTGCCTGCCCCACACCTATAGGTTCACCCATGCATCCACCAGTCCCCAGGGCCTTTTTCCAGCTCAGAGGGAGGGGTTCCTCCATGGGCCAAGGCCACTCTTCCCTTCTGGGATGTAGATCCCATCCCCCTGCAGCCCCTGAACCTCCCAAGCCAGCTCTCCCCTTCTGTACTCCCCCTCTGATGATTCTTCCCACCTCCGTGTTTAGTCCCATGTATGTATCTCCCATGAGGGGAAAAATGGAGAAGGAAGAGTGGAGGAAACAAGCCTCTTATCCAACCAAAGTTATCTGACTTCTGGCCTGGGTCTCAGAAGTCCACACACTCTGCCTCTACTTCCTCACATCCCATTTGCTCCTTCCCGCAGAAGTCACCTCCCACATGCCACCTCCCACATCCAATGGCCACAGGTCAGTCTTCATCATACTTGATCTCCTGACAAATTCTACATTGCTGACCAGCACCATCCTTCCAGAAACCGTCGCCATCAGCAAGTCTCCATCCGCAAAACATGCCCACTCTGACCTACCTCCCCACCCCTTTCCCTACCGTGCCTCACTCTGGACTGGCCACCTCCATCTCCTACCTGGGCGGCCATCATGATGGCCACCCTGGGCTCCCTATTTCCACGCTGGCCCCCACAGTTCATTCACTCAGCAGACAGAGGGATCCTAAGTTAGCTCCCATCCCTCCTCTGTTTCAAACCATCCTGGGACTCCCATCTCTGTGGAATAAAAGCAAAAATCCTTAGTCCCTGGAACACTCCTCTCCCAGATGCCCACTTGGCTCACCCCACCTCCCTCAGGTTTCTCCTTAAATGTCACCTCTTTATTTTTAAAAAAAATTTTTGAACGTTTATTTATTTTTGAGAGGCAGAGAGACAGAGCGTGAGTAGGGGAGGGGCAGAGAGAGAGGGAGACACAGAATCTGAAGCAGGCTCCAGGCTCTGAGCTGTCAGCACAGAGCCCAATGTGGGGCTTGAACCCACGAACTGAAAGATCGTGACTTGAGCCGAAGTTGGACGCTCAACCGACTGAGCCACCCAGGCGCCCCAAATGTCACCTCTTTAGAGAGGCCCTCCCTTGTCCACCCCATTTAAAACAACCACCCGCCCTCTGTCACTCTGTATTCCCTCAACCCGGCTTCGGTTTTCTCTCTTAGCACATATCACTACCCATTCTCAGAGTGTTTCTGTTGGTCTGTGCACTCCAGGAAGGCAAGGATCACACCTGCTTTGCTCACTACTGGGTTCCCGGAGCCAGAACGGCGCCTGACACAGCGTAGGTGCTCCATACACGTCCAGAGGATGAATGAGCACATGTGTGAACGTCCCCGAGTCCCTCCCCCACCCTGAGATGCCAGTGTTTCCCAGGACTCTGTACACGCTCTTCCTTTCCTTTCACACATGAGGGCGGGGCCCCCAGGGCTGCCCCCACTGCTCCTGCAGCACCATTTCCCACCTGCCCCACGGTGCTCCCAAATCAGCATCTGATTCCTGAGCCCCAGATCCGTGACCCTGACCCTGCAGATGTCTCCCCTCCGAGAGCCCATGGTGCCTCAACCCTGACGCCGCCGGACACTCAGCTCTTCCCTCCCTGCCCACCTGTCTCTGTTTAAGGCCTTCATGGCCACCTTCCCCGCAGACAGCAGGTCCCGCCCACCCTGTGGCCTCTGCTTCTCTCCTCGTGGTGCATCCTCCGTCTCCCTAGCTGCCTCCCTACCCCCCTCCGGCCTCATCACCTCCCTCTGGCTTCTCTACGCCAAGCCTCACCCTCCCATCCATCCTTGACTCCCCTGGGTGCCTGGTGCTCAGGCATCATGGGCTGAGCCAAAGGAAGGATTCAAACCAGTGGCTTTCAGGTCAGAAGGTCACCCAGCCAACCTCTTCAACTGGTGGCATTATGTCCTCTCCAGATGTCCCTGGGGCACCGTGGGGCAAAGAGCACTGTTACAGGAGTCAGGCTGACCTGAGTTCCCATCCCGGTCTGGCGTTTACTTGCCACATGGTTGTGGATGCGCATGCCTCAGTTTCCCCATCTGCAAAATGGGAACGTGTCGGGGGATGGCTGGGACGACCACTGAGACCGCTCCCACGCCACTGTCAGCCTGCTGCCTGACTAGAGCTCGTGTTTTGTGAAGCATGGGGTAGCCCCCTGCGCCCGGATGCCGTGGACCGACGGGCTTTTATTTAACTCTACCGCATCTCCAGTTTGAGCCTTGCACTGAGGGGTGAGGGCAGCACACCTGCAGACAAGTCAGTCCGATAGTCCCCGTCCAATAACCTTGGGGCTGGGAATGTCACTTGTCCATGCTGGTGTGCCCCAGGGGGTCCCCAGTCCTGCCTGGTCTCCGCTGGGGTCCAAGCTGGTGCCTGCTCTGCTCTGCCATTTCCTGGGTAAGGGCTCCTTGGGGTGAATGCCCCCTTCATGCCCCTTGGGCCGGGCATATCTCAGAGTCTTTGAAACTCAGCACCCACTTCTTGGCTTCTGCAGTAACATCCCAGACAAGGAAAAAAAAATGAGTTTCAAAATATTCTGATCTGGAAGCATCATTATTACCACCATCGCCATCAGGGATTACTGGGGATGAGTGGAGAGGACCGGCTTCCCGAGACCAATCTCTGGGCCAGATTCCAGTCATCCGGGTGGTCGCAGAGGAGACCCTCCTTGCCACAAGTGGCCAGCAGCCAGCTCTGCTCAGCGCGTGCCCCTGACTCTTGCCCCTGTCCCCCCAGCTCAGGTGCGGAGACAGGCCAGGGAGGGGAAGGGACTTGCTAGAGTCACAGAGCAGTGACAGCCAGCCCAGACTCTCTCTGCAAACTCCAGGTCCTTTCTCCGGACTCTGGAGGGTGTCAGGGACCTGAGGGAGGCAAGATCGGAGACAGCGGCGCGTTCCCTGGTGCCTCAGGATTCTCGAATCCCAGACACCCACCGTCTTCTCCCAGCAGGGAGCCGGCCAGCTGGCTGGTGTCCTCCTAAACTCAGAGTGCCGGGGGCAGGGAGAGGGGTGCGGGAAGGTCTGTTCCCTCTCCCCTTTCCTCGCTTCCCCCCCCCAGTACCCCACCACTCTCCCTCCTTCTCCTGTTCTCCCCTTCCTCCACCTCTCTCCCCTCTCCTCCTCCCCCCTCCCCCTGGAAAGCCTCTGCACTAATGACTCCCTTCTGGAGTCAGCTATCTGTGGGCTGCACATCAGCTCCTGGCTCTGCTCCACCCCCTTGTCCGGGCGGAAAGCTGCAGCCAGGACTGTCGAGGGGGTGGGCGGACCGGCGGACGGAGCCAGCTGGGGGGCAGGGTCCCCCAGCAGGCTGTGCAGGACAGTGGTGAGTGGCGTGGCCTCCTGGGTCCGCCGCCTGTGTGGCCTGGTGCTGGTCCTGCACTCAGGGCCTCGCCTGTGCCATGAGAGAGTTTGATGTGGGCTTCAGAGCAGCAGAACTGGGAGAGCATCTGCCCACAGCAGGTGCCCAGTGCCCAGTGAAGGCTACTGTCACCCCGAGAGCTGTGGCCTCCGTGTCTGCCAGGAGGTGCTCTCCTCCGCCTTCTCCCCCTCAGGGCCCATTCAGCAGATGAGGGGAATAGGAAACCCAGGGCCAGACTGCCCAGCCCACCCCTGCACCCGAGCACAGCCCAGCTTCAAACCCCAAAAACGTGGCGCCTTCCACTCTGTCTCCTGTACCAGCGACAGTCGGCCCCCTCTGCTCATCTCCCCATGTGTCTCTGCCTCCCCCTTTCTGTCTCTGCGTCTCTCTGCCTCTTGCGAGTCTCTCTCCTGGGGCTCTCGCGGTGGCTCTGACACTGTCTCTAACTCTGTGTGTTTCTCTGCCGCTCTGTGACTCTCTCTCCTGTCTGGTGGCACGTCCCTGAGGTCTCTCCCTATCTGTCCCCCTCGCCCCCCCCCCAAGCCCTCGGCCAGCCAGCCCTCCCATCTCTACCTCCCTGGGTGTCCGCACATTCTGTGCCCCCAGAGGACCCAGGACACACAAGCCAGATGCCCAGAGCCCAACCCCCAGCCAGGGTGCTCAGCGGGGGCCTCTTTCTCTTCCCTTTCTGCACCCAAAGCCAAGCGAGGAGGGGTGAGGGGCTGGATAGGATGCTGTCAACCTGGCCCTACCCCCAGCCTCTGCTCACTCCAGGCCCCTGACGCCAGACCTCAGAACAGCTCAAGCCCTCAGCCCAGCGGTCCTGAGGCCCTGCCCGGCTGGATGTGGGTCAAAAGCACATCCAGTGGAGCGCAGCGTGGGGTCCTGGCCCAGCCCAGGACCCTCCCAAACCGGCCCGGGACTCCCAGCTACTCCAGCCTCCCCAGGCTGCCCGTAAATTCTTGGCATTTTCAGCCTTCGGTTATCCAAACAAGAAATGAATCTCGGTTGCCGAACAGAATGTCTTGGGGTTTGATTTCCTAACCTCACCGCTGGCTGCTTTCTAAGCAGCTGGGGTTGGGGGAGGGGAGGGGAGGGTGGGAGACGACCCAGGGAGCCCCAGGGGCAGCAGCCCCCCCCCCCCCCCAGGGACAGGCTTATTTGTTCAAATGCTTCTGCTGGGCCATCCCATGGGGGCAGGGCCCTGCATTTCTGGCTCTTTCTTCCTAGGCTCCACAGCTCAGCTGGGCTGGGAGATACCAGACCCTCTCCTCCTGTCTCTCAGGGCAGGAAATGTGAGACAACAGACCCCAGGTCTGCCCCCTAAGTCTGCACCTCCACCCGGCGTTTGCTTAACCTCAGAGTCAGCTCTGAAATTTCTGGAATGGACCCAGAGTTGGGGGGGGGGTCATGTCCCAGCAGCACCACTGACCAGCTGTGGGACCCCGGGGATGCCACCTGCATCAACTGGCTCCTCTGTAAAGCGGAACTCAAAACACTCGCTGCCCCCAGAGAGAGTGTAGGGTAAAAGAAAGATAACAGGAAGTTCAGGCCAGCATTTATTAAACACTTACTGTGTGCCAGACACCGTCCTCCATGCCTTGTGGGAATCACTTCATTTCGTCGTCACAGTGAGCCTTGGAAGCAAGACTGTTTGCCCCTTGGAGCCCACCTGACTCCATTGCATCCCAGCGGTTCTGCTGCTTGGTGGCCATGCGGTCCCAATTACTTGGCCGCTCCGTGCCTCGGTTTTCTCATCTGAGAAATGAGGGAAGTAAGTGATAGAAGCCACTTTGCGGGGTAGGATGATTCAATGAGTTTGTGCCCGTGCGGTGCTGGGCATGGCATCCGGCATCGAGGAGGAGACGGGTCAGGGTCAGGGAATGATGGCAGACTTGGGACACGGCGCAGCAAGGGACTCCGATGTGGAGTCAGCCCCGGAATTCGACACCAGCTTCTGCACACCCTGCCTCGTGTGATCTTAAGAGAGTCCCTTTGCCTCCTGCCTCAGGCCTCAGTTTCCTCATCTGCAAAACAGGGATCATGAAAACAATGGCCTTGGAGGAAGACAAAATAGGGCAAAGCATGCAGAGACGTGGGGGGGGGGGTCTGTGGGCATTCAAGGGGATGCCCACAGACCCTTGAAGCTGAACGCAAAACTACCTCCCCTCCCCTCCCATCCCCTACAGAGGAGCAGAGCCTCGAGGCCCTTCCCTCCTGTCTCCAGTCCATCACACCTGGGTCTTTCCTGATGTTTGGTGCAAATGCTGGGAAACAGGGAAGTGTGTGAAGACACCGAGAGGAAAAAAAATCACTGGTCTTCCCAGTTCCCTGATCATCTCCCAGTTAATTTCCTTGCAATTTGTTCTTTGAATTTTATTATTTTTTAAATTTCGCCTTCTTCTTTAAAGTTTATTTATTCATTTTGAGAAAGAGAGTGAGAAAGTGCAAGCACAAGCATGAGTGGGAGCAGGGGGAGGGTGGAGGGGCAGAAAGAGAGAGGGAGAGAGAGAGAGAGAGAGAGAGAGAGAGAGAGAGAGAGAATCCCAAGCAGGCTCCATGCTGTCAGCGCAGAGTCTGATGTGGGGTTCAAACTCATGAACCTCGAGATCATGACCTGAGCGGAAACCCGAGAGTCGGACACTTAACCGACTGAGCCACCCGGGCGCCCCTGTTCTATGCATTTTAAATTTTTATTGAAATGTTTTGGAAGTATGAAAAGATAGAAACAGATCAAATAAAATTCCTTGCTCCCACAACCCAGCTTAAGAAACAAAACCTTACCAATACCGTTTTGCTCCTGCCCCTCTCCTGCTTCCCCCCCTCCCCGAGAGAGCGCTATTGTGAGTTGAGGGTTGGTAACCTCTTACCCGTGCCTATCCCTCCCTAACCAATGTATAATATTTGTTTCCTTTATAAATGGTGTCACGCCGTCTATATCTTTCTGCAATTTACTTTTGTTCACCCAATCTTTTTAAAAAAAAATTTTTTAATGTTTATTTATTTTTGAAAGAGAGAGAGAGAGAGACCAAGCACAAGCCGAGAAGGGGCACAGAGAGAGGGAGACACAGAATCCGAAGCAGGCTCCGACGCGGGGCTCGAACTCACCAACTGTGAGATCATTACCTGAGCTGAAGTCGGACGCTTAACCGACTGAGCCACCCAGGCGCCCCAGTTCGCTCCATCTTATAGCTGTGAGATTTGTAGCTCTGCCAATGTGGGAAAGGCCTGAGCCTCAGCTTTTCCATCTGTAAACTGGGCACAATGGTATGCTCATGCCTGGGTTTGCCGTGAGGCCCAAAGGAGGACTGCACGGCAAGGTCTGCGAGTGTACCTGGTGCCTCTTCAGCTCCCGGGGAAGTAGGAGGTGCCGTTTCGGTTTCTTCTCTCATCTGGGGTGAACTGCTGCTGTAGCTAATACCCAAAGCCTTTCTCTGTGCCAGGCCTGGCTATGCATGTCCTACAAGCATCGGTCCATTAAACTCACAACATCCTAAAAAGGCGAGGACTGTTACGATCCCCTTTTGTTATGGGAAAACTGAGGCCCAGAGGGTTCACGTGGCTAGGAAGTGAGGGAGGTGGAATTGAACCCAGGCAGAGGCGGGGTCCAGACCCCACACTTAACCGCCACCTGCACTGCCTCTCTATGCCCCTTCCCCATTTTACGGATGGGTCCCCTGACCCTGGGCATGGGGAAGGACTCAACTACATTCACCCCAGAGTCAGCGGCAGGGGTTGGATCAGAACTCGAGGTTCCTGAAACCCTCTGAAGGCCTCTTGTGTCTCCCCCCCCTGTAGCAACACGACACACTGCGTGTCATGGACCTCGTGAAAAATGAATGCATCCTTAAGTTATCAGGTTCTGGGGTGGCATGCAGGCATATATGCACAGGCGTGCACACACATGCACACACACACAGGTGAGAACATTCATGTCTCCATCACCCCTTCCACCGATGTGTATTGAGATCTTGCCATGCTAGGCAACGTGCCGGGGCTGAGAATTCAGCAGTAAGCAGGGGAGACTCAATCCCTCCCCTCCAGGAGCAGCGGGATACAGACACCAACCTAGCAATTTCTCATGTGTTATGATCACCCATGATACGCACTGTGAGGAAGGCCCCACCTTTTCTAGGGATAGATAATGGGGGGAAAGGAAAAGCATTCCAGGCATAGGGAACAGCAAGTGCAAAGGGCCCTGGGGGAGAATGAACAAGGTGATTTGGAGGACGTGAAAAGCGTTCCTTGCGGCCGAAGTGTAGACAGCCAGGAGAGTGTGGCCAAGCTGAGACTGGGGTGCTTATCGGGGTCCAGACCAGACTCTGCTCTCAGGGATCTTGGGTGCTGGGAACCAATGTAACCACTTCTCTGCCCTGTGCCCAGTGGTGGGTTCTCTGCAATGGGCGGTGGCTATGGACCTCTGGGCCTGCTCCTCCCCTTCTTGCCTGACCCTGAGCCCATCTCTGTCACCCTGTTTTCAGGGTCAGCCTCAGACACCAAAGGCGCAAGATGAGTGAGTGGCCAAGAGCTCAGCCATTGGATTCAGATCCTTCCCTTACCAGCTGTGGGTAATGCTTGGCCTCTCCAGGCCTCAGTCTACCCCGTTGTCAAGTGGGGAACAATCACTCTTTTCCTCCAGACTGCTAGAAATCAGACAAGAACAGTTACATGCCAGAGTCGTGCAGGCGAGGCCTCACGCCGTCTAGAACATGTGTGGCTCTGTTCCCCGCGGTCGAGATGGGTTGGGAGGCAGGTGGGGTGTTGTCAAATGAGCAGCCAAGGACACTTTGCAGAAGTGTGGCCTGGTCGATCCGCTCCCAGACAGCCTGGGTTTGCCCAGGACAAGCTGCCTGTGTCCTTGGATGAGCTGCTTAACCACTCTGTGCCTCATCTGTAAAATGGGCTGATAATAGCTCCTACCCCAGAGAGTGGCAACAAGGATTTAATATGCAAGGAGGTGGGGCACCTGGGTGGCTCAGTTGGTTAAGTGTCCAACTTTGGCTCAGGTCATGATCTCATGGTTTGTGGGTTCGAGCCCCGCGTCGGGCTCTGTGCTGACAGCTCAGAGCCTGGAGCCTGTTTCAGATCCTGTGTCTCCCTCTCTCTCTGCCCCTCCCCACCTCAAGCTCTGTCTCAAAAATAAATAAACATTAAAAAATATATAATAATATGGAGGGGGGTTAGAACAGGGCCCAGCCCATCATAGGTGTTGAATATACATTTGCCGAGCAACGTGGACACACGACCCTGTTCCGTGTAAGGGCCAGCGCACCAGTGGCGGAAAGGTGTGCAATCGTGAGAAACACACTTCTTTTCTCTCAATTTTCTCTCAATTAACTTCTCAATGTCTACATAGGGGAGAATGAGGAGGACTCATCAAATAGGCCCCATGTTAGACGAACCTTCCAAGATCAAGGTTAAGACACAGACAACTACGAAGGGCTAGTGGGGCCTTAGGAGGCTGAAGGCCCTGGGAGCCTGTTCACATCCGAGAAGCACCCCACGTTCAGACAGAAAATGCAAGCCTAGCTCCCCCTCTCTCTGTTCCCCGTACCCCTCATCTCCCTTGGGGCTTCCTTGCCTTGGACAGACACTAGCCACCCGCCCCAACACACACACACACAGACACACACACACACACACACCCCTCTCGTACAAGGTAAAGCTCAGAGACTAAGACAGCTGCAAATAGTCAACAAATAACAGTGCACCTACTATGTGCCGGGCACTGTGCTAGGCCCCAGGGCGACGCCAGCAAACGAACAGGGAGGAAGAATCCCAGCCCCTGGGAAGTACAGATTCCAGCCCTCCCTTCATGCCCCCGGCCCCTCTGCCAAGAGGAAACAAAGAGCCCCCCCCCCCCCACTTTTCCAATGAGCCCACTGAGGCTGGAGAAACTCCGTCCCTAGCACAGAAAGGAAGGGGCGGAGCTGGGACCGAACTGGTGCCTGACTCAGCGCATGAGGCCCCTGCTAGACTCGGGGCTGCAGCTGGAAGTTCGGAGAAGTCTGGCCTGTGCCGGGAATCGGGGGCCCAGCTGAGAGCTGAGCAGCACACCCCTCCACAACCGCCCAGGGTCCCTGACACGCTCCATCCCTGGCTCCCCGCCCACTCACTGGGTCCTCTCTGAGCCCTGACTCAGAAGAAGAGTGATAGAGGGGAAAACGGCCAGGAAGGCAGGGCCTGGCTGCTCAGAACCGTGGGGTCAGGGCCTGTGTGGGCCCGGGGGGGCTGGGCCAAGACAGAGGAGGAAAGGCCAACCCTTGGCCATCGGGCTCGGGGCCACAAAGTCAGCCCCATTGGAAAGACAGGGAAGCTGAGGCCTGGGGATGGTGTGGCAGGGATGCAATGTGCTTGGGCAGGGGCGGTGGAGGGGGGACAGGACCTGGACCAAGAGGGTCTGGCCTCTGTAACCTCCACGAAAGTAGTGCATGTCTTATCTACTGTGGCAAAACAAATCTCCGCAAAACAGTTAGCGGCTTGAAATAACCACAAACAGTTTCCGAGAGTCCAGAAATCAGGAGCAGCTTAGCAAGGTAGCTCCAACTCGAGTTTTCTCGTGCGGCTGGACTCGGACATCAGCCGGGGCCGTGGTCATCTGTAGGCTGCCCTGGGGCTGAAGATCTGCCCCCCGGCGGCCCCCTCCCGGGGCTAGTAGGTGGGTGCTGGCTGGCAGGGGCGGGGGGTTGGGGGATCCCCGATAGGCCCCTCTGCAGGGCTGCCCGAGGGTCCTCGGGACGTGGCGGCCAGTTCTTCTCAAGCAAGAGGCCAAGAGGGGGCAAAGCCAAAGCCAAAATGCAATGACGTGACCGTGAAAAATCACACTCCAACATTCCTACGATGTGCCAGTCACGGCGGCCGGGCTCAGTCCAGTGAGGGACGGACTAGCGTAGCATGCGTACCAGGAGCCGGATCCTTGGGGCTGTCTTGGGGTCTGGCTGCCTCAAGGCACCCACTGAGTGGTGAAAGGTAGGGTCTCCCAAGTTCCATGCCGGCCTCTGTCGCACTCGCAAGTTGTGTGACGTGGGCAACGGGCTCAGCTTCTCTGTGCTTCTTTGCCTCATCTGTAAAATGGGGATGGTGAGAGAGCCAAGGTCTAAATGGGTTATACTTGTAAGGCCCTCAAGGCCACACCCCTTGGAGGCTTGGCGGCTGCGCAGAGCTTGGCCCACCGCTCGAGCAGGAATGAAGCCTGCTCTCTTCCTGGGGCCAGGCACAGGCCCATCTGAGCAAGTCTGTTGAATGGATGAATGAGTGCTGGGATCGTGTCATGGTCATTTCTAGAACATTCTCCTGAAGACACCCCCATTTCAACAAATACTTACTGAGTGCCTCTCATGTGCCTGGGACCCCTTGAGGCCGGGAGAGTGTGGCTGAGAATGTGGCAGGCCTGCCTTCCCCGGGCTGATATTCCTGGGGAGAAAACGGACAGATAAGAAATCACTGCAGTGATGTCAGACGGGTGAAGGGCTGTGAAAAAAAAAAAAAAAACAACCCAGGCAGTCACAGTGGGAGGGTGGGGCAGGGGGCTTGGTGTTAACCTTCCACAGGGTGGCCAGGGAACGCATCTCAGGGGAGGTGACATTTGTGGGGAGACCCAACAGTCAGAAAGAGGCTGACCAGGTGGTCCTGAGAGCAGGGGTGTGGATGTGTGTGGGGAGGATTCGGGGAGGTGTCTCTGGCTCCTGTGGCTCCGGCTGCAGCCCCCAAGTCCCCTCCCTTCAAACCAGTGTGGAAACCGCAGACACATCACAAAAGTACACACCCTCGAACTAGAAAGTTCTGCGTCAAGGGGTTTGTCCCTGACGCAACCTTGCAGGAGAGCTTACAGGCAGGCAAGGATATTCCCAGCAGCCCTGGTGTGATGACAAAAGCCTGGAAATGACCTCAGCTGTTGGGGACTCGCTGGGCAAACAGTGGTGGCCACAGATGGAATCCCATGTGGCTGTTAAATCAGCGAGGCAGGCCTGTCTGGATGAATATGGAACAACTTCCAACATTTACACTAAGCAAGAAGAAGCAAGGCACAGAATGGTGAGCGGACCTTTTCTTAGCCCAAAGCAGGGGCGATGTGAGCGTGTGGGGCACATGTGGGGCACATGCGTCACATTTCCCTGGAAGTGAACCCAGCACAGTGGACTGTGGGGACAGGAACCCGGGCAGGTCCGGGAGGTTGATTAGCACGCCATAACTTTTGAAACCGTGGACTTCTGAACAATGGGCTCACATCACCCATTCCAAGAAAAATTTTTAATTACCAAAATTTACATTTAAATTGAAACGCGCGCACAAAACTGTCAGAGGTCTGTTCTTCCAGATTTCCACAGGGCTGGCTACACTGGACCACCAGCTCCTGGGTGCAGCTTCCTACAAATCGCTTTCTGGATTGAGGCCTCGGTTAACCCCATAGGGGAAGTAGTGCTGGCAGTGTGGTCCCGGCAGGTTTTTTGAGCTCCCACATCCCTCCTGCCCAGGCCAGGGTCCCTGGGGGGGGGGGGGGGCAGGGGGGGCTGCTTTCCCCTTCATCGTCAGGCCAGGCTCTATCTCCCCTACCCTGCAGGTTCAGCCTGGCTGGCTTGGCACTAATTCCCACCCCACCTCCAATGCAGCCGGGTTTGGACCCTGCTCTATGGAACAGTCTTGCCTGTTTCCAAAGCAAAGACTTTTTTTTTCCTCCTGGAAAGGAATTTACCAAAAAGCCTGGACTCTAAGTGACAGAAGAGTTTTGAGCAGATGGTGCCGTGACCTGGCTTAAGCGTACGGGGCTCTCTCTGGCCGCTGCATGGGGCGTAGATGGAGCTGGGGAGCATGCGCAGAAGCTGAAAGCACAGCAGCATGGGGAGGGGACGGGGCAGGGGAAGACGGGGGCGGGGGCTGGGAAGCCGCACAAGAGATGATGGAGGCTGGGGAGACTTCGATGGATGGAAGTGATGGGGGGGCGGGGGAAGGAAAGTGGTCAGATTCTGCACGTGACCTAAGATTGGATGTGGGGGAGGGGTGGCGAAGCAGGTTTCCAAGGGCTGGGTCTGAGCCATTAGAAGGATGGTGTTCACTCAGAGATGAAATCATTTAGCCAAAGTCACGGAGCTGGGAGCTGGGGAGCAGAGACCAGAAACCATGCTCCCCGCTGCCTTGCTGCAGTTTCATGGGGTTGTTTTGGGGCGAGTCTTTGGCCTTTCTGTACCTTAACACACACCCCAGCCCGTGGGAACTCCTGGTTCTCCTTCAGTCCGGTTCAGGCACAAGCGTGGGCAGGGGACCCAGAAACTCAGGCAACAGGCGGAAACCAACATCAGGGCTCATCTGGGCTCATTCAGTCTCTGGGTTCACTGGCTGGAAGGCTAGAACCCAGGCCTGCGCCAAGTGAAGGGGACACGGCTGCCACTTGCTTAGCTCCTGCCCTGCCCCTCCTGTGCCCACTGGACCTGACCTTCTGGCCTCTAGAATCAGCAGACCTGGGTAGGAATCTAGGATCTGCCAGCTTCAGGGGTGACCTCAGGGAAGTGACTCTGTGTCTGAGCCTTCATTTGCCCATCCGTAAAATAGGGTCAAGAGCAGAGCCTCCACGCAGGGGATAAGAGGCTATTTCTTTCTTTTTTTTTTAAGTTTTTATTTATTTATTTATTTTGAGAGAGAAAGAGAAAAAGGGAGGAGGGGAAGAGAGAGAGGGAGAGAGAGAATCCCAAGCAGGCTCTGCACCACCAGCGCGGAGCCCAATGCAGGGCTCGAACTCATGAACTGTGAGATCATGACCTGAGCCGAAACCAAGAGTTGGATGCTTCACCGACTGAGCCACCCAGGTGCCCTGATAAGGGGCTATTTCTAAGGTGCCCCAGCACACCTGGCAATCATGGGGTGCCGTAAGGAGTTACCAGGACAACCGCCATTCCCCAAGGGCCCGCAACTTTTGCCCCCACTGTCTCGCTCCTGGCAAAGCCCCACCAGCAAAGGACAGAGGGACCAGAGGCCAGGACAAACGCTCTACACGCCTGGCACGGGCTCACTGAACACCCACGGTCCCATTTAACCTCACGACAACCTCCAGGAGCAAATGCCTTGAGATACAGATACCAAATTTTTTTTACGACAGATTTGCGAGACAGTCACAATATTGCTCCTGCATGAATACATGAAATAACAAAATCTAACGGTGGACCTGGACCCTTCCATCCTTTCAAGGCCGTGATGAGTATAAACAATGTGTCGTGGGTGTCCACAACCACTGCGGTGAGACACGGGACCGTCTGTGACATCTAGTGGTGACAAAGTCATGGGCACCGGTGCCCCCACAGCAGCGGTCTGTGACCTGGGAAGAGCTCATGTCAGTTAGAGATTAGTGGACCTGCTCTGGGTCACGTTCTGCATTGTGCTTGTTTCACTCAAGAGTATAACTGGGGTGTCTTTACAGATCAGCCAGCGGTGACGGTCCACCTCGTTCTTTTTAATAGCCACCTAGTAACCCATGACACAGACGTACGGCATTTGTCATGTGCTGATTATGTAACCATGTTCCAGGCGCTTTACACAGATAGCGCCAGGAATTTCCCCTAAAACCCAGAGATAGGAGCCACGATGACCCCCATTCTAGAGAAGAGGCCCAGACAGGTCGAGGTATCTGCCCCAGGTCACACAGCCACAAAGCTGAGAGCTTTGATTTGAACCCAGGCTCATCGGATACCAAACACTAACTGCTCTTTCCTCATTGGCTTTTATCTGCAGTTGACAAAATGCTTTTCCCAAATATGAACCATATGCGCCATTTTCCGAGGAAGAGACAGGCAGGGCCTACGCTGTTACTGAGCTTCTCTCTGATTCTCAAATACACCAGACACACTCACACCTCAGGGCTTTTGCATTTGCCTTTCCCTCTGTCTAGAATTCCCGTCCTCCCGTCTTTCCCTCAGCTGCTCCTTCACATCCTCTCGGCTCAGGCAGCCGCCTTCAGTGAGGGTTTCCCTGCCACTCTGGCCACTTTTGCCTCTGACCCCACTCATTACCGTGTCTCATTCCCTGCATGGCACTCATCACTACTGGAATTTAATTGATGATTAAGTGGAAGTCCCCTGGAATCCGAAAACTTGCCAATTCTGTTCATTCTTGATGTCCTAGCCCCGAGGACAGCGCCTAGCACATAATAGGTGCTCAAGAAATTCCTGAGTAGGGGGCGCCTGGGTGGCTCAGTCGGTTAAGCGTCCAACTCTTGATTTCAGCTCAAGTCGTGATCTCACAGTTCATGAGATCGAGCCCTGCACCGGGGTCCACGCGGACAGCACAGAGCCTGCTTGGAATTCTCTCTCTTCTCTCCCTCTCTCTCTCTGCCCCTCCCCAGCCAGCACACTCTCTCTGTCTCTCTCTCAAAATAAATAAAAATAAACTTAAAAATAAAAGAAAATCCTGAGTGGATACACAAAGGACACTTAGAAGGTGAGGGATTCGTTTAATAGAAAACATGTATTGTTATAATACATACTTTTTATATGGGCCATTTTATAGAATCTGGTTTTGGTGAGTTTGTTTTTTACTGTGGTGTGGTTCACACAGTGAAATACACTCTTCTAACACACAGGGTTTTTTTTAATGTTTATTGATGTTCGTTATTTATTTTTTTGAAGAGGGAGAGGAACGAGCATGAGAGCAAGAAGGAGATTCAGCAGGGGAGGGGCCGAGAGAGAGAGAGAGAGAGAGAGAGAGAGAATCCCAAGCAGGCTCCACGCTGCCAGCACAGAGCCCAACGTGGGGCTCAATCTTTTGAACCCTGAGATCATGACCGGAGCCGAAACCAAGAGTCAGATGCTCAACCGACTGAGCCACGCAGTCGCCCCTGTAACATTCAGTTCTGCACGTGCTGACAATGTGTACACTCATGCAGCCACTCCTACAGTCATGACGCAGAACACTGCCCAGAAAGTTCTCCTGTGGCCCTTTGCGGTCAAGTCCCACCACAGACCCAGTCCTTGGCCACACCATGGACTCTGACGTTTCCAGAAGTCACACAAATGGAATCCTACACATGTAACCTTTCGGTCTTACCGTTGTGTGGGTCACTAACTCCTTTCTTTGCATTGTTGAGTAGAGTCCCCTGGATGGACCCCAGTTCCTTATCCGTTCTCCAGTCATAGTCTTTTTTTATGTAAATAATGTGGGAGAAAACCAGGCTTGAGGGGATCTCCTTGGTCACCAAGAGTGAGCATCCATTAGATGCTCATCTGCAGTGTGTCCAGAACACCTTTCTTCCTCATCCAGCCCCTGCCTGTCGAAACTCCTTTCCTTTCCTTCAAGTCCCTTTTCAGCTCCCCTCTCCCCAACAAGGGGCAAGGTGTCCCGTCCCCATGTCGCAGATCAGGAAAGTGAGGCTCAGAGAAACGTAGCCCTCAAGTACTAGAGCCCCACAGTTGGAGTGTCATTGAGCCAAAACTCAAACCCGGGGCCAAAGGGAGAGGGTTGTTAGCCCAAAGGTCAAAGATCAGCCTCTTCGCAGGCTGGAGAGGTGGTGGCAGGTCAGGGCCCTGCCCCCCATCTCAGCCCTGAGAATCTGCAGCGTGAGGGTGACAAGGAAGGGGCAGGTCCATTCCTATGGGGGGAGGAAGGGAGGCTCCTTCCTTGAGACCCCTCCCCCATCCTTCCAGCCTGTGCCTGAGCCCCAGACCAGACCTAGTCCCCGCCACACGTGCCAGAATTACTCACCAGAGTCCTGCATGGCCGTAATGGGCCCATCTGGCCCACATTACCCATCGTAGGACCCATGCTGGTGGGCGGGTGTGGCGAATTGGGTAATGGGCCCCAGCTGTGGGTAGCCTTTGCCCCACTCAGCCTCTCGCAGCCACAGGACAGGTGAGGGACCAATGCGAGTACTTAGGAACTCCTGTCACTTGAGATGACCCCAAGCTACCCTGAGTCCCCAGCCCAGCTCTGCAGGCCTGAAGAAGGCCCTGGGCAAGGAGTCGGGGAACCTAGACCAGCAGGTGGTGACCTTGGGCAAGGCTTCTGGGCCTCAGTTTTTGTCCATCTGCAAATGAGAGGCTTGGGGGAGACTCCTGGGAAAGTCTCACCTCAGGACTGAACTTGCTATTTGTCTGAAGTTCAGGGTCTGGGAGTCGGCACTCTAAACCAGGTTCCCGGAGGCCTGTGACTCGTGGGAGAGTGCGTGCGAGAGCAGCCTCAGTATAGCTCTGCCTCCCCTATGCACCCTGGGGCGCCCCAGCAGCCATGCATAGGGAGCTGACAGAGGCTCGGTGGGCAGTGCACCCGGAACCCAGTGGGGATGATAGCGGCCTGGCCCCGGGGGGAGGGGAGTGAGCAGATTCGAAACTTGCATTGGGATCGTAGTGGCCAGAACCCACTAGAGGCCGAGTGGAGCAGATGGGAAAAAGAGAAGCCTCAAGGCAGAGGTCTGGGTTTAGGGCCATTTGCTAAAATGGGAAAGGTGGCAAAGTGGGGGGGGGGGGGGTGGGGAGGCCGAGACAGGGCAGTGGGAGCTGAGGAACCAAGGGTCCCGTGCCCGATGCTATTGCTTGAAATGCTTGCTAGGAGCCCACATGGGGATGATGAGCTGGTGCCACACTGAGGGGAGAAGTCTGGGCGGGAGACGAAGCCAGTGCCGTTGGCACGTGCCAGTCCTGGGCCCAACAGGAGTGCCTGCAGCAGGTCCTGAGGACCGTGGGGCCCCCAACGCTTCACATCTGGTCTTGGGTCAAGCTAACAGACCCCTCTTCAGAGCAACGCTTTTAAATGCATAAAATAAAAGCATCCGAACACTCAGCGATAGCGCCATTGTAATCAAAATACTAAAGATTAAATCTGTGCTATAGTTGTAGCTTTATCTGGTGGCGGGTCTGAGAAAGCCCATCACTTTGAGGTCACGATGAGGAGAAACAGAATTTAAGACACTGTTAGGCCTGCACCGTGATATGAAACTATCGGCGATGTCTGTGGGTAGCAAAGCTGTGGGGTCAGCTACTAGTGCTTTGTGGTTTGTGGCCCACGTTCGTCGTCAAAGGAAATGCTAAATTGTACTTACAGGTTAGCAAAGGTCGTGGACCCCCTGAATTCCCTTGGCGGACCCTGAGGTCCCCACTAAGGCCACCTGACCTAGGAAGAGAACGTGCAGAGAGACTACGGCCCAGAACTTGGCTGAGAGCCCCCAACGTGTAGGAGCCTAGTAAAGGGGGAGACAGAGAAGGGGTGACCATGGATAGGAGGACAACCAGGAGAAGAGGCAGATGGAAGTGCTTCCAGAACGCAGGTGTGGCCATCTGCTGCTGAGGGGGAGAGCAAGAGGCCATGGGAGGGTCCCACCAGGCTAGTTAAGGAGGGAAGGGTCCCCCCAGGGCTGGGGAGGCCGGCCAGAGAGCACAGAATTCTACAGTCCGGGTTATATATTTGTTTTCTTGAACATGGCAAATACACAGACTGCATTATATTATTCCCTAAGCTTTCTTGTATGTGTGCAGTGCCCCAGAATAATATTGTTACTGTTTTTAGAGTCAAGGGTGAGGGTGGGGGTGAGGAAATGGAGGCAACTTGCTGAAGAAGTTGTGCCGTTGAGAGGACCGGAGAAACTGGAGACACAGAGGGACCGTGGGGTCAAGAGTGTGTTTTTAGATGGGAGCGGTTGGATCACGCTTGTGTGTTACAGGGAACAGTGGGGCGGGGCGGGGGCTGCTGATGATGCAGGGAAGGAAGGAACGGGCCAATATGACAAAGACTTGAGAGGCTCCCCTGTGCCTGTCTCCCTGGGCCTCGGTCCCTTCTGTGACTGCTACCCCAGGAGCTCTCTCTCTTGAGCATCAGATTCGCCCGGACGGCTGGGCGCCACCCCAGAATTTCTGACTCAGTAGGTCTGGGGTGGGACCTAGACATTTGTATTTTTAACAAACTCCCCAGTGATGCTGCTCCAAGGGCCACACTCTGAGAACCGCTGCTGTAGTCAATACCAGCACCACCCACATGCGCCCCCTCCAGGATCGGGTGTTACACTACGGGGGGCGGGGGGGGGGAGCTCTGGGGGGGGGGAGGGGGCAGACTGTTGAGATGGAAGAGGAGAGAAGAGACCAAGGAGGAAGCAGCCAGAGCCTGCCCCGCCCCCTCCAGCCAAGGTCACCACCCCTCCCTGGGGAATGATGCCTGTCTTCCCAGGGATCCTGGGAGCTGCCCTGTCAGACCTCCTGGAAGACTGAGCAAGAGGGCAAGGGACGGAGCCAGGGCCGGGGGGGGGGGGGGGGGCAGGGGATAGGGGTGATGGCCAGAGGCCAGCCTGTGTGCAGAACGGAGAGAGAAGGGAGGAGGGGCGCCAGCTCTCTGCCTGCGGGCACTGAGCCCTGAGAACACACTGTTCACCTTTGCAACTTGATCCTGGTCTCACGCCAGGCCAGCTTCAACTGCTCTTGGGAAAGAGATCAGCCTGTGGGATCCCAGAACATCCCAGCAGAGAGAACCCTTGGAGACTGTCTGGTTCAGCCCATTTGGCAGATGGAGGGGAGCAGAAAATAGAAAGCCCAGCTTGATGGATAGACCTGCAAACTCTTCTAGGGGGAAAGACCCGTCCCCACTCCCTGATGGCTGGGTAATGGGCATGACTCCGGAGGCTATTCTCTGACCCTTGTGGCACCCCTTTTTCCATCAATTCATCGAACACATATTTATTGAGCACTCACTGTGCGCTAAGCATTGTGCTGGGCACAGAGACAGAGGGTGAGTAAGACCAAGTCTCTGGCTTCATGGAATGGACATTCCAAGGGTAAAGCAGACAATAGAGAGATAAATATGTAGTACAAAGTTGGGGAGTGATAAATGGTAGGAAGAGACCCGAAATGACATGAGGGAGTGAGCCATGTAAATGGGGATGGGATGGAGGGAGTTTCCAGGCAGTGGGAATAACATGTGCAAAGGCCCTGAGGTAGGGGTACACCTGCTGTGCTGGAGGAATGTCACAGACGCCAGTGCCTCTGGAGCAGAGTGAGGGAGAGGACTGGGAGAAGAAATCAGAGTGGGAGCAGAAGGCCAGGTCATGGAAGAAGCTGAAGTCATAGGGAAGACTTTGGCTTTTCCTCTAAGATAGGAATTCTGGGAGGGTTTCTTTCTAGCAGAGGAGGAATTTGATGTGACTTAGGTTTAACAAGATCCTTCTGGCTGCTGAGTAGAGGATGGCCTGTGCGTGGGACAAGGATGGAGGCAGAGGAGTCAGGAAGGAAGCTACTGGAATAGTCCAGGCTAGAGGTAATGGTGGCCCGGCCTGGCAGAGAGGCCTCCCCTGGTTGCCCTTGGTCCTTCATGGAGACACAGGAAGGGACAAGAGCCTTCCTCCCGCCCTTACCCATGACCCCAGCCCATGGTCTCCCCACAGCTAGAGAGGTACATCCAGATGAACTTGAGGTCAGAGCTGGCCCAGGTCCAACAGCACATGGTCCAGAACCAGACGGCCACCATGCTGGAGCTAGGCACCAGCCTCTTGAACCAGACCACCGCCCAGACCCGCAAGCTGACTGACGTGGAGGCTCAGGTATGGAGGGCGAGCAGGTGGCGTGGGGGGAGGGGGCGGCAGGGAGGACTGTGGCCACCCGGCTGCCTCACAGCCCGGGTCATCTTGCCTCGGCCTCTATCCCTGGGTAAGGTCTGGGCCTCCCCTGGGCCTGCAGCACCCTAGGGCCCTTCCCCGATGACCCTGTTACGAAATATTCTGGCCACGAGCCCTGGGGGCAGACACGGGGTTTGGTCCTTCTGCTCTGTGACTCTTGTGACTCCAGGTCTGTGCTGGGCACTGGGATGACGGTGGGTAGCAGCACCAGGGGGCTCAGACAGCTCCAGGGAAAGACAGATAATAAACGATTCACTCGACCTCAGGGGGCCAGCGACTCTGACACAGGGGGCGGCAAGGGCAACAGAAGGGGAGGGAGGGGACAAGCGCCTAAAGGGGAGGGTGAGCAAGTGAACGGACGAAAAGATTGAATGACAAGTAGGCGTGTGTCTGCTGAGCCCCTACTATGTGCCAGGCCCTGTTGGAGACGCCTGGCTCCCGTTTATAGCAGGAAGTGAAACAGGCATGCCTCCCTACCCTTGTGGGCTTTCCTTTCTAACGACCACCAGGGAAAGAACAGGATGAGTAACTTACATATGTGAGGGGGTGACAGGGCTCAGGAGAAAATGACGCGGACAGGAGAGAGGGAGGGCGTGCCAGGGTGAAGGGGCGGCTTGCAAGTTTAGACAGAGAAGCCAGGAAGGCACTGCGGAGAAGGTAGGATTGGAGCCAGGCTTACCCGCAGAGCCTTCCGGACGGGAAGGACAGCATGTGCATAGGCCCAGCGGTGGGGCTGGACCCGCAAGCTCCAGGAACATCAAGGTGGTCGGCGCGGCTAGATCGACCCCGGGGGGGAGAGGGGTGGGGTGGGCAAGGGTTCAGAGAGGCACCGGGGGCAGATGACATCGCAGGGCGTCGCAGGGCGTGGCGAGGACTGGGACTTCTCCGCTGTGTGCCGTGGGAGCCACGGAAAGGTGGGCCACATTGTTAATAGGCTGCCTTGGGTTGCTTAGCAGAGAAAGGCCTGTAGGGGACACGAGTGGGAATAGGGAGCCCTGTGAGGGACACAGGACACAGGGTGAGAGATAACAAAGGCCAAGACCAGAGTGGGGGCCATGGAGGGGGAGGGAATGGTCCGATGCCCATCTGGGAGGCACATCTGACAGGACTTGCTGATAGATTGGATTGGGGCGGGGAAGGGAGAGGTCAAGGGGGACTCCTCCGGGGGCCTGAGCAGCCAGAAGAATGGAACTGTTGTGTGCTGTACTGGGGAAGAGCAAACTCAGGAGGCAGATCATAAACTCAGTTAGGGCCTGTGAGTGAGTGAGTGAGTGACGGTAGAAACTAACTGCAGGGAGAATGGAAGTCGGTCGGCAAGTTTCTGGACTGGCACAGAGCAGCGCTCCTGCAGGGCCCGCCTAGCCCCCTGCCCCTTCCTGTTTGCTGGGACAGGTCCTGAACCAGACGTCGCGAATGGAGATCCAGCTGCTGGAGACTTCGCTGTCCACCAACAAGCTGGAGAAACAGCTTCTACTGCAGGGCCGTGAGCTCCACCAGCTGCAGGGCCGCAACAAGTGGGCACCAGCATCCTGGCACGGGGCCAGGACAGGGGCCGGGGACAGGGCTGGGGAGAGAGGCCGGCCTGGGACCCGAGTGCGGTTGGGACCCAGGGTGGGCGCCAGAGCCAGGGCCGGGGCCAGGGGTGGAAGCTGGACTTGGGCTAGTACCTGGGATGGGGGCGGGGCCAGAGCTGGGGGCCCGGATTAGGACTGAAGTGAGGGACCATTTGGGGGCTCAGGCTGGAGCCAGAGTTGGGGTAAGGACTGAACCCAGTGCTGGAGTCCAGACTGAAGCTGGGAGCCAAGGCGGGCCCTGGGGCTGGGCTGAGGCTGGGCTGAGGCTGGGCTGGGGGCCCAGCAGGCATCCCTGGGTGGAAACGGGAGGCAGACATTTCCCTGGGGGCTCAGGACACCCTGATTCTTTCTCCGTTCTGTCTTTTTTCCCTTTCCTTCTTCCTTCCTTCCTTCCTCTTTCTTTTTTCCTTTCTTTTATAAATTTTTTAAATGTTTTTATATTGTTTTTAACATTTATTTATTTTTAAGAGAGAAAGAGACAGAGTGCAAGCGGGGGAGGGGCAGAGAGTGAGGGAGACACAGAATCCGAAGCAGGCTCCAGGCTCCAAGCTGTCAGCACAGAGCCCGGCGCGGGCCTCGAACCCACAAACTGCAAGATCATGACCTGAGGTGAAGTCAGACGCCCAACCCCCTGAGCCACTCAGGCGCCCCTCCTTATCTTATAAATTTTTTAACGGCTTTATTGAGCTACAGTTGACACACCATACAATTCATCCTGTACTTTTTAATTTGAGTTACTAATTTGTAAATAAGTAAATCTGACTTTATCCACTGGCCCCCTTTCCGGGAAGCTCCCACACAGTACCAGCTTCTTGCCTACACTAGCAGAGCCTCTGCATTTATAAGCAAAGACACTTGAGGCGAACACCCTTCAAATTACAAAGAACAAAAGAGTCATGGGGTACAGATAAGGCAGAGAAACTGGCATCGGAGGCTGATTTCATCTGGGTTTCGAGCTGAGTGGGGAAAAGCGGTCAGGGTCAAGGTGCTGGAGGAGGCAAAACCCACACGCTGAAGCAGCTAGTGGCCTGTGTGCAGGGGGAGATGGTATAGTTGCTCACCTGCTGGGTCACGATAAGGATCTAAGGCTCGTCCAGGTCTCTCTGATCTGCGTACAGCTAATGATAGCTTGTCACCTTCTCATTCCACCACCCCAAGGCGTGGCAGGGCAGGGACTGGGACGGTCTGAGTTGGCGCCGAGTGTCTAGAAATCAGCGAAGATGGAGGATGTCCCCAAAAAGCTCTTGGCCCGTGGAGACAGCTAAATTTCTAGAATCCGAGGGTGCTCCGATTTTTTCTCTTCCTACGGCATAACTTGGGGTTGCGGGGAGATTCCTTCTGCCCTGGCTAGACTCACTGTTCTAGTCTGGAGAATGGGTCGGGATAGCCTTATAAAAAGGGGAATGTCTCCCTCCTATCCCTACCCGCTTAGCCAGCCGCCCACCCACAGCAGAGGTAACCGCTCTCCCTAGTTTCTTGCGCACCCTTCCGTTCATTCAACCAATAATCGTGTTTTGAGCTCTTACCACACGTCAGACACTGTTTTAGACACCGGGGTGACAGAAGTGAACACTAGACAAAAATCCTTGTCCCACAGCGGACATTCTATAGGCTGACATTCGGGGGTTTCTTACGAATATGTGCACACACCTGGGTGGCTCAGTCGGTTAAGCGGCCGACTTTGGCTCCGGTCATGATCTCACGGTTTGTGCGTTCGAGCCCCGCCTCGGGCTCTGTGCTGACAGCTCAGAGCCTGGAGCCTGCTTCAGGTTCCGTGTCTCCTTCTTTCTCTGCCCCTGCCCTGCTCACGCTCTGTCTCTCAAAAAATAAATAAACGTTAAAAAAAAAAAAGAACGAGTATGTACACAAATAGGTACATAGAGTCCCTTCTTTTTATCCTTCCTGATCCCAAAGGGAGCTCACCGCTCTTCTTTTGTCCAAGTGTCCTGGAAACTGCTCCCTCAATGCATGACCCACTTGCTCGTTCTTTTCTCTGACCGGATAACGTTCCACCCTGTGGCCATGCCCACACTTATTTCCCCAGTCCCCAGTTAATGGGCAGCAAGGTTGCTGTTTCCTGTTTCCACTATTCAACGCGAGGCAGTGAGTAACGTTCCCGAACTCCGCTGCACACGCGGGAGGATAAAATGCCAAACGTGGAAGAGTCGAGTCAAAAGCTTTTTTCTTTTTGTCAAACTCTTTTTTTTTTTTGACTCGTGATAAAAATGCTCCATGCTTATTATCACCGGACAACAGAGACCCGTATAAAATGAAAGGGAAAGTCGGTTGCCTCCACCGCCCCCCACTCTTCCTCCTCTCCATCCCCAGCCTCTCAAGCCTGCTCTGCAAGAGGAATGACACTTAGTGGATTTTCTTTCGCTTTCTCTGCAAACACAGCCACCACCGTGTCCTTCCACATGTCTTCCCGGTCCTTTTCCTCTAAGTTCACCGGGCTCCCTCTACATTTACAGTAATACCTTTTTTCTTTCTCTGTTTTGTTCTCCCACATGGGGGGCTGGACTAGAGGCACTTGTGTACCAGTGCAGTCCCACTCCGGGTTCTGGGCAGCTTTTCCTCTGGGTGCAGATGCGCTCACCTCCAGAGCATTTCCAGGGACACCGAGACAGGGCAGGCTCAGCTGGCCCCGCTGCTGGGTATTCAGGCCCTTAGTGCTCCTCTGTTATAACCCATTCCCCACGGGGCATCCTGCCCATGCTCCCTGGAGGTTATCTCCTGGGGGTGGACTGCCAGGTCAAAGGGCAGGCATAGTGGACTTGACAAGGACAACCTGGTTCCTGGCACGTCCTTCCACCCCCACCTCTCTCTCTCTTTCTTTCGATTTTGTTTCATATGTATTTCTTTATTTTGAGAGAGAGAGAGAACAGGGGAGGGGCAGACAGAGAGGGAGAGAGAGTGAATCCCAAGCAGGCTCCAGAGCTGTCAGCGCAGAGCCCCACGTGGGGCTGGATCCCAGGAACCCAGTGATCATGACCTGAGCAGAGATCAAGAGTCAGACACTTAATGGGGCTCCTGGGTGGCTCAGTAGGTTAAGAGTCTGACTTCAGCTCAGATCATGATCTCATGGTTCATGGGTTCAAGCCCCCGAGTCGGGCTCCCTGCTGACAGCTCAGAGCCTGGAGCCTGTCTTCGGATTCTGGGTCTCTTTCTCTCTCTACTCCTCCCCCACTCATGCACTGTCTCTCAAAAATAAATAAATGTTTTTAAAAAAATTTTTTAAAGTCAGACGCTTAAGGACTGAGCCACCCAGGCGCCTCCCTCTCCACCTCTTCCTTCTGTGGACCCCAATCCACCTTCTTCCTGAACCATATCTCCCTTCCCTCCCCTCCCCACTCTCTGCTACCGGTGGGCACACACCCCCACCCTCCACCCTCCAACCCCCACCCCCACCCCGCCGGGCTGTGTAACTCCGAGCAGGCGCTCTACCTCTCTGAGCCTCCTTACCGATCTGTCAGGGGAGGCCCCCAGCCCCGCCCCGGGGCCCCGGGGCCTAGCCCTCGAGGGTGACGGCGCGGTGGGGACAGCAGGCTCACGCGCGTGCGCCCCCGCCCCGCAGCGCGCTGGAGACGAGGGTGCAGGCCCTGGAGACGCACCAGCAGGCCGAGCTGGCCTCGCTCCGCGGCGAGAAGGAGCGGCTGCGGCGGCTGCTGGGCCGCCAGAGCGGCGCCCTCGCCGGCCTCGAGCGCAGCCTGCGCGCCGCCAGCAGCAACTCCAGCCTCCTGCAGCGCCAGCAGCGCCAACTGCTGGAGTCCGTGCAGCGCCTGGTGCGCGTCGTGGCCCAGGGCCCGGGTGAGCGAGCGGCGGGGCGCCTGGTGCGGGGCGGGAGCGGGGCGGGGGAGGGGACGGACGTCCTGCTTACCCTCCGGGTTCCCCCCCAGGGCCTGGAAGCCACTGTGGGCAAGGCCCGTCCCCTAATGACCACAAAGAATAATAATAGGGAGGAGTCCTAGGAGGGACCAATCCAGATTCTACCCCCTAACTCCATGGGGGACCTTGGGCATGTCCCTGTCCCTCTCTTGCCCTCAGTTTCCCCCATCTATTTGTGAAAGTGATAATAATGATAAGGATTCCAGCAGCCCAGACTGACAAGTTTGGGTGCCAGGATCCACCCTCCATCCTCTCCTGCTTCGGCTCGCCCCACCCCTCCCTCAGCCTCAGTTTCCCTATCTGTAGAATGGAGAGATTGGACTCAGTGTTCCCCAAGGACTTCTCTCACCCTGTCACCTTCGTCCCTAAACTCAGGAGAGCCCGACAGAAGCGAGGAGAAGGGAGAGCGATGCCAATCCGCTCCCCAGTTCTCACTGACTCCTGATGGGGCCCCCTTGGGGCAGCCATGGCATTGCTGGCTTCAGCTTAAATCACTCGGTAGGCAGAACGCTTATTGAGCACCCACTGTGTGGCAGGCCCAGCGCTGGGTGCTGGGGACACAGCAGTAAACAACATAATCTTGCAAAAACGTCCAGCTGCCTATCTCTGGGTCTCTAAGGGAAAGAGGAGGAAATGTGTATTTTTTGAGTGCCTACTGTGTGCCACCATGTGCCCCAATGTTCTTGAAATTTCCAGACCACAGAAGGCGTAAAAGGCAGTGCTGAGGAGAGAGAACATTAACCCGATGACAGTCAGGAGCCACGGGAAGCCTTTACACCCGGTGGGACTAGGCTTTAGGAAGCTCGGTTGGAACCGGGCAGTGGAGAATGGCTGAGTGGGAGAGAAAGACCGGGGACGGTGTTTCTACTGCTGCAGGATCACCATATAGGAGGCCAGGAAGCCTTTAAGGCACCAGGAATCAAGCGACAGTGATGGGTTCCAGGCACTAAGGCTGGCAGTGATTTAGGGCCAGAGGATGGCACCAGGGCTCCGTCTAAGTGGGGCAGGCCCTGCTGGGTTTGGGGGATTTGAGGCCCCAAGGAAGCCGCAGGCAGGAGAAGTGGATTCCTTCCAAACCATGAGATACGGAGTGACCCAAACCCATCCCTGGCTTGTGCGTGCGTCGCCCTGGCAGTGAGGCCTCCCAAATTAGTCCCACGTGTGGGTTTATTGTAGCTCAGCCCCAGAGGCAGGCGCAGGCCCAATGCCTCTCCCCACAGCCTCACCACTACTCCAGTGTCCAGCTGGGACCCCGTGTCCGCTCGCCGGTCTGGGTAGGGGTTGTGTTGGGCGCCTGGCCTCTGGCACCCTTTGCCCAAATGCCCTGTGCCCCTGCCCTGCTGTCCCCAGAGAAGGGCACTGTGGGGTTGTGCCTCCTACCCAAGGGCGCTCTAAGGACTCCCTCATAAGACCTAGAGAGAGGGGAGGCTCTGCCCACGCCCTCAGCTACGTGCCTGTGAGCCAGTTGCCTGATTCTTGGGCCTCGGTTGAGGGGGACGTACCTCATTGGAGTCCAGACCCCCATTACCTCTCCTGGAAGACTCCAGAAGCCTCTTCCGTGGCCTCCCTGGTTTGAGTCTTACCCCGTGCAGTCTCTGTTCCACACTTTAGCCAGAGCACTCTTCCTCCGTGCAGGCCGGGCTCCTTCCTCATCCTGGCATTCAAGGCTGAGCTGGGCCCTGCTGAAACTCAACCTCATTCCTCTGTGAGCCTCCCTGTGCCAGTCTCGCCCTACTCCTGTCAAGTTCATCAGACAGCCAGAGCTCTCTCTGGCCTCAGCTCTGGTCTCATGGTGTGGGTCATTCCCCCTCCCCGGCCTCCACCACTTCCCCTCACTGCACCATCCCCTGCACACACCGGGACTGTTCCCCCCTCGGAGCCCCCACACATGCTGTTCCCTCTGCCTGGAACACGTTCCCCTTCTCCTGGGCGATCCTGCTCCTTATCCAGATCCCAGCTCCCTCACCTCCCCTAGGAAACTTCCTCAGGTCTGACACCCCTCCCTGTCCCCTGCACCTCCCAGCTCGGAACATGGCAGGAAGTAGTGCCCACTTGGCCCCTTCCCTCTCTCCTTAGCTCACCTCCAACTGCTTTCGCTTTGTCACGTTGCAGCGTCCGCGAGGGCAGCTGAGGAGGTGTTCCAAGATTGTGCGGAGATCCAGCGCTCCGGGGCCAATGCCAGTGGCATCTACACCATCCACGTGGCCAATATGACGGAGCCCAGGAAGGTTAGGGGACTCCCTGGGGGCTGAGGCTATCAGAGGGTGTTGAGACAAGGGTCTCCCTGACAGGTCACCCCTCACCCCACCCCCATCAGTTTCAGGCCTTGTCCAACATCTGAGATACCAGAGAGGTGGGATGACCCTACCTTCTGGAGCCCCCGCCCAGCCAGAGATCAGAACTTGGGGTTAAAGCAGAAATTCCCAGAGTTGGAAGTGCATCCTCCTCCACCATCTTCTCCAGACATGCTTTCAGTCGGAATGGCAGAAAATAGTGCTGTGTTGGTTACGCTAATGCTGGCTGACACAGCAAACAAACCCTGAAAATCCAGGGGTTTAAGACAAAGAAGTTTATTTCTAATTTAAAAAAAAAACTTAACGTTTATTTTTGAGAGAGAGAAAGAGACAGAGTCTAAGCGGGGGAGGGGCAGAGACAGAGGGAGACACAGAATGTGAAGCAGGCTCCAGGCTCTGAGCTATCAGCACAGAGCCTGAGGCGGGGCTCGAACCCACGAACCGCGAGATCATGACCTGAGCCAAAGTCGGACGCCCAACCGACTGAGCCACCCAGGTGCCCCACGAAGAGGTTTTTTTTCCTAATTCACATATAGTCCAGTTGAATGCTGGTTTGGGGGCTCTGCTCCATGTGGGAAATTAGGGACGAGGGCCAATAGAGACCCCATTATGTCCAGGGAATGTCTCCACTGGTTTCCCTGGGCTTTGAGGTCCGGTTATCAGATGGATGAGGGGACAAGGGTAAGTGTCGATATCAGGAGGGAGGGTTTGGGGGGTCAGGCCCGGACGTGAAAGAGTATGGGGAACAATTAGCCAGTCTATGCACTTCCTAATTCCCTTTTCAATTTTCTTTGAATTCCTATGAATATGTATACATATATCCGTTTGTTTCCAGACTGTCTTTAACACTTCACATACACCTGCTAAACTCCTCTTTTAACAAAGAGATCAGGCCCTCGATTTCTAGCTAGAATTTCACGTTTTCGTTAAATTTATTTTTACAATTATTTGAGTAAAAGCAAGTGTTACTAGTTTTCAATTTATGGCACTGATAAGCTTTCCTTCTAAAATACATTTCATCTAAGTATTTAAGTTTCTTTAAAGGGACACTACTTTGTAAGTAAATATTCTATATGAAATTCAGTAAATTCAGCTGTGCTGAAATTCTGTGAGGCAGAAGAACTGGGCTCACACCTCAGCGTAATTTAGCCTCACTTTAGCCTTGAGAAACCCTTCTCCTCCCTGGACCTCAGTTTCCCTTGCTGCGCCCTCTGCTACTCCCACAACAAATGCCACTATCTTTTCTCCCTGAGCGGGCTTCTACTTTCTCAGAGCCTCTCCCTCCACTGCCGTTTCCACTTGTCTGCCTGTCAGGCACATCATTATCCAAAGCCCTGTTCCAGTGCTACCTCCTCTGAGAAGCCTTCCGGGGTTGCCCAGTGACGACTCCTTAGGAGCTCTTCTGGTGGCTGCCCAAATGTTCATAATCAATAGTCTGCCTGCCCTATCATAGCCTCCTCCAAACCAAGCGAGCCCCGAGGGTTGATTTATCTCTGATTTGTCTCTGTCACTTAGTATGAGACCAGGGACCGAGTGTGTCTTCAATGAACATTGAACATGTACTGAACTGGCTGGAAAAATAATATGTGAGCAAAGATTAGGCTGCAAGAAGAGATTATGATGGATGGTGAGCTCTTTGAGAGAAAGACTCTTTCTGTCTTATCCCTATTGGCACCCCCCGTGCCTTGAAGGGAGCTTGGTATATAGCAGGTGCTCAGCAAACATTTGCCCACTGAATGTAATAACATTTCCTGAGTCTACGCTGTGTGCCAAGCGTGTTACACCTGTCAGCATTCAATCCTTACAACAACCCTGCAATAATATTGAGCGAAAAGCCTCCATTGACTTAGTTCCCAATATGCCCAGACTCTTTTCTTTAGATGACTCATAATACATACTTCTCACATCAGGCCAACTTGCAGGTGAGAAACTGAGGCACAAAGAGGTTAAGGTTTTAACACTTACAGTGTACAAATGAGGGAAGGAAAGCTCGGAGAGGACATCACTTGTCCACGACTTGAGAAAAATGATGACAGTAAGTGGGAAATGTGAACCTGGGATATTTCTGATGCCCTTGACCACCAGGCTCACCTGTTGCTCTGTGAGACGGTCGGCCAAATCAAAACTGGGCTGGTCCAGACCTGCGTCTGACATCTTCCAAGGGCTTCCAACTCCCCCCGCCCCTCCAACCACCGCCCAATTCCTTCCAGGTGTTCTGTGACATGGAGGCCAATGGAGGTGGATGGACTCTGATTCAACGCCGTGAGAACGGTAGCGTGAATTTCCAGCGGAACTGGAGAGATTACAAACAGGTAACGCCGCTGCCCTGGGAAGGGGCTTTTCAACCCCAAAACTTGGGGCAGGTGGGCTGTAGGCAGGGCACTGGTTTGCCTTCAACCCTCCCCAGAAAGAAAGAAATCAACCCACCTAAAACCAACCACCTTCAAACAGATTTTCCTGGTGCACAATCACTGTCAGGGACTCCCTCACCTGAAATTGAGCCTCCTTTTTTCAAGTTCTGACATCTAGCCTAAGAATAAAAGTCTAACTTTATTTTTTTTGTTTGTGTAAAGATTATACATACATTGCTTTAAAAATTTTTTAAGAATACAAAAATGGAACAGAAAAAAGTAATCTACCCCGCCTACCCCCGCCTGCATTGCTTAAATGAATGCCCTTACCTCTGCACATGCATATAATCACATTTTTAGGAGAGATTCTTTCCTACGCAATTGCTGGCTCAAAGACCCTGTGCGTTTTACGAGATGAGAAGCAGTGCCCGATGGTCTTCCAATTTTTAAATTAACGTTTGAATAAAGAATTGTTGGCAAGCTGACTTAAAAGTTCTTAAAGTTTCCACAAGCAAAAGGAATAGAAAAAGATCTGTGGAAATGCAACAGTATCTTTAGTTGTGTCTGCTTACTGTTCATTTGATAAATAAGATATGAGTGTCCTTGAGCCAGTTGAGTTTTAAACAATTATTAAAATGGCAAAAAGAAATAGGATGCCCTGATGCAGAAATACACGAGAGCACTGAATATTAACTATTAGGCGAATCAACGGTGAGGCAGGACTAAAATGGGGAGTGGGGCTTAAGGTGTGGCCCTGTCCTTGGTGCTGAATTATTGTTCTGGCCGAGGGCAGCGTTCTCATCACCCCGGGCCACTGGCATACCTAAGGCGCTTAGCTTTGCTTTTCTATGTGGCTGAAATTTTGCAACTGCCGCGTCACCGAACAAAGGTTACTCTACAATTTATGCAGCTGATTAAAATCTTTCCATTTTTTATTGAGGTTCAACATACATGCAGCTAAGGGCACAAATCTTAAAGCGTAAGCCACTCAGTGGATTTTTACATATGTTTCCACCGATGTGCCCACCATTCAAAACTAGATACACTGCCAGGACCACAGAAATCCCCTTTGTGCCCCCCTGTGCCTCCTTGTGTCCCAGTCAATCCTCCCCCCCCCCAAAAGGTAGCTGCTATTCTGACTTCTATCACAACAGATTCATTTTGCCTGTCCTTAAACTCCACAGAAATGTGATTCCAATGATTTTTAACAGAATTTACAAAATTTTACAAAAATCTTAGGAGGTGGGGAACTCCCATCCCCAGGCCTGCCCACACTGTACTTTATGGACTTGGTCATTAGGCAAAGCGGTTTTGGATTAAGGGGCCCTGGAGGCTGGCCCAGCCCAGCCCCTCAGCCAGGGACACAGCCTCCTGTCACAGCATGAAGCCCACCCCCACCCTTCACTCCACAGGGCTTCGGCGACCTGGCTGGGGAGCACTGGCTGGGCAATGAGGTGGTGCACCAGCTCACCAGCAGGGCAGCCTACTCTCTGCGCGTGGAGCTGCAAGACTGGGAGGGCAACGAGGCCTTTGCTCAGTATGAGCATTTCCAGCTGGGCAGCGAGGGGCAGCTATACAGGTGGGCTCGGGGCCCAGGCTGGTGGGCGGGCTGGGGTCCCGGGCTAACGGCTGTAGAGTTTGCACCAAGGGTCAATCCCTGGGCGTCTCCTGTTCCTACCATCTGTCCCCCATTTGGGCGCACGTCACGGGATCTGGAGGCGGCCGGCTAACACTCAGCACGTCCCGGCCACTGGGTGGGGTGGAGAGAATGTCGCTGACGCTGCCATCCCAGGAGCAGGGAAGGGCCTTCTAAGGTCAGTCACCCCGAGTCAGCCATATTCCTGAGGCCCAGAGCAGGAAGTCCAGCCTGTCCCTGTGCCGTGGGGTAAGCCGGAAGGGTCCCTGGGCTAGGAATCAGGGGACCTGAGCTCATTCTGGCTCTGTTGCAGCTCGCCTTGTCAACTCGGGCAAGTCCAATGTTCTGGCTTCTCTGGACTTCTGCTTCTTAACTGCAGGATGGGCTTAACTATGAGTATAATGTAAAATCATCAAGGCCTCCCACACCTCCCTCCACTTGGTCCTTGGCTCTACTTAGGAAAAGAAATGAGCATTTGTTGAACACATACCATGTTCCACAGGCATATTCCTCTATTTAATCGTCCCACGACACTCTGAGGGAAGCACTGCTGCACCTGCTTTACTGATGTGGAAACTGAGGCACAGAGCTTAAGTATCCTGCCCCAAGTTACAAGTGAGGTAGAGCTTAGATCTGAACTCAGGTCTCTCTGCTACCAAACCTCAGGGTGTTTCTACTGCATGGTGTTGCCTCTCTGAGAAGCTCAGGGTTCTTGAAGATAAGCCCGGGTCCTGGCTGTCTTTGAACCAAGACAGAATTGAAATCATAGGCTCGCACTCACGAGTGTGCAAAGGACCTCACATGTCATCTGGGGCTTCATGCGATGCTAGAGTCTCCTCCACAGCCACAGTCATCAGCCAGCCAGGCTGGAATGCCTCCCCTGACAGGGAAGTCACTTCCTCAAAGGAATCCCTGAGGACTCTCTGTCTTCCTGCACTTTATGTCTAATTCCATCTCGGGGAGCTTTTCCATAATACGCCCCCACCCACCCCTTTCTCTTCTGATTAAACGCCTTGAGTCCTCCAGCTAAGTTGTTCTGACATCCTCCTTATGGGACCCGCCCCAGTGTGATACTAGTCTTCCCTAAACTGCAAGATTCAGAGCTGAATGAACCATGCCCTGGGTCTGGGCGAGGCAGGGCTAAGCTGGATGGTGCCCTCCCCGCTACTCCTCAAGCTGACCAGTGAGTAACCACAACACCCTACTGACTCCTATTCAAGCCAATAAAGCCAAGGCTTGCGTCCTGACTCCATGCCGATCTCCCTCAATGATCCTGAAGAAGTGCCTCGACTTTCTCATCTGTAAAATGGGTACCCTAGGTGTACCTACATCATTTAAAGTGCTATGAAGCTCAAACGAGACACTGCACATAGAGCATTAACATAGTGCCTCGCACTTAGTAAATGCTCATCGAATAGTATAATTGCTGACCCTGAGGTAGCTGTTCACACACGTGGCTCATGTGCTCTATGTGAGTTCACTGCTGTTCCTATCCTCGGTGCTTCGTTCCCAGTCCAGTGGGGCCCGTGTGTGTCTGGGGGTGAGCATGTCCACAGGCAGTCCCACACTCCCAGGAAGACAGTAGCTGCCTGTGGGGGAAACACAGGGCCCTAGAGATGCTTGTGCAAACAGGGAGGACTCCTTGGAGGAGGTAATGCCTATAAAGGGTGGGCATCCTTCAGACAAAGAGAGAATAGGAAGGGCATCCCAGGCGGTGGGGATGTTTTGAAAAGAGGCAGAGAGAGTTCCATCCAGCTGGCCACAGATACCCCAAATCCGAGCAGGTCTCTTTCAAAGATCATAAGAAGAGTCCCGCTCTTTCAGGAAAGGCTTGGGAGCCGGGGGGCGGGGGCAGGGATCCTAGAAAACACAGGGAGACGCAGAAACCGCCAGAGAAGAGCCAAGGAGGAGAAAGTGACAGACAGATGCTGGTCCCATAGGGTCAGCTGGCTGCTGAGGTGGGGAGGACCCCCACAGGGAAGCCCAGAGGCAGGAAACCATAGGCGTCAGGGGCAGGAAGGCCACCCTTATTTGTCAGACACAACAACGAGGGCCTTATAGGGGCGCCTGGGTGGCTCTGACTTTGGCTCAGGTCACAATCTCACCATTCGTGAGTTCGAGCCCCGCGTCAGGCTCTGTGCTGACAGCTCAGAGCCTGGAGCCTGCTTCTGATTCTGTGTCTCCCTCTCTCTCTGCCCCTGCCCTTCTCATGCTCTGTCTCTCTAGGTCTCCCAAAAATGAATAAACGTTAAAAAAATTAAAAAAAAAAAAAAAACGCGAGGGGCGTCTAGAGCCTGACTAAGGCACACGCGTAAGCCTGAAAGCGGCCTACGGGGAGGGAGGAAGCAGGAGGCACAGACACACAGACACCAGACACACACCCAGATCTGATCACAAGTGCGAGATACACATGGAGATGCGCAGGGGCGCACGCAGACGTGCACGCACATGTAGAGGGGCTCACCACACCTCCGGGGCACACACATGGGCCGACAGAGCGTACAGACTCACACAAGCGCACAGCTACACAAACAAGCACAGACACCCCCAGACACACGTGCGGAGGTGCTTGGCGGAAGCCCCCGCGGGCAACACGCACATAAGTCCAGACACAGAGACAGATTCCAGAACACGAACTTGGACCCGCCATAGATACTGCCACACAGACTCAAAACAAACGCACACCGATGCCGGCAGGCATGAAGAACTGCATCCAAATGCTCACAACGATAGATGATGCACAGACCTGCCCACAGGTCCGTGGACACACGGACAACACGCTTCGTGTGTCCAACTTGGGGATTCCCAGAGACCTGTGTGTTTGAGTTCCCCGGGCTTGAGCCATGAACATGTTCAAAATGCATCTGACCACTGGGTCACATGGGGCTCCCCGGTCCCCGGGGTGAGAATTCCCCAGCGGTCCCAAGCTCCCCTTTCTGGCTCCCACAGGGGAGGGGAAGGGAGGCAGAGGCTGAGTTGAGGACTTGGAGACAGTAGGGAGGCCAGCGCTGCTGGAGTGACCCCGTGAGACCAATAAGCTTTGTCCAGCCCTGACTCCACCCACTTCAGACTCAATGTCACCCCAAACCTCAGCCCGAGCCCCAAGCCTGACCTTGAACTGACATCGCTGAAGCCTCGAGGGGAGCCTATAATGGCCACAAAGAGAAGCTGGGACAATAGGAGCCCATGGGCCAACCTGTCTATCCCCGCCCCTGGGAGCCCCGGCCAGATGGGCCTCTTTCCAGGGGGGCTGCAGCACCAGTCACGTGAGCCCCAGGTTGTGTGTTTAAGGGCACAGTTAGAGCTTCATGGTTAGAGCATCTGGCCCCGAGGGCCATGCCCTTGCCCCACCACAGACAGGCAGAGCCCATGGTGGGAGGTGCAGGGACTGAGCTAGGCCACGTGCCCAAGCCCCACATTCCCTCCTGATCCCACCAGGAGTGTCTCCCAGGCCCTGCCCTGGGAGAGCCAGACCTTCCCTGAGCTGCGCTGGCCGCATCTGGCGTCCATTTTTCCCCACCCGTAGAACCTTCTTCATTGTTCTCAAACCAGGTCCCCGCCTCAGCCACCTGTGCCAGCCACCTGCCAAGGGCTGGGAGCACAGGGACAGAGGATAGCAAGCCCTGGATGTGCTGGGTGTTTACCGCACGCCCGCCCTGCCCTGCACTGCTCACACACCGAAGTCATCGGACCACAGTGACTGAACCAGGGCGCCACCGTTAAGATTACGGTTATTACCATTTTAACAGATGGAGAAACCGCAGCTGACAGTCTGCCCCAGGTCAGGCCGCTGCAGACTCCCAGAGCTGGGATCCGGATCTAGGCATTCGATCCCCAGAGCTCATGGCCGTCCTCCCCACACAGGCCTGGACCTGCCCAACGGGATCTCCCAGCCTGGCAGAGACATGGAGACCCTCCCCAGCTGGCTGCCGATGTGCAAGTCACAGGGCTGGCGCTGCCCCGAGCTGTGGGGGCTGGTGTGGTCAGGGAAGGCTTCCTGGAGGCGGTGGGCTGGGGTTGCAGGATGGTCAGCTGGGGAGGAAAACTCACAGCTGCCAAGGCGGGCCGCACTGGGCTGGCATCTGGCTCTCACCCTCTCTTGTTCTGAGGCCCGGGGCAGGCTCCTATGGTTCTCGGGGTCTGTTTCTTCATCTGTGAAATGGGAATAATAGGGTGTGGTGAGGATTGAGCAAGAATGAGTTAACCCATGCATAGCGCTTTGAACAATGCCCAGCGCACCGTAGATGTTCAAAAACGTGTTAGCCATTGTCTTCATTATCATCGTTGTTCTGATCATTCTCTCTTGTCCAGGACTCGGTTTCAGTGAGGTGAGGGAGGACTGGCACACAGTGGGTGCTCTGTTCCCAGGAGGCAGCAGGCAGGGAGGGTAATCCGGTGGGTGGGGGGGTGGATAGCCCAAGCACTCTAGGCTGGGGCGCCCCTCACCCCAGAACAACCGGAGAGGCGCCCCAGCCAAGGCTCTTGGAAAGCCTTTCTTTAACCAGCCCCATCCTAACTCTGGACCCTTCTCCCATCACCACCTCCCGGTGGCCTCCAGGCTTTCTCTGAGCGGATACAGCGGTTCAGCAGGGCGCCAGAGCAGCCTGGTCCTGCAAGGCACCAACTTCAGCACCCGCGACGCCGACAACGACAACTGCCTCTGCAAGTGTGCCCAGATGCTGTCCGGAGGTGGGTGCAGGTGGGCTCCAGCCTAGCTGTGCCCTATCCGTCCCTTCCCCCACCAAGTCCTCCGGGTTCCCTCAGGGTCTCGCCTCATCCTGACACAGGCGCCACCAGCCTTCCTCTGAGACTGGGCAAGGGGAACACGCAGGGTGGGGTCCCACCCCCACTGGGACTCCCCAGTGGAGAATTCTCTCCCCTGGAGAATCCACTCCCCAGGCCGAGCAGGACCAAGATGGGGAGACCTGGGCGTGGGGGACAGAGGGACGGCTCCCACCACCCCTGGCTCAGGCAGCGTTCCTGGGCGTAGGGGACAGAGGTCAAAGAGCGGGAGATGGGGTGAGTAGGAGGGACAGAGATAGGAGGAGAGACGTCCTGAGATGCAGAGACAGAGATAAGAGGGACATCAGGACATAGAGACACAGAGCAGTGGAGACAGAGAGTCCCATGGGAACAGAAGTCCAGGGGGAGAGATCGAGAGAAGTGGTACAGACCACAGAAAGACAGATGGACACGCCATGTGAGAGACAGACCCAGAAAGGCAGGACAACAGAGACCAGAGAGAGAGAGAGACAGAGACCTCAGACAGAGCCCCATAGAGAGACAGACACAGGCTCGGACACCATCCAGGTGCCGCCCTCCAGAGGCCACAGGCTGAGCAGAGGGTCCGGGAGTCTCCCCCTCACCCCCATGCCCATCCCATCCTGCCCATCGCCTGCCAGCTGGCTCCCTGGAGAAGGCCGCAGCCCTGATTAGTCCGCAGGGCGGAGGGCTCGGCCCCCTCGCTGGCCGCCGCCTCCCCAAGCGTCTTCCTCTCCCTCCACCAGGATGGTGGTTTGACGCCTGCGGCCTCTCGAATCTCAACGGCATCTACTACCCAGCTCGCCAGCATGTGCGCAAGCTCAATGGTATCCGCTGGCACTACTTCCAGGGCCCCAGCTACTCGCTGCGGGCCACTCGCATGATGGTGCGTCCTGTTGGCATCTAATAAGCAGCCACGCCTGGAGGCCGGACCCGCAGGAAGAGCCGGGACTTGGTATCCCCCGGGCAAGCTGGACCCAAACACGGGACACAGTGCCAGGGTGTTGTCCTGGGCCCCCTGGGCCCCCGAGGCAGCCGTCCTTACCCGGGAGTCCAGAGGCTCAGCTGCCCCCCTGTTCCCCTCAAGTCGTGACATGGCGGGTGTTGCGGGGATCCTGACGCTGTAGTATCCCTCTTTCCTCTTCCCTTCTGTCTCCTGCAGGGGTGCCCTGCCAGCTTGAGGGTCACAATACCCTGAGTGAGCTGAGAACAGACTTAACTTAGGTCCTCAAAGAAATACATGACTCCAGTCCGCTTCTCCTAGGTCCCAGCATCTGAAGCCCAGACCTGATCTCTTGGGGGCTTCGGAAGACCTAAGGGGGATTCCTTACTCCCAGCATGTCCTAGAATATGTCCCAGAGAGAATAACTCAGGCTCCCCTCGAAAAGTACCTATGGTCAAGTGAGGGAGGGGAGACACCCAGTTAAATCAATATGGATAGGCATTCTTAGCTGCAGGACCTGTCAGAGCCTTTAATGTGGCCGTATGCTTTTTGACTGCCTGTGAAGGAATTAGAATGGGCAGCTTTCTCCAAATGTCCTTATTTGAAAACAGGCCCTGTTGATCCCAGAGCAACTCTCGGGGCTGTGGATGCCTTTGGAAAAAGTTGGCCAAGTATGGCGAGGAGGAGCCCCAGAGCAGCTCCACCGCCACACCCCCGTCTGCACTCGCTCTTTCTGGCTATAAGAGCCACCGTGATGGTCTCGAACAGCCTCTAAAAACAACTGGAAGCCGCTTTGGGTTAAAAGAAGACAGACGCCACCCCTGCAAAGGGTCTAGAACTAAGTTTCCGATCTGTGCTCTGGGCCGGGGTCCTGCCAGGCTCCTTCTGGCCCTTGACAACCAGATTTCTGCCTGGAGGCTGCCCTCTCAGTGCTCCGTCACCCTAGCCCACCTCAGCTCACGTTCAGGGGCTGGTGGGGACCGTCCACTCTGCCTTGAGCAGGATGCCAATCTTCGGGTCCAGATCCTTCCAGCCTCCAAGCTGAGACCCTAACCCTTTCCTCCCACCTGATCCAATGGCGATGCCACCCATAACCGGGGGCTTGCTGGGGTAGGAGTGTGGGGCACAGCCAGCCTCCCGTGGGTCCGGGGGACCAGGGCTGCTCATGAACTTCCTTCGGAGGACAGGGTCGGAGAGGGGCCACCCGCCCCCTCACTGTGTCACCCTCCTCAGTCTTGAGGCCACCACAACCCTACCATCCGCAGCCAACACCCAGGCCAGCCCAGACCGACCTGTCTTCAGGTTTTCTGCTGGATGAGGCTGGGGTGGTGGAAATGGGGCACCTTGCCCCACCTGCCCTTGAGGGGGGGCTCAGCCAACCCCCTGAGCAAACCCCGCACAGATCAAGGCTGATCTCTTTAGAAACAAGGAAGGGTGTGGTTGCCAACGGGGGCATTTCAGGCGAGGGTGAGGAAGGGTTCTGCTCAGAAGCCTCGCGTGGCCTCACACAGCATTTGCTCGGTAGGCCTTTATTTAACATCTACTGTGTGCGGCGGCGTGCTGTGGGCAGGGCTCTGGGGCTGGACGGACCTGCTCCTGCTCTTGGACTTGAGGCCAGTGGCTCAGGCTCTCAAGGCCTCGGTTGTCTTGTCTGTGAAATGGAGAGGAAGCCCCCTCCTGGGTGGGCTGTGGCATGATGAAACCATGTATGTCAGTAACAGAGCCTGACGCGAGCAGGTGCCTAATAAACGTTAGTTCCCAGAGAGGTAAACGGGGTGAGGAAATCCACCCCCCCCTCCCGTGCATGCCCCCGCTACTTCCGGGCCCAGGTAAGGTGAACATGCGTTTCTGCATCCACGGCGTTTATCTGTGTACTGCAGAGTTTAGCAGCTAGGGTGTGCTGGAGAGGAGACGGAGTCAAAGGTGTGAGCCCCAGAGACAGGCTCCTCCGGGGGGCGCTGAAGGCCTCGTACACGCCCTTCCTTCCTCCTCCGTGCCAGGACTCACCAGCACAAGGGATAGAAACCTTACCCTAAGGAATGGATTGACTCACCTATCAGGAAGTCTAGGGATGGCTTCAGGCATGGCTAGATCTAGGAGCTCAAATGATGTCCCTCTTCACCGCTCAGCCCTGCACCTGCCATGTTGACTTCACTCTCCGTCAGGTTTTCTCCTGACTGGTGGCCCCAGCAGCCCTGGCCTCCCAGCTGAGTATCCCTAAGACACACGGTTTCCCCATCCCAGTGATCCCAGCAAGGGCAAGATCTTCTCCAGCCGGGACTGGTCCTTCAGTGCCCATCGCTGCACTTAATACTGTGAGGCTGATTGACCAGACCTGGGTCACCCGATCATTCCTGGAACTGGGGTCAGTCCCACCCAAGTCACGTGGACTAGCAGTTTCAGGGCACTGTTTCCGGAAGCAGTGATGCTGGACAGGCCAGAGCCAGGGATGGCTCTTCCACCGTCCGTCTCTCTGACCCCCATTTCCCTTCTCTCCATCTCTGCCCCCTCTCCCAGCCTCCCCACCCCCAACGCCTGGCCCCAGGCTCCAGCTCATCCCCAGGTTGGCCCAAACTATCAAGGACACAGCTGTGTCCCGCCCGGGGATGTTAGACCCTGGTTCGCTGTCCTGTCTGTGTCCCCAGGGCAGAGTCCCTGGCCCTCTCTGAGCCTCTGTTTCCCATTTGTACAGTGAGGACAGAGGCCCTGCCGACCTCTAAAAGTCCCCTGACAGTGATGTGATCCATGGTGGCTGCACACAAGACCAATGGAAGGCCACTGGGCAGCCAAGGGCCCTATGGGGGTGTGGCTGGTGTGGCCTTGGCTCTGGCTGGATCTCCCGGGGGCCACTACTCATAGGAACTGGCTCCTGGGATATCTGAATCGGCAGGTTCTTATGCAGAATCATATCCAGAATCACCGCTCCCTATATCAGATCCGCATTCTCCCCATTTTAGTCATGAGGAAATTGGAGCTCAGAGAGGGAAAGGATTTCATCCAAGGTGGCACAGCCAATCACCACCAATCATCTATGAGCTGCCTCCCTCGTCCAGGCCTCTCTGAGGCCTCCTGGCACCAACCACGAAACCCCTGGGGCAGTGTCCCCTCCACTTACTTCAAGGACTAAAGGAACTTTCTGGAAAGCTCTCCAAGACCAGTCTGCCTTTATCACTGGTAGAGTCCCAGTGGAGCCACATGGGCAGATCACATTGTTCCCAAGATCTCTGTGTGTCCCCAGCAAAAGCGCTTTCCACACGGAGGGAGAGAGTTCTCTGTGGACCCCCAGAGATGACAGCCATGGGCGAGGTAAAAGGTGGCCCTCTGCAGGGAGTTAGGGAGCAGCTAGCATCAGGATGGTTTGTCTTGGTGGCTGGGGGGGTCCTGACCCTGTTTTCCAGATTTTTCTCCCCTGTGCGAGTGTCTGTGCGAGTCTTCCCCCTTCCATTTGACGATGCTTCAGAAAGCTAACAGCGTTGCGTTGGCAACACCAGTATCAGCATCTTCTGATGGAGCGGGGCTTTGGAGAATGGGGTCTGGTCCAGGCCACGTCCAGGATAAATGTGTTACTTTGCGGTGTTAGATTAACGTGGAATTGCTCAACTGAGGTTCTCATGTGTCCCAAGGTCAGGGACGTCCAATGGCCTTTAGCATCAGACACATTCTTGCCTTACCCCGTGAGACCTCCCCGAGCCTCCCTTTCCCCCCATCTGCACAATGCGGAGACTGGAGCCCCGTACACAGGGAAATCATGCAAACGCCATGTGACGGTGGGCATCCAGGCCTGGAACGTTCACCCATGTCGTTATTCACTCACGCGTCGGTTCATTTATTCACATCGCAAGTATGTGTCAAGGATCCGCCGGGGTCAAGGCCAGGCTGTGTGCTGGGGATGGAGCCAACAAGACAGACACTCCTGTGCTTACAGAACTTAACAGGCCAGAGAGAAAGACTGGCCCAAACCAAGAACCTTTTTTTTAGTCTGTAAAACTAAGTTAATAATATATTAACAAATAAGGAAAATAAACGGGAGGCAGAAACCGATTATAGAGGGTCCAGCTTCAGGTGATCAGGGAAAGCCCTCTCTGAAGAGGTTGTGCCTAAACTGAGACTAACACAGCGAGAAAGAGGCAGCCAGGGAAGGGTAAGTTCACTAGGGGGAACAGCAATTGCAAAGGCCCTGAGGTGATCATGAGGAGCAACAAGGGGCACAGGGTGGCAGGGGCCACAGTAAGCGAGGGGTGGGGGCGACAGCGTGTCCCCCCAAGCCGGCACTTACATCAGAGATCACTCCTCCCCCCAGTGCCCGCCGAGGACTGAATCCAGCCACCGCTCTGCCTGAGTCTCTGTGGAGTGGGGCAAATCCCTGCCTCTCTCTAGACCTCAGTTTCCCGGTCTGTAAAACACAGGAGAGGGATCACCCCTGTCCGAAAGTCATCCAGACCCAGTGATTGTACCAATCTGAGTCAAGGGTCTGGTTGGGTCCACTGCCCTGCACTGGGTGCCCATGGGGGCGTCAGAAGGAGAAAGAGAAAATAAGGGACTTGCCCTCGGGCTGAATGGGAAGTTGGGAGTGTCTCCCACACAGAATCAACCAGGGGGAACTCGGGCCAGAACACAGGGCACTGACCGTCTACCTCCTCCGTGCTAGTTTTACATGCACCGTCTCTGAATCCCAATGGGTTCTACTATTACCCCATTTTATAGATGTGGAAACAGAGGCTCGGAAAAGTAAAATGCCTTGCGTATGGTCACACGGTGACTTACGGTACAAGCCAGGCTGCTGTAGCAGATAGACCCCAAAATTCAGTGAGTTAAATATTTTTCCTCCATGTAAGTCTGGAGCTGATCAGTGGGCAGCTCTGCCCTCTCTGGCCAGGGCTCCTTCACCCAAAGGTGCAGGAAGGGAAACGGTTTGTCCAGCATTGCTCCCCCTCTCACCCCCAACCCCTCTTTTGCTCAGAAAATCCCAGCAGTCTCCCTATGGGGCTCCATCTCCAGGTTTGCTCCCTCCTGGCCTATAGTCATGGCATTTCCCCTGCCTGAAACCTTCCGTAGCTCCCCGGTACCCTGTGCTCAGCCTGCAGTCGGGGCTGTTCGCCTCGCTCAGTTCTTCCCCAGCCCTGCCTCTGCTCTGTTCTTACACTGGAGCTCGGAGGCTTCGGGCCTGACGAATTCCTTCTGAGGAAAGCGTCCTGGAGGAATCGCCCATTTCCACTGGACGTTTATGTCCCTGTGGCCTGGAACTCAGGACCCAGCTTGCGGGAGCTACTCTCCGTAAGTAACCTAGCGTATCGGTTCAGCCCCCCCGGTTCTGCAGAGAGCCGGCCCCAAGTCCACTCCCGCTCCGTACAAGGAAAATTTAAGACCCTCCAGTCCCCGAGGGGGCCTAGCACCTTGCAAGGCACTGAGGACAGAGCCTGTACATGGTAAGCTGTCTGTGATGTTGTCTCCAATTCTTTCCCTCTTCCAGGCCCCTCATGAAAACTTCCCTTAGATTATCCACAGAACTCCCACAACGACCTCATGGGATAGGGACTATTATCATCTCTCCCTTTTCCAACCAAGGGAACTGAGACCCAGCAAGTAAAGTCACTTGGCCAAAGTCACTCAGCAAAATTTTACAGAGGCGGCTTTGGACCCCCATCACCTGCTCCACGGCGTGCTTCACCTGGATCTTCCGGTCCCTGTGACCAGGCCTAAAGGAAAACCAATAAATACATAAGCAATTGCCAAGCTGAAGCTAGCAGGTGCTCGAAGCCGACCCAGGGCCGTGAAAGCCCGCTGTCCCTGCTCGACCACCCTGGGGCCAGGACAGGACTTTCCTTCCTGCTTCTGACTTCCCAGCCCCCTGCCCTGGCTTTAGACACTTGGCCATGGGCTCACCGCCCCCCAAATCTTTCCTGAGGGGGGCTTCACTTTCTTCCTTGTCCACCTGCCTGGCCTCCCTGCTGTGGCCCGGGCAGGGGAGGGGCAGGCACAGGCCACTTTCATCTGAGCACTCGGAAGCCTCCTGGTGGCTGAGGCCTCTTCCCTCCGCTGTCACCTGCTCCTTGATGTCTGGGAGAGGTGTCAGGACCGCAGCCGCCCAGGTCGGCCTGGGTCCACAAATTAGGAGACTTGCCGTCCCTGGACCCCGCCCTCCTCATCCATAAAATGGGAATGAGCGGCCCACTTCTGCTTGCTTCCCAGGGTTGCCGTGAGACTCAAGTAAGATGGCCCCTTCCCTCAACAAGTACTTATTAACTACTATGTGCCAGCAACTGTGCTAGGCACTGGGAATAGGGCCACGAACAAGAGAGACCGACACTTGCTCTAAGGTGCTTATAGTCTGGGGTGGGTGGAAAGAGACAGAAGTTCAATAAAAATTAACCAAACAACCTAAAGTACAATGTATGTGGGTTGCAAGAACACCAGCTAGTTGGGGAAGGCATCCTTACAGGACGAGGAGGAGTTAGGTGAAGAGGAAAAACAGGGCTCCAGGCAGAGGCAACCGCACATGCAAAGGCCCTGGGGCTGGCCCGGGGGAAAGCTCCAGAGCATTCTCGAGAAGGAGAAGAAGCCAGAGGTCTGGTAGGGGCTGAGGTAGGCAGGCCCTTGAGGGCCAGACTGAGAAGACAACACAGAAGATAATGGTCTAAACAGCAGGAAGCCAGTGCCCTGGTGTAACCCAGAGCTCATAGGCTTCCCCATCCTCCAATGTGAGCGTTAACCTTGAGCAAGTTGCTGGCCCTCTCAGAACCTCGGTTTTCACTCCTAGTGAGATGAGGATCGTGATACCTATCTCGCCAAGGCATTTGAAGTTCAGAGAAAATCTATCTACTCCATAAGTGACATCCTCTATTATTCACGACGCAGCCTACAGGCATTTACAGGTTTCCCCATTGTTTCTGGAACCTTTGCCATTGAGGCAGCTTGACAGCAGACAAGTGGGGGTGGACCCCAAAGGTTTGGGGGAAGGTTTTTAACTGACAGAAGCCAAGCCAAGCCTTTGTTCTTTTCTTCTTGTCTGAGAAGGGACCCCAGGGTTACACAGGAACCTAGTTTGAGAACAATAACCCAACGGAAAGGCAAAGGAGCATCTAACAAACCTGACATCCGGGCAACGGGCTCTGTTGACTAGAACAAAAGCCAAGCAGTAGAGAACATATGAGCCGCCAACCGGCAAGGACACGCGGCAAAAGGGTCAAGAGTGGTGAATCCCCACACGGGCATGGAAGGGAGGACTCACCGGGAAGGGGGGCCGCTAGGGCAGCTTTTAGGGGATCGGGACTTGACCCCTATGAGGGGTACACGCACACGTTCAGTTTGGGAGACCGCATCAGGCTGCACCTTCCTGTGTGCACTTTTCTCTGTGTGTGTCTCTCTAGGTACACAGGTATGTCAGGGAGGGGAGATGACATGTGTACGAATGTAAATCCAAAGCTACATGGGGAGGAAATAAGAGTTTGGAGAGGAGTTTGGCAAAAAGCTCACAGAATTACGTGTGCATTTGCCTTCTGACATGGTCATCTTCATTTCTACGACTCTGCCCTGAATACAGACATCATGTATGTGCAGAGTTATTCACCGCAGTTTCATTTGTATTAACAAAAGATGGGGACAACCCAAACGGATAAAACGATGGTGCATTTATTTCTGCGTATCAAACGACCCCAGTCTCAGGGGCAGACAAACAACGGCCATTGACTTCATTTTGCTCATGGATTTAGTAGGTCCGGAATTCAGACAGGGCACTGCAGGAGGGCGCGTCTCAATGCCAGGACGACTGAGCTTCTGCTGGATGGCAGTGTCTGGAAGGGATAAGGGATATGGGGCGGGGTGGGGGAGGGGACACTTCTGGGAGAGATAGGGATGGAATCATCCGGAAGGTTCATTTCTGTCATGTGGGCTGGGATGACTCCAAGGTCGAGCCTGGGTAGGACTGCTGACTGGACCATCCACACAGGCCTTTTCCCTATGACTCGGGCTTCCTCACAACATGGCGGCTGGATTCTGAGAGGAAGCATCTGACAGCAAGCATTCCAAGCAGGACCAGGAATCTGATCTGCAGGGCCCTGTGCAAATTGAAAACGTGGAGCCCCTCGTTCAAAAGTTAGGAAAATGTGCTTGTTCCTTTCCTCCTACAGTCTCTCAACAGGTCGTGGTGTTTTTATTCCCTACTTAATGTTATTCTAAAACATTTTTTTTTCATCTAAGTTATTAGCATGAATTTTACCCTTCACCTTTACATTGTACAATGACAGTTCTGAACGCAAATGGGACAGCACTGAACTCCTTTGTGGAATCACTGAAATGACATTGGTATTTCAGAGCTCACATGTGTGTGCGTATTTCATTTTCCCCGGGACAGTGGAAAAGCCGCACCAAAGCAGTGAATCATTTGTAGTCACTTCTTGACACGCACACCTTCTACTAACACTCTCTACCTGTGCTCATCATGAGTAAGGAACACTGAAAGGAAAGGGAAGTATCGAGTTCCCTGTCTTCTCCTTTCCTTCTAGGTCATCGTTCTTAGGGCAAGCGGTTGGCTAATACAGGGAAGTAACATGGCTAGGAAAGGATATGATCCAGTTTCGGGTCATCCGAGTTTTCCGGGAACACCGGAACCTTCTTTCTGTGACAAAGGCACTTCTGGTTGGAACAGAAAGCCTGGCCTCTTCGGGCTGTGCCCTATTCACTCAATCATGGACATCACAGGCTCACCTTGTACCCACTTTGAGTCCCACTGAATGTCCACGTAATGTGAGTTCATGGAACTCTAGGCTCACAGGGACACTGTGAACACTGTGTGTGAACGGCGGGTCCTCTTATTCCATGTACGTCTTATGCTCACAGGCAGACACTGTCCCACTGGACTTCACTTCCAACACACAAGTTCAAAGATAAAATTAAGAATTTCAAAAGGTGACAGCAGAGCATTAAAACAATTAAAATTTTTTAAATTTAAAACTTGAAACAGGGACACCCGGGTGGCATCCAACACTTGATTTTGGCTCAGGTCACAATCTCACAGTTTGTGGGTTCGAGCCCCGCATCGGGCTCTGAGCTAATAGTGAGGAGCCTTCTTGGGATTCTCTCTCTGTCTCTCTCTTTCTCTGTCCCTCCCCTGTTCCCTCACTCTCTCTCTCTCCCTCTCTCTCAAAATAAATAAATAAACTTAAAAAAAGAAGAAGAAAACATTTAAAACAATTTTAATTGTTTTAATGCTCTGCTGAGCCCCTCTGAGCAGGGGACCCCGCATACGAGGTACGCATGTCATGGAAGCCATGTAGAAGACATCAGAAACATATATACAGATAGAGTGGCAAGGAACTAGTATGCATGTACCCTCTGCATAGGCCCTTGCTCCATTGTCCCATCAGCCTTTATTACAAAACACAAGTTCAAAGATAACACTCCTTAAGAATTTCAAGACTACAAGGGCACCTGGGTGGCTTGTAAGCGACTAACTCTTGGTTTCAGCTCAGGTCATGATCTCATGGTCCGTGGGATTGGGCTTGTGCTGACAGCGCAGAGCCTGCTTGGGATTTTCTCTCTCCCTCTGTCTCTGCCCCTCCCCCACTTACAGGCACGCACACGCTCTCTCTCTCAAAATAAATAAACTTAAAAAAAAAATTTCAAGACCACAGCAGAGCACAAATGGCCCTTCTGAGCCCAGAGTCCTAGGCCACTAAATAGGTCACGTGCCCATGAAGCGTCTCCTGGTTCCAAGCCAAACAGGCAGAAGGTGCATGGCCTTCTATGACCGACAGGGTAAATCACATGCTTAAAGCATCACTTCTGCCTATTTTGCTGTTCAAAGCGCTCACAGAGCCCCAGCCCAGATTTGGGAAGTAGGGGGTCAGAGACCCCACCTCTCAATGGGAAGAGTGGCATAGTATATACATATTGCTTTTTAAAAACACACACACACACACACACACACACACACACCCCACTTCGGGTGGTAATGGGCCCCTATAAAGATCCCACTTCCCAGACTTCTCTGATATGAAAGTAGGGCATATGACCAGGCTCTGGGCAATAATATTTAAGAAGAGATGTCAAATCAGGAAAATAGGAAGGCTGACCCACCAGAAGGTGGACCCCTTGCCCTCCCCTCTTTTCTTTTACCTGAGATGGAGATGTGATGACTGGAGCACCAGCAGCTGGGACCATGAGATGAGCTCATAGATTGAAGCTGCCAACGACTGGAGGCAGAACGATGGAAGGAGCCCAGATTTCTTTTGTGTGTGGAACTGCCTCACCAGTCCTGGACCACCTTACACAAGTGAGAGACAGATTTTTATCTTCTTTAAGCCACGGCTGTTTGGGACTTAAAATCTTAACCCATACACATTCTCCCCAGGGAATATGGGAAAACGTGAGATCTCAAGAAAGGCTCCCTTCATGCTATGCCTCCTGGTGCTCATGTCACGTGAATCTTCTACAAGAAAGGGTCTTTAGATCCAGAGTTTGTTTGTAATGACCAATCGGGCCCTGCATCATGGCTAATGGAATCTTCTCCTGCTCAAAATCCTTCCATGGCTGCCCATGGCCCCTGGACTCCAGAGTAGAGAAGAAAGCCCTGAACGCAGGGGTAGGGAGTGTGGGCCACCTAGCTACCTTTCCAGCCTCATCTCCCATGTTACGGAGGCCACTGCTGCCACTCTGTTTTCCAAGGAGAGCCGCCTGCCTGTGTGTGAGGACGAGAGAAAAGCATGGCCTGATGATGATGTCTGGAGTCTTGAACCAGGTCCCACCCAGAGCCAGCAAAGAAGCCCAAATCGCACAAGGGCACAGCTATGAGGGTCCGGAAGTCCGCAGAGGATGCCAGGTGTCTGCTGTGGTCCCTCCCAGGCCTCACAACTAAGCCATGCTGTGGTGGCCTGGCCTGGCCACCTATTCTCATCATCACAGACCGGGGCACCTGGGTGGCTCAGTCGGTTAAGCATCTGACTTCGGCTCACGTCATAATCTCACAGGTTTGTGAGTTTGAGCCCCACACTGGGCTCTCCGCGGTCCGCGCAGAGCCCGCTTGGGATCTTCTGTTTCCTTCTCTCTCTGCCCCTCCCTCGCTCACATTCTCTCTCTCTCTCTCTCTCTTTCTCTCCTTCTCTCTCTCTCAACACATTAAAAAAATCAGAGACAAATGAGCACTTCCTGAGTCCCTGCTCAGACAACAACCCCGTCCTCTAAACTACACGTGTGGAAACACTTATGGGTGACGTATGTGCCGTTACCTTGACCGTGGTGGTGGTTTCACAGGTGCACACATGTGTTAAAACTTATCATATGGTTCCCTTTGAATACGTGCACTTTATCCCATGTCAATTTTACTTCGATAAAGCTGTTAAAAAAACAACAAAAAATTTACTAAATTACACATTAGATAAGAAACAAGCTACTGCTTTCTCTTCATGCCCAAATCTCCACAAACATAGGGTCCACCAGACAGAGGCTACCACTTAGAATTGAGAAAAGACAATATTTGGTTCTGACAGCAGCAGCACCTCATTGTCCCTGTTTTTTAAATGAGGAAATGAGATGCAGTGACTTGCTGTGATTTTTCCATTGGGCCCCAGCTCCCTACTCCCTATAAAATACCTATGAAGCTATAACAACGGATCCCCTGCGGCTCAGGTGTGAGGATCAGCCGATGACGGCCACAAATAATCCATGTGCCACGTATGTATTATGTTTACTGATGTCACTTAGCCTCGGGGAGGAAAACAACTATCTAGAGTTGCTGTCAAGGGGACACTTCTGAGAGACCCCTGTCCCAGGGGCCACAGGGTGGGAAGAGCCTTCGGCTCTCCGACTGGGATAGCCCACATCCCAATGGCCCTTCTGGGGCCTCACTCCCCTCAGACTACAGACCCCAGGGTCCCTGTGCAGGTGACAGGCTTTACTAGGTTCCTGTGATACTGTGATTTATAATAAGAAACATATAGGGACGCCTGGGTGGCTCAGTCAGTTGGGCGTCCGACTTCAGCTCAGGTCATGATCTCACGGTTCGTGAGTTCAAGTCCCGCGTTGGGCTCTGTGCTCACAGCTCAGAGCCTGGAGCCTGCTTCTGATTCTGTGTCTCCCTTCCTCTCTGTCCCTCGCATGCTCATACTCTGTCTCTCTCTCTCTCTCTGTGTCTCAAAAATAAATAAACATTTAAAAAATTTTATAATAGGAAATGTAAATTTGGGGCACCTGGGTGGCTCAGTCGGTTAAGCATTCGACTCTTGATTTCGGCTCAGGTCATGATCTCGAGGTTCGTGAGTTCGAGCCCCGCATCGAGCTCTGCGCTGACAGTGTGGAGCCTGCTTGGGATTTGGTCTCCCTCGCTCTCTCTCTGCCCCTCCCCCGCTCTCGCTCACTCTCTCAAAGTAAACTTTAAAAAAAAAAAACCTATAAATTTGGCCTTCATCTCCATTTCTGGCACACAGCTCCTAAATGTTTGGAACTTCCAGAGAAGAGCCAAGAGCTATCTCTTGCTATATTTGGTCTTTTGTCATTGGTTCCTGAAAATGCTTCCCAGCCCTGAAGGTGAAAGGAATTTCTTCTTACCCACAGAGTGTTTGTTAATGAGGTGACTTTCCAGTGTGTGTTGATGAGGTGACTTTCGGAGAAAGCCCGGAGGCTGGGGGCTGGTTGCCAGGGGAACGAACCTGATCAGTTTCAGCCCCACCCCACTCTGCCACCCCGGGGCAGTGGGGATGAGCCGGAGGTTGAATCCCGGGCCAGTGGCCAATGGTTTCAACATCGTGCTTATGCAATGCAGCCTCCACAGAACCCCCAGAGGACAGGGTCTAGAGCTCTGGGCCAGTGTGCGCCTGGAGGAGCAGGTAGAGTAGCCCATCCCTGGGACGTGGAAGGTGGGCGCCCTTCCCCCCACCCTCTCCCCACGCATCTCTTCCACGTTCCCGAGTTGTCTCCCTTTATGACACACAGGCGATCTAGTACGTGAACGGTTCCCTGAGCTCTGCGAGCTGCTCCGGCAAATTTGTCAAACCCGAGGAGGGGGTCTGGGGAATCTCTACTTTCTGGCTGGCCATCAGAAGCACAGGGAACAACCTGAACTTGAAACTGGCATCTGAAGAAGGGAGAGCGGCCCCGAGTATCAGAATGGAGGGCAGCTGTGGGATGCCAGCTGGTGTCGCAGAACTGCTGGTTGTCTGGAAAACCCCAGGTCTGGGGTCAGGAGGGAAGCAGTGTTGCCGTGGGGTGCTGGGAGCCCAGGGTCCCCCGCGTGAGTGTGGCTTTCCTTTCCCCTCACCCCCTCGTCCCAGCAGCCTGGCCCCCGGACTGGGGTCTCTGGTATTCTCGGTCCCAAGTCCTCAGGGGAAGGGCTCACCGTGGGACCTGCTACGGGCCTGAGCCCTGGGGCTATGCTTGCCCTCCTACCCACCTTCACCTACTCCCGACCTCACCACTGCCTGGCCCCTCAGCCCTCCCCCAGCACAGCCCTTCAGCCCGAAGGGCTCAAAGGAGAGGAGGGTGCAGTTTACTCAGTAATCCCAGAAGGCAGACAGAAGACCCAGAGTGGACAAGTATTTGTGGTTCCCTTTCCTACGCATATGCATCACACACACACACACACACACACACACACACACAAACACAGATCCATACATCCAGGTGTCTGATGCCTGCCTCTGGATAGTCACATGCACATGCGTCATACAGCGAACAAGCCCACAGCAGCCCATAGGCTGTGAAAACAGCTGACAGATTTAATAGTGCACAGCCACTCGATACCCGTGTGACCCTGGGAAATCTACACACCTGGAGCCTGCTTCGGATTCTGTGTCTGCCTTTTTCTCTCTGCTCCTCCCCCACTCGCATGTTGTTTGTCTCTCTCTCAAAATTAAATAAAACATTGTTTAAAGATTAAAAAAAAAGAATCCTTGAATTAAGACATCAAATGCTTACAACAGCATCTGATATATAGCAAGTGCCTGATAATGTATTATTATTGCTGTACCTTGTTAGTAACGTGATCCATTCATGTACAGTTAATACTGTAACTATCTGAGGTTAAGATACTGTGAAAAGAGTATGGGAAAGGAAAGGCTTCTGGGAGAAGAAAAGTCCCCAAAGACGCCTGCCCGATTTGAGGGGGAATGAGCTTCTTGCTGCAACCTGAGTAGTATCTGGAGATCTTTAGGGAGAAGGAATCCTACCAGCGTTGCTATCCATTGAAGGAGAGAGAGCAGCCCTGACATCCGGGAGCTGCCTTGGATGTGATCAGCTGAGCCTGATACGCACAGATAACAGCTGATGGCTTATAGAACAGAAACAGGAAAAAAACAGACGAAAAATCACAACAACTACACAAAACAGAATTAAGAATCAAGGGGCACCTGGGGGGCTCAGTTGGTTGAGCGTCCGGCTTCGGCTCAGGTCATGATCTCACGGTTTGTGGGTTCAAGCCCCGCGTGGGGCTCTGTGCTGACAGCTAGCTCAGAGCCTGGAGCCTGCTTCAAATTCTGTGTCTTCCTCTCTCTCTGACCCTCCCCTGCTCACGCTGTCTCTCTCTGTCTCTTAAAAATAAATAAAAAACATTTAAAAAAAACTAAAAAAACAAAAAAAAAGAAATAAGAATCAAGACAAAAGCAAGACCGCTCTGCAATCCTGTTTGAACAAAGACACAACGCGAACATTTCCAAGCCACCAAAATGACCGCACATCCCCCTACCCTGGCGGATACCGTGACCGTGGCCTCTGTGGCACTCACAGCGATAGCCTCGCCCCGGTCTGCCTTCTGCACAGAGAAGGTTTGTCACGAGCCCGGCTATGGGAATTCTCCCGTTCCCTGAGAGCGTGCAACCTAGAGAAAACCTACGTGCTTACACTGTCCCCAAGGTCACCTCGCACAAGCCCAGCTCCTATGATAAGCCTCTTCCAACACCCTCTTGCTGAGCTGCCTCCAAGTTCCCCAGCCGGCCGTGCATTCTCTCTCGCTGCATTGAGTAATCAGCTCAACTTGTCTGACTGCAGGCATGCTCCTGGTGGTCTCAGGCTGGAGGGCAGGGACAGAACACGGCTTGGTTTGTGCACACTCATAGAACGGGCTCTCAGCTCCTTAAGCTTAACCTAAAAATTGAACAACTAAAAATTGGAACAATGCTACAAATTAAATACTAACATGCTACAAAACTAATAATAACAATTATTATTATTGGGACACCTGGGTGGCTCCGTCAGTTAAGCTTCCAACTTCGGCTCAGGTCATGATCTCATGGTTTGTGGGTTTGAGCCCTGCGTTGGGCTCTGCTGACAGCTCAGCCTGGAGCCTGCTTCGGATTCTCTCTTTCCCTCTTTCTCTGCCCCTTCCCCACTTGCACTTTCTCTCTCTCTAAAAAAATTTTAATATAATATTAATATAATTTATATAATTATATATAATTAATATAATATAATAATTATTATGTATATAATTTATATATATTATATATTTATATATAATAATATATATAATTTATACAATATTATTATTATTATCATTAATCCATCCAGACAGTTGTATGTACTGACCCTGCCTCCCTCACTCCATTTCCACCACCTCCCATGAAATAAATTCCATGTCTGTTTGGGATTAGGTTTGACTTCATGTAACAGAAAACTGAAATGACACAGACTCACCAAAGGAAGTGGCTGGTGCAAGTCCTCCACGATGTGCAGCCTTAAACTAACCGGGACCTGCTCGTGACTCCGTGAGTGGGCAGTCTGGACTGGGCTCCGTGGGAGCGGCTTGCATCTGAGTTCATCTTCTGTCTGCAATCGTTCCCGTGGCCACTGGCTGGCTATAGGCAAGGGGAGTGGGGATAACTGAGCCGCACACCCTCTCATCGTGGGCTGGCCAGGTGGCTCCCACGGCAGTCTCAGAGTCCCTGGGGCAGCAAGCCCCATGCACAAGGCCTTTTCAAGCTTTGGCCTTTTCCCATTGACCAAAGCAAGTCACAGGGCTCGGCCCAAATTCCAGGGATGGAGAAGGGCACTGGGGTCTCCATGAGGGAAACGGCAGAATCACACGGCAAAGCGGTTGAACATGCAGGAATGGGAGGAACTTGAGATCATTACTGCAAAATATCTGCCTCGGTTTGTTTTTTTCTCAAGTCAGAAAGTCTGGGGACTCAACTGAAAAAAACTCGATGGCTGAAGTTGGAACAATTTGAGCAAGAACATAAAGTTGTATTGAGTTATAACCCAACGGATAAAATAAATATCCCTGGGTCCATATGGAATATGGATATATTCAAGTATGATATTTATCAAATCAAATAAATGATTGAGTAAATAAGTAGATAGATAGATAGATAGGAGAACTAAATCTCTGGTGCAGAAGAATTCCAAGTAATTTATATGAGATATTCCACCCTTGGGGAAGGGAAAACAGCTCCCCACGCCTTAAGTGTAGGCTATATATCGTGGCATTATTCCAAAGAGTGCAGCATGGAAAGAAATAAAAAGAATAACTTTACAATAGAGACTGTGACAGCGATCAAAGTTCATATCCATACTGATAAGTCGTGTTGACGGTATATACCCTTGAGAGAAGGTGAGAACAGCCACTTTATCTCTGTGGTCTTCCTCCCAAAACATATCACCCCGGTCTAATCATAAAAAAATCTTCAGACAAATCAGGTACAACATACCTGAGCAGTACTCCTCAAAACGGTCAAGGTCACCAAAAAAAACCAAAAAACTTCTGAGAAACTGTCACAGCCAAGAGAAGCCTAAGAAAGCACAACCACGAAATGTAATATGGTATATGGTATGTTGGGTGAGATCCTAAAATGGAAAAGGGACATTTAGGAAAAACTGGGAAATCTGAATGAAGTGTGGATTTTTTTTTTTAGTTAATAATAATGTAATAGTAGTGAGTTGTTCATTGTAAAAGTGTAGCATGCCAATATAGGATATCAATAATAGGGGAAACTGGGTGTGGGATATATACACACTCTTTGTACTATCTTGGCAATAATTCTATAAATCAAAAACCACTGTAATAAAATTAAAAGTTTATTGAAAAAGAAAAGAAGTCTAAAGATCAATCCAGGCCAAGGCTGGCACAGTCTTCATGGTATTATCAACATCTCGCGTTCGCTCTAATTTTGTGTGGCTTCATTCTTACCATGTGACTTCCTCCTCAAGATCAATTCTTGATCCAAAATGGCTGCAAGGGCTCCAGCCATAATGTCCGAGTCCCATGCAGGAAGAAGGAGAAGAAAGGGCAAATTGGCTCTCACCCCAGCTGCATCAGTGTCTTCCACGGATATTTCCCAGAAATCTCACCTACCAACTTCTACTTATCGGCCACCAGTAGCTGCAAGAGAAGTTGAGAATGTAGTCTTCTAGCTGTGTACATTGCAAACGGAATAAAATCAGGGTTTGGTCAACAGAGAAAAAAGAGAGAAGGGAATTCCATAGGCAACCGGCAGCCTTTCGGGTGCTGTTAGAATACCATTTTAGAGATGAGAAAAACTGAACCTCAGAGAGGGTGCGTGACTTGCCTCTAGTCTGAGGACCAGGCAAGGAGGAAGATGGATTTGACCTCAGAAGCCGAAACTCTTCAGCCTATGGCCCGAACTCCTAAGGCACTGATGCTGCGAAGGCCTCAATGTAACAACATTAATTCAGTGATGGGGAGGGTGTTGCTTTGCTAAACCTGAATTGCCACCAGCAGTGTGAATGTGGGACAGACACTCAAGCATGCTGCCGTTTCTATCGGTTTGTCACACGCTTCTGCCCAACTCCGTGTGGCTAATGACATTACTCTCCTACCACTTGGCTCTGTGTCACCTCCAGCGAAACTTCCTCCCCACCCTCTACCTCTGCATCACCTGGCCTTCATTTAGCAGGAATTCCTCTTTACATATGAAAGCCCCCTCTGCCCATTTCTCATCACTCAGGGCTGGTGACAGTGGTCAAGATCACAGGCTCTGGAGTCAGCCTGGGTTCAAATCCTGGCTGTACCCCTTGCTTGCTCTTGACCTTGTTGCAAGTTACTTAACGTCTCTGTGCCTCAACTTCCTGCCCTGTGAAATGGGGATGATAATAGTACCTATCTTATAGGGTCGTTGTGAGGGTTAAATGTATACTAACCACGTGAAAAGTGCAAACACGGTGCCTGACCCCTAGATAGTTCTCAGAAAATGTTGTTCCTTGGTGCCTATGTGATCCCAAGCCCAGATACAATCTCAGGTGGGACTCACCTGTGGTCATATAGATGATTCATGATATGCTTGAGTTACTTTTTTAGAGTTATCGCCAAAATGAAATCAAACAATTTAAAAATCCCTATGGAGAACTCATTAACCACCATCCCCATGCATCCCCATATATCAGCTTGGAAAACACTGATTTCGAGCGAAAGGCACAGGCCTTTCAGATCTGGCTCAGACTGGTTCTGCCATGAGCTTATAATGTGACCTTGGACGGGCACCTGTCACTCTCCAGAATCAGTTTGCTCAGCTCCCCCGATTGGGACACTGATACTATTCCAGAGCCCAATACGACAATTCACTGGGAAAAGGGTTTGTGATCTGTGACTTGCTGGTGGACCTGAGGTTCGTCTAGGGGACACAGGTTCTGCCACTAATTACAGACAAGCTTCCTACTCCAGGAACTGCTCCCCCTCAGGGCCGGGATTTGGGGGACTCGGCAGCTCTCCAGGGTCTGTCCTAAACCTGCTCTGTGGCTTGAGGTAAATCCCTTTCTCTCTCTGGTCCTCAGTTTCCCCATCTGCTCATTGAGGTTCCCCCTGGTTCCGTGGACCACAACAGGGAAGCTAAGGGATTTGCCTAAGTTCACAGGTGAAGAACCGGACTCTGATTCCAGGGCTCTTCCTGCACGGAAGCACCCCAAAGCTGCCTGCGTGGACCGAGGGGTCACTGCTCCATCCCACGGTCTGCCCTCAACACCCAACAACGCTCTGTCCCCCGCCTCCCCCAGTCACCACCTTGGCAGAGAGGAGTTGGGTGATAAACACCAGAAATCGACTAACCAAGAAGCCTGGCAGTGGGTTTATGGGAAGGGATCCCCAGAATGGGGGAAGAAAAAACCCCCAGAACTCCTCAGGGACCTGTCAGGGGGCTCAGGGGCAGAGCCTGTGGCTGTCCTCTCTAGGGTCCTGGCAAGCGGCGGCCCACCTCCAACCACCCTCTGCCAGTATGCCCTCCATTCAATTCAAGTTCCTGGGAGAGACTCTGGCCTGGCCAGCCCGCAGTCATGTGTCTGTTACCGCCAGCCTGTCACTTAGGCGCAGAGGACAGCAGCGTAACTCAGACATGGCCAGTGGGGACACCCATGCCCACCTCCAGGCACTAGCAAAGCTAGAGAAAAACGGAGGTGGTTCTGTTCACAAAACAAATGCATAGTTTTGTTTCCCAAAACCTGCCTGTGGGTTCAGCATTTACAAGCACGGTGATACCTGGGGCCTGGTTTTAGGTGGGTGCAGGGCCAGAGAGTCGGAAAGAACGAGTTTTCTTTTCCCAGAAATATATGCAGGCCTGGCCCAGCTCACAAATGTTTGTCTCCAAGGAAACTAAACTTCCCTCACCGGGGGGTCTCTGCCCTGTGGCCCCTTCCAGCAGGCACGCAGAAGGATGTCAGGGATGATGATAATAAAACCAGCTGACAGTCTTTGGAGGCACTGGACTACGTATCTGACCTGCATCTCATGTACTGGCGGGAATTACTAGTAGCTCCATTTCACAGGTGAGACAACTGGGGCTCAGAGGCTTCGGTGACTTATTCAAGGTCACACAGCTAGTTAGAAGCACAGCAAGAATTTGAGCCCTAAAATGGACCACTGCTAGCGTCACAAGGGTCCCCAAACCCATCTAGGGCGCAAGGTCATTTAGCAGATGGGGAAACCCAAGGCCAATAAGAAGGTAGAGCTGGGGAGGGGGACACGTGCACTGGCCCGTTTACGGCGCTCCCACCACATTTCAGGGACCTTAGCTCATTGACCATCTGGAGGAGAGCATTGCTGCTCCCAGCTCACAGGTGGGACACTGCGGCTCAGCAAAGGGGCACCTTTGCCAGAGCCTCCCAGCTGGTGAGCAGCAGGGCTGGGATCCTAAGCACAGTCCCTCCCACCCAAGCCTGTGCTTTGTCCTTCTCCTCTGGGATCCCAGATTTGGGCCTGGCTGCTGGGTGCAAGGGCTCTGCCTCCTGACCCCCTGGCTCTGCCCAGCAGGGAGCATGCCCCGGCTTGCTGAGCAGGGTGGAGGGCATTCAGTGGGTGGCCAGAAGCCGGCTCCCTGGGGGGCCGGTGCCCTGGCGGGGGTGGTGTTGGCAGAGGGGCTAGGACTGCAGCCTCCTAGGAGACAAGAGACGGGGGCAGCTTCTGCCTGATGGTGTCTCCCTGCAGGATCCAGTGTTCCTCTCTGCTCTCTCGGCCTCGGCTTCCCCATCTGCACATGGGGAGGCTGGACTCAATGGCTGCTAAGGACCCACTTAGCTCTGACGCTGTAGGATTCTAGGAGGCTTGTTTCCTCATCCACTGCTAAGGAAACATTATCACAAGCTTAGTGACCGAAAACCACCATCTTACCGTTTCTGTAGATCAGGAGTCTGGGCATGCTCTCTCTGCTCAGGGTCTCTCCCGGCTGAAATCCAGCCGTGAGCTGGGCTAGGTGCCTTTGGGGAGGCTCAGACTCATTCAGGCGGTCCTTGTCATGCAGGCCCTTGTGGCTGCCGGTCTGAAATGCACATTTTCTTGCTGGCTGGTGGCTGGTTGGGGGAGGGGAGGGGTCATTCTCAGTCCCTAGAGGCCACCTCAGATTCTATCACCCTTCATGTCCTATTGCCCTGGCCTCCCACGTCCAGTGCTTGCCCTGTTGGCTCCACCTTCAGAGCAGATCCAGAATCCGACACTCCTCACCCTCTGCCACCTCTAACCCCAGACTTGCTCCTCCATCTCGGGCCAGGACTGTTGCAGTAGCCTCCTCACTGGCCTCCCCGCCTCCTCCCTGGCTGCCCCGTAACCCATTCTGCCCTTGGCAGCCCAGGACAGAGGAGGATGTTAAAATACAAGTCTGATCCTGTCCCACCTCTGCTCAGAAACCTCCCAGGGGTTCTCAGTAAAAGCCAACATCCTCATCATGACCTACAGCCCCTACACCGTCCAGCCCTGTTAGATGCTGACCCCAGCTCCTAGCCCTCTGCCCCTCACTCACTCCACTCTTAGCACCTTGGCCTCCATGCTGTTCCTCAAACACACCAGGTACACCCCCTGCCCGGTTTCTCTGCCTCCAACTGTCTCACCACAGACATCCATGAGGCTCCCCCTCGCCTCCCTCTGGTCTCTGCTGAAATGTTGCCCTGACCACACTATTTAAAAGCACCATCCCTGTTTCTAATAAAGTTAAATATACACTTACCACTAGGCCTAGCAACCCCGCTCCCGGCCATTTACCCAAGAGAAGTGAAAATATAGGTGCACACTCAGAGCTGTACGGGGATGTTCGTAGCATCTTTGCTTGGAATTAGCCACAAAACGGAAGCAACGCAGATGGCCATCAATAGGCTGGATGAATAAACAAAACATGGGACATCTGTACCATGGACTACTCAGCAATAAAAAGGGACGACGCGCAACAACGTGGCTGAATCGCAAATGTATTGTTACACTGAGCAAAAGAAGCCAGATCCGATCTGTATGAACTGTGGAAAGGACAAATCCCATCCTTCCTAGTGAAGGAAAACTGACCAGCAGTTTCCTAAATGGGGAGAGGGGTGCAAGTCAGAATTGACTGCAGAGGGGCAGGAGGGAACTTTCAGGGATGATAGAAATCTTCTAGAACTTCTCGGTAATGGCAGACATAGAGATATATCCAACTGTCAAAAATCACCAAACGATAGAACCAAAATGGGTCAACGCTGTTATATGTCAATTATACCTCAATACAAAAGGGCAAAACCTAGAGTCCACCCCCCCGACCTTCCCTCCCGGCTTCATTTTTTCCAGAACCTTTCCACTCTGGCATGCATTGTGTATCTCTCCCTTAGAATGTCAGGTCTACCAGAGTGGGAACTTTTGGGTTTTTTCTCTGCTCTATCTTCAGTATCTTGAAGATTATTTGGCATATCGTAAGTGCTTAATAAATACTGGATGGATGGATGGATGGATGGATGGATGGATGGATAGATGGATGGTTGGATGGATGGACGGATGGATGGATGGTTGGTTGGATGGATAGATGGATGGAGGGTTGGATGGATGGATGGATGGATGGATGGATGGGTTTAGTCCCTGAAGGTTCAGAGCCAGTAGATGAGGCTGGCTGTTGGAAGTGCCTACACACCCACCTGGAGGTTGCCAGACAATCACCAGACCAGCAAGGCCTGTGAGAATGTGGGAAGTGTCATCATCCCATCTGGGGCTGCGTCATCACTCAGGCATTCGAACAACGCCATCCCAGGGCTGTGTCATACCCACCACCAACACTGGCAGGCAGCCCAGACCAGAACCTGATACCCATTGGCTGGGGTTTCCCGTGGGTGCTGTGCGTGTGGAAACCAAACTATTACCGTAGAGGGTGGAGCCACAAAACTAAACTGGGCAAAGCCCAGAATGCGGCCATGGTTGCTCTAGGGAAGTGGGTAGTGGCTGGACCTGCAGGTCTGATAGCTGTCTGTCTGTCTGTTTCAGGCTTCCTGTTTCTGCTTTATTTATTTCACTGTGTTTTCAATTTCTTTCTTTCTTCCTTTCTTTTTTTTTTTTTTTTTTTTTTTTTTTTTTTTTTGCATAGGTAATACATTCCCATGGTTCAAAATTCAAAAGGTACAAAAAAGTAAGATGTGAGTCTCCCCCTGACCCCTGGCTCCAGCCAACGTGCAGGGCCCACTGTGTAACTCCCCAGGGAGGTTTTAGGCCAGTACAAGAGTGTGTGGACACACATTCCGATTTCCAAAAATAGTAGCACACTGTGTGGGCCGTTCCACACCTTGCTTGTTCGCCAAACCAGGCATCATGCCATTCCACGTCAAGTGCATGCGAGGCGTCTTTTCTATGGCTGCATGGGATGCCACTGTGTGGCTGGGCCCAAGTTGGGTTACCCACTTCTCACTGATGCCTGTTTTCTATAGCGTGATCTCATAAACAATGGTGAAATAAATAACATTATCTTTTGTATGGGGGCATTTTAAAATATTTTTTAATGTTTATTTTATTTTTGAGAGGGAGAGATGGAGCGTGAGTGGGGGAGGAACAGAGAGAGAGGGAGACACAGAATCTGAAGCAGGCTCCAGGCTCTGAGCTGTCAGCACTGAGCCTGATGTGGGGCTTGAACCCATGAACTGTGAGATCATGACCTGAGCCAAAGTCGGACGCTTAACCACTTAACCGACTGAGCCACCCAGGTACCCCTGTATGGGGGGATTTTTACATTTAAATAGTGACTTCCCCACATTTACACAATGAGAGAATAACCCACTAGCTGATTTTTGAGAACTTGATTCTCGTGAGCACTTGAAAGCTTTGGCCCCCCTGAGCCCACATTCCTGGGGGGTGATGGTGGGCTGGGACAAGCCCTCTCCATTCACTACTGCCCCACCCCGTTTTGCCAGGAGGAACACCAAAGCCAAGAGTGACACACCAGCCTGAACAAACACCACCGGGTCTCCAGGAGGGGCGAGCGCTGAGGTCTCAGCAACCCCCAACTCACCTCCCCCCCTGCCTCTGGCTGTGTGACCTTGGGCACATCGGCTTCACCTTTGTGAGGTCCCCTTGGAGGAGATGGTGATGACACTCACTGCCAGGAATGAACCGCACAGGGAGAGCTTTGCTCTGTGCTGGGCACACAGTAGGTGCTTGGGGTCTCATAGATGTTCATTGGTTGGTCTGTATATGTGATTCTTCCAATGGCTTAAATGCTTAATACTGGCCACTAATTAAAATTTTAAAACCTACTGGTAGTGAAGGTCAATGGCAGCCACACCACCCTCAACACACACGTGCACACACACGCATGCGGGCCGGGCAGACCTGAGTTCCCATAGTAACTGCACTACGTGCTAGCTTGTAACCTCCAATGGGGCAGCTGTCCCCTCTGAGCCTCAGTGTCCCCACCGGCAAGGCAGGTACCATGCAGGGTGCGATTAGACAGAGACCAAGGAAAGTTCTGCAAGCCGCAAAGGCTGCAGGCACGTACAGGATTAAGGGATTTATCCGGCCAGCAGACACTGAGGGAGGAGAAAGTCGTGCGGAGGGAGCTCGGGGACATCCAACAAGCCCGGTTGGCCCTGAAGAACCTCCCAGGGCTCGGGGGCGCCTGCGTGGCTCAGGCAGTTAAGCGTCCGACTCTTGATTTCAGCTCAGGTCTTGATCTCATGGTTCATGAGTTCGAGCCCCACGCACGCTGACCGTGCAGAGCCTGCTTGGGATTTTCTTTCTCTCCCTCTCTCTCCCTCTCTCTCTTCCCTTCCCCTGCTCATTCTCCCCCTCTGTATCTCAAAATAAAGGAAGAAACTTAAATAAATAAATAAATAAATAAATAATAAATATCTCTCTCTCTCTCTCTCTCTCTCTCACACACACACACACACACACACACACACACACACACACACACAAAGAGCCTCCCAGGGCTGCCTGGCCCAGCTGTCGGGAAGCCATGACCCTGGCTAGGCTGGCAGGCTCCAGACAGAGCCCGCCGGCTCCAGCTGGGTGCCATGGTGAGGGCAGGGGCTGACCTAGAGGCTGGGCTGGGCTATTTTCATCCCCAGGAGGGCCAGGCAGAGGGCCCCAGCTCCCCTCCTCCCCCACAGGGCCCAGTGACCTCCACCACCCCGAAGCCTTTCCAGACACAGAGCCTACCAAGAGACCACAGATGCCTCGCAGTAGAACAGAAAGGTGAACAATGGTCAAGGTCGCCCAGCCGGGGCTTGAACCTGGACCCCCTAACTTCCAGGAGCCAGTTCCTTCCTGCATGCCATTCGCTCACTCATTCTTCCACCCAACAAATAGTTATGGAATACCTACTGCTCCCCAGGGGACAGGGACACAGCCTAGAGCAAAGTCAGATCCCTGCCTCCCGGAGCTGCGTTCTAGTAAGAGGCAGAGGCAAGAAATGTGGCCTCTGTTTACTGTGAGTCGGGGGCTGATATGTATTTTTCTAGCAAGAAAAATAAACCAGGAGAGGGAACTAGTGCCTGCTGGATGCTCATGGTTTAGCTAGGGAAGGCGGTAGGTAGGTGGGTCAGGGAAGGCCTCTCTGAGGAGGTGACATGTGAGCAGAGACCTAAATGAAGTAAGAGAATGAGTCATGTGGATGTCTGGGGTAGGATAGATCCTGTCAATGGAAGCAGCAAGTGCAAAGGCCCTGAGGTAGGAATGTGTCTGGTGTGTTCCTGGAACATCAAGAATAGCAGAGTAGGTAACGGGGAAGTGGGAGGAGTAACAGGAATTCAGGCCATGAGGGCCTTGTAGAGCATAGATAGACCTCTGGGTTTCATTTCAGTCTGCCTAGCAAGACCCTCACATTTTCAAAGGCTCCCATAACCCTGCACGATCTGACCCTTGTGCTCCAGGTCCAGCCCCACCCACCTTCTCTCCGTTCCTAAAATCTATTCTCACTACGGGCCTTTGCACAAACTGTTCCTTCAATCTGAAATCCTTTCCCACTCCTATCCCCTCTTCTGTTTAACTCCTACCTATCCTTCCTGTCTCAGCTCAAATAGCTCAGGTTTCCAGGCCTCCCTGGCCAGCTCAGCAATCTCTCCTTTGTTCTAGGACCTAATTTTAGTGGCCATAACGTGACTGGGATGACCAATTAGTATCTGTCCACAACTGAGACTGAGCTTTCCAAGGGCAGGTGTTCTGGTTCATTTCGTTCACTACAATGTCCCCAGGGTGTACCTCGTGCAACAGATGTGTGTTGCATTAATGAATGGATGAATAGCATAGGTATTTCAAATTTTGGGACTTTCCCTGGCACACATCGGCTGTGCTAAACTGCAAACCGGCTGCAATCATTGCTCCATGCTTGTCCTCATGCTCTTTTGCAATGTGACTAAGAGATGGAGTCCATTTCTCGACCCTTTGAATCTGACTTGGCCATGTCACATTGGCCAATGGGACCTTAGTAATCACAGCACAAGCAGAGCTTTTTTTTTTTTTTAATTTTTTTAAATGTTATTTATTTTTGAGAGACAGAGCATGAGTGCAGCAGGGGCAGAGAGAGAGGGAGACACAGAATCGGAAGCAGGCTCTAGGCTCTGAGCTGTCAGCACAGAGCCCGATGTGGGGCTCAAACCCACAAACTGCGAGATCATGACCTGAGCCACCCAGGCACCCCAAGCAGAGTCTTTAAAAAGCTCTTGTGTGAGGCACCTGGGTGGCCCATCGGTTGAGCGTCCGGCTTCTCAGGTCATGATCTAAGAGTGCGTGAGTTCGAGCCCTACATCAGGCTTTCTGCTGTCAGCGCGGAGCCTGCTTGGAATCCTCTGTCTTCCTCTCTCTCTGCCCCTCCCCCACATGTACTTTCCCTCTAAAAAATAAATACTTTTTTTTTACACAAAGCTCATATGCATTGGAGCTTACTTCTCTTGCTCAATGTGGAACTTGAAGATTACCATGTGAATTGGCCCAAGCAAGCCTCATGAAGGTGAACCTCATAGAGGTGACTGAGGCACCCCTCAAACAGCTTACCAACTGCCGGACATATGGGTGAGCCCCTCCAAGCCCACACGAATGGGCTTAGGTAAGACCAGAAGAACTAACTACCCAGTGAACCCAGACCAGATCACCAGTTCATAAAATCATGAGTCAATGGTCTTGAGCCACTAGGTTTAGGGTGGCTTGTTATACAGCAGAGACTAACTGATACACATATCCAGTGAAAATACACTGGACAGACAACACATCTACACATGGGCATGTCAATGTACATAAACGGCCTCCTGTAGAAAATGTCAACACCTGCAGAGACACACCCCTTACAGGTCACATGCAGACATTCCAAGCCATCACCCAAACCCACACACACCTCTATTCAGGCCACTATTCAGGGTCACACATCAATGTAAATACATTCTGGGAATGGGTGGGTCAACAATACCCGAGCCCTATGTCCCTGGAGCTGCCCAGCACAGTACAGTGCAGGGTGTGGAGAAGGACTCAGCAGACCACAGTTGACCAAATGGATGAATAAAACAAAGGGCACAAAAAGAGCCATCAGTTGGCACAGTGAGCAGATGGTGCTGGGGGTTTCCCAGGGGTAAATGAAGAGGCCCGGCAGTGGGGATCACAGCTTCAGTTTCTATCCCTCTTATAGACCCGCTGGCAGGGGCATATAGGGGGTGCTCACAAATACATATATTACAGATTATACTTGTGCTTGAGATTCTCTTTTGAAAATTGGTCCCACTTTTTTTAGTGGGGGGAGGGGTTGTGAAAGAGCATTTGAAGGAAGTTGGAACTAATACGTTATCTTCTATGAGTAACTATGAGGACATTGAGGATGTCAGAGAAGTAAAGATGGGTTATAAGGAAATTAGGGGAATGAAAAGCAAAGCAGATAGTAACTCCAGGAAAAACCAAGAGTTTCTCAAGAAAGGAAATGTAACCATCATATGTGACTCAGGTTTGCAGGAAACAATATTTGTATAGTTATAGTATAAATAACATTAAATATTCACTTAATATAAGAAAATGGTGAGGGGCGCCTGGGTGGCTCAGTTGGTTAAGCATCCAACTCTTGATTTTGGCTCAGGTCATAATCATGGTTCATGAGCTCGAGCCCCATGTTAGTGCAGAGCCTGCTTGGGTTTCTCCCTCTTTTTCTCTGCCCTTCCCCCGCTCACACTCTCTCTCAAAATCAATAAATAAACATAAAAAAATGGTGATAGAGGCGCCTGGGTGGCTCAGTCGGTTGAGCATCCAGCTTCGGCTCAGGTCATGATCTCGCGGTTCATGGGTTCGAACCCCGCGTCAGGCTCTGTGCTGACAGCTAGCTCAGAGCCTGGAGCCTGTCTTCGGATTCTGTGTCTCCCTCTCTCTCTGACCCTCCCCTGCTCACGCTGTCTTTCTCTCTCTCTCTCTCAAAAATAAATAAAACATTTTTAAAAAGGGTGATAAATGTAGATTGAAAGGAGGTGAGAATAATTAACTTTTCCTTGAGAAAAAGAATTATAAGAAATAATATTTTCAACCACTTCCAGAGTAATTATTCTGGTACATTATTCTAGGTACTTTACATGTTGAATCCTCATAATAATCCAATAACTTAAATATTCTTATTACTCTCATTTTACAAGTGAGGCAACTGACCACGAAGAGGTTAAGTCACTTGCCTAAGGTCACATGGGCAGTAAGGGCAACAGCTGGGGTTCAAACCCAGGCAGTCAGGCTACAGAAGTGACATTGTGGAGATAATCAGGCACTATTTGCCTAACATTTTAATCCAGAAAACCGCAGGAAAAGCATCTTACCTAGAAATATGGAAGAAAGAACCAGAAGAAATAATTAAAAGAGTTAATGTAGTCATTTGGGGAGTCAAGAGGGGGAAGGATACGGCAAGGAAATGTTTTTTATTAGTACTACTTAATTTATACAGATACATAGATATATCCACAAGATAGGGACAGAAATTGACAGAGAAGGGACATGAGGGAATTTTCCATGGTGATGGAAAGCTGGTCTACATCCTGACTGGAGTTTGGGAAAGAGTATGCCCTTGTCTAAACTCACCAAATGGCAGCTTTAAGATCTGTGCATCTCACAGTATGTAAATTTCACACACATACACACGCGCGCACACATACAGCACTGTAAACACGTATTGAATTCTAGCTAATGATATATGCATGCTAAAATGCCTTCAAGGGGAAGCTACTGAGGTTTGTAACTTACTTTAAAAAGTTTCAAAAAAGGAAGCTGTCTTAATAGATGGATAGATTGCCTAATGAAGCAAATCTAACAAAAGAGTAAGGATTGTGCGTCCAGTAGGTGGGTACATAAGTGTTTGGTGTATCATTCTTTCAACTTTCAAGTCTGAAACTTTTCTTAATAAAGTGTTGGGGGAAATATACGGATGCGTTATCTGAAAATCATATTTTTAAAAATCTAAACGCGGGGGCTTCTGTGTGGCTCAGTTGGTTAAGCGGCCGACTTCGGCTCAGGTCATGATCTCCCTGTTTGTGAGTTCGAGTCCCACATCGGGTTCTGTGCTGACAGCTCAGAGCCTGGAGCCTGATTCAGATTCTGTGTCTGCCTCTCTCTCTCTGTCCCTCCCCCACTCGTGCTCTGTCTCTGTCTCAAAAACAAATAAACATTAAAAAAAAAAAAAACACCTAAATGTTCTTTCTTGGACCTGGAAGGACCCACACAACTGTAAACCTGTATGTATGTCACCATGTCACCATGCTATCACCATGTGCCCCCCTACCCTTGGATCTAGAGTCAGGGACCTAAAGACTAATTCCTCAGTCCCTCCCTGCTTCCCCTGGACACTGGATGACAGGATGGGTGTCTCCTCTGCCTGGTCCCCTTGAAACCTTCAGTGGCAGAACCAGAACCATTTTGCCAGGGAAAGGAACAGGGCCCTCTAGCTACATCCCATCCTCTGCCAAAAGGGTAGACTGAGACCTGGCAGGTGGGGCCAGGTGCCTTTCCCAGGGGCCCATCACACCTCATGACAGAAGTGAGCAGCCAGATTGCTGGGCTCCCAAGCCCACGTGTATATAATTAGCCGCTGGGAACTAGATCCGGGAGCAGATCTCATCTTTGCCTAATTAGGGGCTGGGCAGCTGGGGCCAGTCTGGCCTGGGGGCGCTGCTATGAAGTCCAGGCAGCCCCAGGGGACAGGGCAGCAGCTGCTGGCCCTCGCTGCTGCTCACTGCCCCTCACACTCAGACCAAAGGCAGAACAATAGAGGGGCTGTTTCCACAGATCCCCCCGAGGCTGGCAGAAGCCCCTGGCCATTCCCTCCACAGATCCCCACAGGGGAAGCTGATAGGCTCCCAAATCCTGGCAGAAGGGGAGTCCTTCTAGAACCAGGAATCACCTTCTCCACTTCCAAGAATGCCTGCCTGCTCTCTTTCGAACAGACCTGCCCAGGGCCCTTCCTGACTACCCCTTGGCCCCGCTCCCGGGAACAGGTCGGGTCTTAGGGCAGGAGTCCCTGAACATACCTGTCCCCATGTTATAGGACAATGTGTCTGCTGATCAGCTGCCCCTTCCCTTCTACCAGACTGGCAGGACCCACATCTGCCTTACCCACTGCTGGGCACTCAGCAGATGCTCGGGGGGAAAGACTGCCAGGACCCAGGGCAGGGAGGAGGGGTAAGGCGTGTGTCGGTGAATCAGGGAGCCAGACTGTGGGGTGTGCAGCAGGCCCAGGTGTGACCCCAGGCCAAATGCAGACCAGCAGGACTTGGGACTATGACAGTCCCAAGACGCTATCCCTCCAGGTCTAAGACAGACCCTGGAAAGGCGACCTTGAAAATTCGTGACAGGATGAGCGTGAAGGGTCTGCACCTAGGACTTAACCTCCCCCAGAACAAGGGGTCTCCTGGCCCATCACCCACCAGTACCATGTTCTGAAATGCAGCCACAACATACCCACTTTCTTGGGGTTCTGGGGTGCTGACAGCTCACAGGAAGGAGCAACACTTAGCAAAGAATTCTGGCCAGGTTGACTGGAGGGGCTGCTCTTTGATGTCTCAAAGGACACCTCCTCTGCAGACCTTGCCCAGATTACCCCTCCTGACCCCTCTTTTAACTTGGGGACCAGAAGACTCAACTCCTGCATTGTCAGACGTGCTGGGTGCCTGCAGGCAGGTTATAGACCTCCCTGTGCCTCAGTCTCCCCGTCTGCATCATGAGGAGGTAGACTCCATTCTCATGAGCTTGACCACGCTCTTCTGTCACCCAGTTTCCCCTTGTTTCCCTGAACCACCCAGGTCCAGCCCAATTCCCTGGGGGCTGACTGTAGCCTGTCAGACAGACAGACAGACAAACAGCTGGGCTGACCTGTATGTTTGTCAACAGCCCAACGGAAATCTCCTCTTTATGCTTAAAATAAAACTTACATCAAACCTGTCACCAGGGCCCCCATTTGAGCTTCCTGTTTCTGAGTTCTGCAGCCAGCACAGCCTGCAAGAGAGGAAACACCACCCAGCCCTTCCCCACTCCCACCCCGGGAGTGGGCAGGGGCCACCCAGGCTTTCACCCTTTGTGTGCCCGGCCCTGGCTGTATCGCCAGCCAAGCTGGAGGCTCCTGGCAGGGAACTAGCCTGGAGGGAGACAGGAAAGAACTGAGACCTCAAAGCCCTGCCCCCCGGCCCCCTGAGGACTTGTCCCATTCTCCCACTGAAGCCCAGAGAGGGAGACTGGCGTGTCCGAGGTCACCCAGAGTTGGAGGCGAGGCCGCTTGTTTTGGGCCGTCCACCCCCAAGTCCATCTTCCTCTAAGAACTCCTACTTCCAACCCCCAATCTACGGCCTGTGTCACCTCAGGTTCCAGGTTTGATTCTTTTGAGCTTCCTGCCCCCTTGGGAACAGGGCAGGGATAGGGAAGGATCCATGCACCCATCAGCCTTTCCCCTGAAGGTCCCCTTCCTGGTGCAGGGGAAAGACCTGTCCTGGCTCTATCCAGACTCACTCTGTGGCCAGACCCAGTTTCCTCCTCTGTGAAGGAGGCCCAGAAGCCACCCAGAGGGGTTATGAGCCTCCCCTCTGGGGCAAGTCTCAAGCCGGGCCAACCACTGCCCCCACCAGACCCTGGAGTGAACAATTACTAAGTTCTGAAGGCCCCACCCCAAGACTTCTCCCACCCCTTCTCCTTGTGAACACAGAAAAGTCGGATGACCCAGTCTTTGAAAAAGAAGCATCCGTGTTTATTAACCAAAGGGGGTAAGTCAGAGCAGTACAGGCTCCTATCAGTCCCTCCCGTAGTCTACCCACCTGGGCCAGGCTGCCGAGGCCCTGCCCCCACCCAGAGTAAGTTCCCAGAGAACTGGGGCCCACTGGGAGAGGAAGAGGAAGTCAGCAAAGGTCAGAGACCAAGGAAGAAGGAAACAGAACCGCTAGGCCTAGTAAGATCCTTTGGCCCCTCCCTCTCGGTGGAGAAGGCTAAGTGCCCCAAATCCTAACCCCGGAGAAGAACCAAGCAGGACTCATGTCAAAACTTCTACACGTGAAGGGTGGAGTGTGGCCCGAGGTCAAGAGGCAACCCTCTCCGGGGTCAGTCCTTGCCGGGTGGATGCCGTCCCGCCTCTGAGGCTCTGCCTCCATGCCAAGTTCACACAAGGCCCCAGCCTCTGGTCTGCCCCAAGCCCGCGAATGGATGCAGAAGAGGGCAGGGGGCTAAGCCGCCTCTCTAAGATGTGTCCGTGGCAAATGCCGCGGTCAGTGGAAACCTAGCCCTCAGCCGCTGGGGTGTCCCGCGCCTGCCGCAACCCGTACAGCCACTTGATCACGCGGGCGTTACGCTCTACCACCGACACGCCATAGGGGACACGCTCCCGTGCGCGTTCCTCGACGGTGGCAGAGCTGCGGCGGGAGCAGTCCCCCTCAGAGCTGCCGGGCCCGGCACTGGGCCCGGCCAGGGATACGATGTCTGAGCTGGCCCGCGCCAGGTGCGCCACTCCCAGCCCCCGTGCCTCGTCCGGGTCCAGGCCGCAGAAGTTAAAAAATCGCTCAAGGTCAGCTGCTGCCCGCGAGAAACGCTCACTCAAATCCGACTTGGAGCGTTGCAAACCCGGGGGCCGGGCTGGGCTGGAGGCAGTGGTGGTGCCTGGCGATGGGCAGGGCTGGGCAGGCGAAGCAGGCAGGGGACGGACGTCCACGCGGCGCACCGCGGCCGTACTGGGTGGTGGGCGTGGGGGGGTGGCTGGGGGCGCCTGGTGGGCTCCCTCTGTCCATCCAGGGGTATGGCCGGCCTCGGCAGGGGACGCGGGACTATCACACAAGTCGATGAGGCTGCTGAGGATGTCCAAGTCCAGCTGGGGCCGGCGGCCAGGGCCAGGCAGGACTCGGCGGCTAGGTGTGAGCACTGTGCGGCGAGTCCCAGGGCTGAAGAGTGGCTGTTTGGACAGCAGGGGCTGCACGGGTTCCTGGCGGGTGTTGGCCACATGCAGGCTCTTGACGTACTTGGCCTTGTCGGCCTCCAGGCGCTCCACAGCACTAGGTTTCCGGGCTCCACCATCTGCTGGCCGCCGCAGCAGGTAGCCTGGGACTTTGGTCCGCAGGCAGAAAGGTAGGGCAGGGGTGTCCCGGGCTCCCGGAGTCAGTGTGTCCACAGGCATGGCTGTTACATACCCCGAGGGCTTTGGTCTGAGGAGACGGGAGAAGTGAGGAGACAGATCCAGGCAGAAAGTTGGCAGCTGGACGCCGGCAACGGCTGCAGGGGAGGAAAGACAGAGGCTGAGCGCGCTCAGACAAAGGCTCAGCAGAGACCGAAGCGGGCTGAGGACGCCTTCTCTATTAAAAGGTAATAGCCACGCCCCTGGCTCACAGGGAGCCAATCAGAAGACAGGAAGTCACCACTGAGGGCCTGTGACTCCGCCCACACCCCCGCCTCCTTCCCAGGAGACCAGCCCCAGAGAGGCAGAGAGGAAAAAGTGTCCAAGAATGACGTGAGCAGCCCAGAGCAGAAAAGACAGGGCAAGTCACTTTGCTATAAAGGAAGCAAAGTGGGCTCCAGGCCATATGCTGGGCACCAGCCGACTTAAGCTCTCAGTGGGTCCCCTGAACAGCTCCATTTTGCAGATAGGGAAATCGAAGCTCAGGGAGCTCTGCCAACTTGATAAAGCTAACCCAGCAACTTGGTGGCTCTGCCCCTTGCTTCCAACCAGGGGGGTGCCGCCACAGCGGTTTTAAGGCTGGATGACCAAGAGAAAAGGGCTCTAACCCCACACCCCGCCCAGACTGCCCCCAGGGAACCTGGTACCACCTCCTACCCTTACCCACCCAGGCAGGAAGCTGCCCTGTGCTAGCCACCTGTCAGGACATGCCAGGCCCCAGGCATAGCAATATGCTAGCAGGGGAGGGGTGTAGAAAGGCCCCGCTTCGCTTCCCCACCCCAGGGAGGCCCAGACACTCGTCAGCTTCCAGTATGGGACTTCACAGCGATAGATGCCTGTCAGCTAGAAATATCAGCCCTGAGCTCTGCTGCTCAGAGAGAGGCTGGAAATGCCCACGATCACACAACTCTGCTTGAGAGCAACCAGCAGACCCTGGTTCGGCCAGCGGGCATAGGATGGGCACCCATAGGCAAGGGGGCCCACACCTGGGTGCCCAGGTGTCCACATGATCCCCTAAGCATCAGGGCCTGGTGCTCCTGGCATCAGGCCAGCTCTGATCCTTTTTCCAAGAAAACGATGGAGCCACAAAGTGTCCCCCACCAACTCTCTCAGAGATGGACCAGAAGAAAACCCACAGACCAAGTCCCGAAACTTCTTATCTATGAAATGAGAGAGGGGGCCTTCGATCTCGGTGGTCCCCAAGAGGACTTGTCATTCAGACCAATCACACCTGTGTCGTCTAATCCACCAGCCACATACGGCAAGTCAACCTTAGCTTTAAATCGAAATTAAATAAAAACTTACAATTCAGTTCCTCAATCGCACGAGCCACATTTCACGTACTCAACAGCCACTCTAGTGGTCACTACAGTAGACAGTGCAGATTAGAGCATTTCCATCCATAACAGCCCCGCGGGGTCACCCAGAATGACAGGGGAGGGTCTGAATCAGGGTGGGAAGGCCGAGATCCCTGCGTGCTAGACGTTTGACACCATCCTCTCCTGGAATCCTCCTGGAATTCAGTTGGAATTTACCCAGTGTGAGAAGGGCCATTGTCAGCTTATTTTACAGACAGAGAAAAGTGAGACTAGAGAAATGACCACCCCAGGCCCCAGAGCCGATAAGTAAGACACAAATTCATATGAAGCCTAATTCACTCATCTATTATGTTTATGTAGTTTTGCTCTTTGTTCTGCCCACATCCCCTTCCCCATGAGGGAAGGTGGTTTGTCTGTTTTGTTCACAGAATCTGTTTCAGGATATTGCTTTCCATACTTAATAGATATTCAATAAATTTATCTTGAATTGGAATGTCCATGGGGACCAAATGTGAATGGGCAGACCTCAGATAAACTAGAGAGGGATACTGCAGGCATAGCGTCCAAGGTGGTAGTATGGAACGTGCTAGGAAGCTGGAAATTCAGATGTGCATGAAAACTTGAGGTTCTTAAATCTTATCATATTCGATAATAGTTTTTTTAATATTTATTTATTCTTTGAGAGAGAGAGGGAGGGAGAGAGAGAGTGTGTGTGCAAGATCAGGGGAGGGGCAGAGAGAGAGGGAGACACAGAATCTGAAGCAGGCTCCAGGCTCTGAGCTGTCAGCACAGAGCCCGATGCGGGGCTCAAACTCCCAAACTGTGAGATCATGACCTGAGCCAGAGTTGGACGCTTAACCAACTGAGCCCCCCAGGTGCCCCTGATAATTTTTAAAACCTGTGTGGATAGGGACACCTGGGTGGCTCAGTCAGTTGAGAGCCCGACTCTTGCTTTTGGCTCAGGTCATGGTCTCGTGGTCATGGGGTCAAGTCCTGCTTCAGGCTCCTTGATGAGTGTGGAGCCAGCTTAAAATTCTCCCTTTCTCTCTCTCTCTCTCTCTCAGAGGCACCTGAGTGGCCCAGTCAGTTAAGCATCCCTCTTCGGCTCAGGTCATCATCTCATGGTTTGTGAGTTGGAGCCCTGAGTCAGGCTCCATGCTGAATGTGGAGCCTACCTAAGATTCTCTCTTTCTCTCTGCCCCTCCCTCCCACTCTCTTTCTCTCTGTCTCTAAAATTTAATTTTTTTTAATTTATTTTTGAGAGAGAGACACACAGAGTTGAGTGGGGGAGGGTCAGAGAGAGAGAGGGAGACACAATCTGAAGCAGGGTCCAGGCTCTGAGCTGTCAGCACAGAGCCCGATGCAGGGCTCAAACCCACGAACCATGAGATCATGACCTGAGCTGAAGTCGGCAGCTTAACCGACTGAGCCACCCAGGCGCCCCTCTAAAGTTTAAAAAAGGAGGCACCTGGGTGGCTCAGTCGGTTAAGCATCCTACTTCTGAGCTGTGCTGACAGCTCAGAGCCTGGAGCCTGCTTGGGATTGTGCCTCCCTCTCTCTCTCTCTCTGCTCCTCCCCTGATCTCTCTCTCTCTCTTTCTCTCAAAATGAATAAACATTTAAAATTTAAAAAAAAATTTTTTTTAATATTTACTTACTATTACTATTGCCTGCTTGGGATTCTCTCACTCCTCTCTCTCAAAATAAATAAACATTTAAAATTTTTCTCTCTCTCTCCCTCTCTCTGTGCCCCTTCCCTCTCCCGCACTCTCTCAAATAGAAAAAAAAAAAAAAAAGTGTGGATGGAGCAAACAGGTCTGCAAACGTATCTGCTCTGCCCACCCCCAACTAGCCCCCAGCCCCCAGTAAGGCGTCTGCCCGCGAACCTTGGGGGCTGTCGACCCAGAGCTGCTCCCAAGGTAGAAGGGATGGCCGAGGTGGGAAAGGAAGGCTGCCTCACTGGGGGCCGACCCCCAGGGGACCTCAGGCAGGAACGGGCAGACTTGCAGAACCCAGTCGAGGTACCTAGCCTCTGCCCCACCCCCGGGCCGCCGCCTACCAAACCAGTCCGACCCGTTGGCGGCGGCAATTCCCTCCCGGGAGCCTTCCTGGGAAACCCGGGGAAGAAGGAGGTCAGGTGGGCAGGGCCAGGGCAAAAGCCCCGCGCCCTCGGACCGACCTGCTGGCCGCAGGGGCTCCCCCCGCAGCCTGGACGCCTGCCAGCAAGGAGCCAGGAGCCCAGCCGGACTTGGGGGCCCGCAGGCCAGCTCGCCCGCCCGCTGTGCGCCCTGCTCCAGCGGCCGCGCCTCTTGGACACTCCCGTCCCTTATCTGAAACGCGGTTAAAAATAGACCCGAGCCTCCAGGTCTCCGCGAGGATGGAGAGACAAAACGGATCGAGGACTCTCCCAGCACCTGGCCGGAAGGCCGCGTTCCAAAAACGGGGCTCTAGATTTTTATGAGGATTCCGACCCAGCTCCGCAGACCGCGCCCCCAGCCCCCCGCCGGGGTCTCTAAGCAGCTCCAGAAGCGTCGGTCGCAGCCGGAGCCGCAGACAAAGGCGGCACGTGATAGAGACGAATCCTAAACTGATCTGAACAAATCCCATTTCGCAGGTGGGCAAACGGAGGCGTGGCAGCTCCGGAGTGTCAAGGCCAAGGGCCCCAGTTCCCAGGTGGGGCTCGTCCTCTCCGAGGCCTCCTCTCCTCGCCAGCGCCCCACCTACGTATTTCAAACGCGACCCACAAATGGCCCCTGGAGCGCCAGCCGTGAGCCCTTCTCTAGGGCATCCCCCGGGCTTGCAGCCGCGCGTTGCCCCCCTTCCCACCTGTTTCCCTTAGTGGGTCGGGGAGCTCAGATCCTCGGCCCGGCTTCGGCCCTGCCCCGCTTCGGGACAATCTTGGAGACTCCCAGCGACGGAGGAGGCCGCGAGCCAGGCGGCCCGCTGTGTGACTCTGGCCGCTCGCCGCCCCTCTCTGAGCCCGGGGTCGACCAGGCTCTTAAGTGAGGGGGGCTGACGGCACGACACCTGCGGTGTCGTCCAGGCGGGACGGTGAGCCCCCGCCCCGTCCCCACCGTCCCAAGAAGGAAGGGGTGGCCGGGCAGCCCCCCACCCTGCCCCGGGGCCCCCCGCCCGGACCCGCACATACCTCGCTGCGCCCGCGCCGCTACTAAGCGCTCCCCCGGCCCGGCCCACCTCGGGCTCAGGTAACACGCGTTTGCGCAACTTCCGGCGGCCTGCCTGGGGCAGGTGAACCCGCCGGCCCAGGTGTTACCCGAAAGGGAAGAACGAAAGCCAGGCGGGGGGCGGAACCTGCGCCGGGGCGCGCTCGCTGGCGGCTTGGCGCCGGGACCCGGTCCCAGCCGCCCCGACCGATCCCAGGAAGCTCTTCCCCGGGTCGCCCAACCCGCGGCTACACTGGCCACATCCGCCCATCTGGCATCCGCAGTCGCCGTGGCGGCGCGGGCCAGCGCACCCATCTTGGAGGTGGAAAAACTGAGTCCCCCCTTCCCCACGGCCTCAACGACCGCCAGTTAATGGTGACTGTGCTAGACACGAGAAAGTGCTGTTCCCGGTATTAATTAATCCAGTTTCCTCTTCTCAACCACCCCTATGAGGTGAGCTCTATTATCCCCATTTGACTAATGGAATACTGAGGCTGGGACAGGCCGAGCTAGTGGCCCAAAGTCACCCTGAGGAGTCCAGCGTGGGCACTTTCCCTCTAGACCAAGGCTTAAGGTCACCCCGTTCTACCTGCGTGTCCCTGATGCAAGTGACTGGACCCCTCTGGCCCTCCATTTGCCAAGTGAGGAGAGTCTCACCTTCCAGGCCCCAGTCCGTGGGAGTTCTTAGGGTCTGAGAGTGCCCATGGGGGATTTATGCCTGCGGTAAATATTAGTGGCAACAAGAGTAATAAGAATAACTAGAAGGTTTGAGTCCCAGGCACTATACTTCTGTCAATCTTTGGACAGCCCCCACCCCCACCCCAGGGAGGGACTCTTGAATGCCCATTACACAGATGAGGAGACTGCAGGGAGGAATCCTTGGGAGGGGGGGTGACTGACCCCCCTGCCAAGGCGAGCTGTAGTATGTCACTTCAGGTGGGCACCTTTGGTTAGGCCAGTTTCATTGGGATCCTGAGGCCCAGAGAAGGCCCTGAGTCCTGGGGAAGCCAAAGAGGGCCCGGATTCATGTCCGTGCCAAGGGGGGGGCTGCACCCAGTCTGGGGTGGAGGGCTATGAGGGGACAGGAAGTGACTCAGAGAACAACTCTCCTCCTCCCCGTGGGAGTGAGTCAGCTCTGAGGCCTCCTCCAGGCCCTGGAGTCTGATTTGAGGGCAATGAGGGCGGCTGGCCTAAAGACCGTCATGCCCCACAATTTCGTGCTGGGTCCCTGCCTGGCCCTCTACTGAGGCAAGGGGTGGGGAGGCTGAAGGGGGAGGGCTCAGTTAGGCAATAACAGCCGTAAAAGCAAAGAAACAGTAACAATTTTCGTGATATAACAAGTGAGAAATTTTCTGAGTGGTTTCTTTGTACCTGACTCTGTTCTGAGCTCTTTCTTTATATCTGCTGACTCATTTAATCTTCATGCCTGCCCCAAGGTACTCCTGTGATGCTCATTTTACAGTTGAGAAAACTGAGGCACAGAGTGGGGCGGACACTTGCCGGAGCTCACACAGCTGGTAACTGACAGAGCCAGGATTTGAATCCAGGAACAGGGCTGGGGGAGTGGAGGGAGGGAGGGGAGTCAGAATCTTCAGTGTTGAGATTCAGTCACTCACCAACAGATTCTCCACTCTCCTTCTCTGGGCCCCAGGGGGAGAAGCCACCTTAGGGAGCATTCCTGGCTGTGGTTCTGGGGCTCAGATTCCTCAGTTATAAAATGGCACTATGGCGGGGCGCCTGGGGGGCTCAGCCGGTTAAGCCTCCAACTTCGGCTCAGGTCGTGATCCCACGGCTCACAGGTTCGTGCCCCGTGTCGGATTCTGTGCTGATGGCTCAGAGCCCAGAACCTGCTTCAGATTCTGTGTCTCCCTCTTTCTCTCTCTGCCCCTCCCTTGCTCTCTCTCAAAAATAAATAAACATTAAAAAATGGCAATCTGGCAATGTTTTCCCAACAGAAATCAGTGCTCAGCTTAAGCCCACTTATGGCTCCCCATCACCTTAGAGTAAAACCCAAGCCCTCTAACTGGGCACTCAGGCCTTCCAGGATCAAGTTCCTGCCCTCCACACCCACCTCATCTCAGCCTTTTCTGCTCTAGCCACATAGCACTCCCTGCCATTCTTGAACACACTAAGGTCTTTCCTGCCTCAGGGACTTTGCACCATCTGTTCTCTGCTTCAAACCTCTTAGCTCACCTCCCGCAGGTCCCACCTTCTCAGAGAGGCCTCCCTGACCACCCTGAGGCTCCTGCCAACTCTCTCATCCATTTGTTCCCTTCCACGCATTCAGCCCACCCTGTCATTTTAGATATTCACTCATTGATCACTCATATCCTATTTCTATATTTTCACCCTCTGGGGACCAAGCATACAGGTGTGTGCAGGGCACACCATTAACTAAGTGGCAGGACTGGAAACCAGGCCACCTCAAAGACAAAGGCCCTTCACCACCAAGCTTCCTCAAACCCCCTGCCCCACCCCCTGCCCTTCCTCTCCCCCCTCCCAGCCTCCCCATTCAAGCTGGGCTCTGGCGACTTCAGATGAGCCTTGTTCTTCCTCCAAAGACATCACGTCCAAACCTTCGCACGTGCAGGGTCTGCTCCTACAGTGCCCTTCCCCGCCCCATCCCTAGGGCCACCTCTGTAGCAAAGGCTGCAACCAGCCTGCCTGGGTTCAAATCCCAGCTCCCCCAGTGAGTAGCACTGAGATCCTGTGTAAAATAATCAACATTCCCATGCCTCGATTTCCCCAACCATAAAACGGGACCTGTAACAGTGCCTCTCTCCCAACCTGTGCCTGACAAATGCCACCAAAACGCAATCCTCCGGTGCCCAGCTCCTGGGTGAGGACTTCATCACCCAGAACGTCGACCCGCTTTTCTCAAGGTTTACAAATCTAAGCGTGCAGAGTCACTTGAATGGAAATTTCTTCAAAGAAAGTGTCCACAGGGCCAGTAGGCACATGAAAAGAGGCTCAATATCATGAATCATCTAGAAAATATAAATCAAAACTACAGTGAGATAACATGTCACATCCATTAAGATGACCAATATCAAGACAAGTAAAAAAAAAAATGCCCAAAAAACAAAAACAGAAAAACAGAAAATACCCAGTGTTGGCGAGGATGTGAAGAAACTGGAACTCTTGAACACTGTTGGTGGGAATATAAAATGGTGCAAAAATAGAATAGAATAGAATAGAATAGAATAAAATAAAATAAAATAAAATAAACTGGCGTAACTACTGTGAAAACAGTATGGTGGTTAGGAAAACTTTTTAGAGAGAGTTACCATAGGATCCAGCAATGCTACCCCTAGGTGTGTACACAAAAGAAGTGAATGAACCCAAGGACTCAAACAGATATTGTACACCAATGTTCATAGCAGTATTATTCACAGTAGCCACAAGGCAGGAGCCACCCAAGTGTCCACAGAATACTGGATCATAGAACATAGAATGGAATGTTATTCTGCCTTTGTAAGGAAATCCTGACACACGCCACAACATGGGTGAACCTTGAAGACGTTACGCTAAATGAAATAAGGCAGACGCAAAAGGGCAACTATTGCAGGATTTCACTTACATGAGGCACCGAGAGGAGTCATATCGAGAGAGACAGAGAGCAGAAAGGTGCCTTCCAGGGCCCGGGGGAGGAGAAAATGGGGAGCTGTTGTGGGTCTGGAGTTTGGGAAGATGACAACGTTCTGGAAATGGATGGCGGTCCCCATTTTACTACAGTGTGAATAGACAATGCCACTGAACTGTACACTTACGAATGGTTAAAATGTGAGATTTTATGTTATATACATGTTGCCAAGAAAAGAAAAAGAGAGAGTACAGAGTCTGGGGCCAGACCCCCTGGATGGGAATTCCTGATCTGGGTGACCTGGCCGGAGTCACTAAACCTCTCTCGCATTCAGTTTCCCTTTGTGAGGTGGAAAAAAATAACAGCACAGAATTGCAATAATCAAATGAGCCCGTGCTTATAAAGCGCCTGACAACAGTAAGGGCTCGAGAGGTGTTCGCGATTTTTATTCTCTGCCTAGGGGACAAGAGGTGTGGTTTCGATGTTGATAATTTTCATGACCTTCTGCACCGGCACCCCACCCCTTCCTTCCACCTGCTTCTCTTTCCGTTCAGCCCAAGCCAGGCCCTGACTTGGGTGGAGACAGGGAGGCCCTCACCTGCCCCAGAAAAGGATCAGGAAGGCTCCAGGCAGCGGAGAAGGGGCAGGCCAATAGGGCAGCCCGGCTCGATTTCAGCCCAGCTGTCTGGGTCAGAGACCCCCAGCGGGGCATCCTCCGAGGCCACGGCAGGCTCCCTTCTATTTCTGGAGCCTCCCCAGATGCTCATGCCCTGGCCTGCCTGCAGTCAGCCTTGCCCAGAATCAGCCTTGCCCAGGGCACCCTTGCACCCATCTCAGCAAGGGAGAGGTAAGCGGGCGAAGGAGGGGTGTGGGCACAGATGCCCGGAGCACTGATCTCCTATTTGGCCCAACTCCATCAATTCAATTAACTGCATCTGTTTGTACCTCAAGTTGCAAAATGGGGACAAAGGGACTTGCAGCGGTGAGACCACAGGTAAAGCCTTAGGGAAGGGCCTGGCTCACCGGGTTGGGGAAGGTGGAGGTTGGGGCTGACTTCACAGGCAAGCCCACTTCCTGTCCTGGATTCCCTTCTTCCCAGGCCTGAGATCACTATCATGGCTTCTTAGCCTGGCCGGGAGATGTGAAGAAACTTGCCCAAAGCCACACAGCAAGTCAACGACAGATCACAGAGACGGCAGTGGTCTTATGATTAAATACGTATCTATAGGGGCACCTGGGTGGTTCAGTCCGTTAAGCACCCGGCTTCGGCTCAGATCATGATCTCACAGTTCGTGGGTTCGAGCCCTGCATCAGGCTCTGTGCTGACCGCTCAGAGCCTGGAGCCTGCTTTGGATTCTGTCTCTCCCTCTCTCTCTGCCTCTCCCCCGTTTGCACTCTGTCTCTCTCAAAAATAAATGAACATTAAAAAAAATATGTTTTAATATATGATCTATAATGACATATATATATATATAAAATCTTTGAACCAGGTGATAAAAGCACATGACTCAATATTCAAAAACTCTAAAGAGAAGAAGTAAAAAGAAACTCCTTCCCACTCCTATCCCCAGCCACCCAGTCCCCCTCCCTGCAGCCACCACTGCAACCAGACAGCTGTGTGTCCCTTCCAGGGAGATTTCAGGCAATTACAAGCAATCATCATGGACATATATTCTATTTTTTTTTTACACATATGGCAAAATGCTGTGCGTACTGTTTTCACCTTGCTCTTTTTACTCCATAATACATGTTGCTCTAAGAATGTTATTAATATATTATTAATGATAATGTGTTATTAATACTTAGTAACATACGTTGTTCAATAATATCTGTGGCGCCACATCAGTACCTAAATTGCCTATCAGCCCCTGCTGATGAGCCCTTAGCGTGTGTCCAGACGCACCCTCTTCAGCGTCATCACACCTGCGTGGTGTTGCCTTAGAAGTGGGACAGCTGGGCTGGGGATGTGCTTGTAATCATGACAGAGACCTTGTGAGTAGATCTCCACCAGCAGGACACACATCAAATGGACAATAACTGTTAGCTTTAGTTATCCTGATTAGGGGTTTGGGCACCCCTCAATTTTGCCTCACCCTAGCCCCTCCTTGCATCACATGCCAGCCAGGGAAGATAATCAGCTCCCTAATCACTGAAAGACCTAGGACATCAGATGGGTAAATGCCACCGAGAGAAACAAAATAGCAAAGGGGGAGGGCAGGGCATATGAACTCAATAAATATTTTTTGAGAGACTAAATGAAAGACTTACTTACTTTCTGAGTCCCCGGAGCATCCCCAGGAGGGAGGGCCTGGTCTAGGTCAGATGCTCCAGGGGACCCGTGGTCGCCCCGTCCCCAACTCCAAAGTCTCAGGTAGGTGACTGGTGGCTTCAGGTTGAGCGGCTGCCTCTACCCATTCCTCCCCGACCTGGGGCAGATTCCCAAGAATCTAAAAGCGGCTCCGGGGCCAGAGCACCTGTTGCCCACCTCGTATCTAGCCCCGAAATGTCAGTCCCGCCCGATCCCCCCAGAACAGCGCTCTGAGAGAGACAGTACTGCGATTCAGAACCCCGCGGGCAGAAGGACCCCAAACGCGCCCTGAGTCCAACCTCTGGCGTTCCAGAGAAGGGGAGACAGATGCCCAGAAGGGGCACCCGGGGGACGGTGCGGGAGAGCGGGAGAGCAGGGAGGTCATCCAGCCAGGGCTCCAGGGCTTAGCAGCCTTACAGCTAAGAGGCTGAGAAGCTGACCGCTAGCTGCGTGTCTGGGCCTCTCAAGGCCAATCCAGATCTACCCAGACTGGAGACTTCGAGGCGGAACAGAAAGACCTGAACCTCGCTGGGCTAGGACACACTTGCCTCTCAGGACCTCAGTTCTCGTCCGTGAAATGGGGTACCAACTCCTCCCCACACACAGGACGCGGGGAGGACGCAGACAGCAGGCGCTCACGGAGCCCCTCAGACACCCGCACGCGCCCCGGACCACCCATCCCCTCACCTGGAGCCCGCGCTAGGGGAGTCCTGACTCCTCCAATACGGGTCTCGGAGAGGCTGACAGCTCGGACCCCGGCTGGAATGGCCGCGCCCAACGCTGCTCGGAGGGCCCCAGACCCGCATGGGGACCCGCAGGGGCGTCTTCGGAGCTGCTGGGCGCACCCGAGACGGACGGAGGCACCTGACTGTCCCAAGGCCCCCGCCAGAGCGGAGGTCCAGGGGACGCAGAGGAAGGGGAAGCGAGCTCGCCGCTCTCCCCCCGTCGCCGGAATGGTTTGCCCCGGACATCCTGATTGGTTCCTCGCTTCCGTTCGAACGCCGCGCCGTCCAGTTGCCAGGCGACCGCTTCGCAACAGCCCGGGGAGTGAGGGTCCCGCCCCCACGGCCCAGCTCCGCCCCCGCGGCCCAGCTCCGCCCCCGCGCACCCCCTCCCGCCGGTCCTTCCCGTGGCAGCTGCAGGCTCAGGAGCCTAGCTCTTGCCCTTGCTCAGCCAGGACCTTCTTCTCCTAGTCCCCAACAGCCTATGGCACCATTGAGGGTCCCCCACCCAGCCCCTAGTTCCGACTTTGCAGCTTGCCAGGTGAGCCCGGGCTACCCCCTTTCCCTGTCTCCCTAACGGCACAGTGGGAGATTTGTAAAATGTGCATATTCAGCAGTCCTGAACTTAGTACTAAGGAAATGACCAAAGATATGAGCAAAGATCGATGTGGCCCAGCGTTATTTACGACGGCAAAATAATGGAAGTAACTCCAATGCTCAGCAAACGAAGGTTGGTTCTATAAATCCATCCTCCGGAAGAGCTAAGTCTATAGAGCTTTTCACCTGCCAGGTAGCTTTAGGTAACATAACTCTTGTCGGTGCTCATGGCATAAGCCTTTGAGATAGGTACCTTTAATTACCCCACTTTGTGATGAAGAATGGTTATGCCGCTATTAAAAATGATGTAGTTAAAGATACTTCAAGTATGAGGAAAATGCTAAGAAAGCTTTTTAAAAGTATGTTTCAAAGCACTATGTACAACATAGCTATGTATTAAATACATAATGGTAATATCACGTGTTTATGTGTAATCATTTATAATAATAGCAGTTAACTTCTTTTTTGTGCTTTTGTGGATTTTCCAATTTCCAACACTTACATATGTCAAGGGGAAAAAACACATTTTTTTTTAAAGGATTAGAGTAAATTCACTCTAAGCACCCTTCCCGATGAGGAAATTTCATAGCTGCAAGTCATTATTTGGGACTAATGCATTGTTCAATTTGGAGCCAACCTCTGTTTTCTAGTCCAGATGGTGATTTTCACTCTTTGATTGGATTTGCAATGATTGAGCACTTACTGTACACATACCTTGGGCAAGTGGGGGAGGGGCACTAGTGATCTATCAGTAGCTAACAATGATTGCATATTCGGGCATGAGCACCAATCGAATCAGAGTAGATAGTGTCATAAGCAGGGAGTCTGACTCTATCTGGGAGGACCGCTAAATATCAAAGCCGGCATTAGCTGTGCCCATTGCTAGACTGTGCTCAAGGCCTTACACGCATTTTCTCACTTGACTCCATTGCTATGTGAGGAGAGAGATTCCCTTATTCTTCTCATTTTATAGATGAGAAAGCCATTGTTTGTCTGGGTCCAGCGGGAGTCCTCTGAACCGTTCTGTTATGCTGCTATGTAAATGTACACCTGTTGGCAGCAGCAGTGAGGTAAGGCAAGGAGGATCCTGTGATCATAAAGGACACAAAGCAGGGGCAGATCTAGACTACGTACTTCCGGAGGCTTATACAATTTAGGGAGATCTATTTAAGAAAAGACCTACCAAAGGGGCGCCTGGGTAGCTCAGTCGGTTAAGCGTCCGACTTCGGCTCAGGTCATGATCTCACAGTTTGTGAGTTGGAGCCCCATGTTGGGCTCTGTGCTGCCGGCTGGGAGCCTGGAGCCTGCTTCCGATTCTGTCTCCTTCTCTCTGCCCCTCCCCAACACTCGCATGCTCTAGCTCTCAAAAATACATAAACTTTAAAAATTGTAAAAAAAAAAAAAAAAAAAGGAAAGAAAACTACAAAATTACAAATATAAAATTAGGAAATAAAGTGATTGGTTGGTTGGAAAGTTAAAAGAAACCTCAACAAGTGACAAATTCCACCAATGACAAAATCCAGGAAGATAACATTATTTCTATGAATTACATATTTGGCTTAGCTCCCTAATACTTTTCACGAACAAGCTTCTTTTGTCTCCATGTATACATTTCACACCTCTCCTCTACTACATACTGGTGGTATTGGGCTCTGTAAAACCATATACATAGAGAGAGAGATGACCTTTGACCCTGATGCACCTTTATGTCACAGTGCCAGTTGTGGCAGATGTCACAGCACACCTCAGTGTGCTAGGTAGGGGTATTCCTGGAAGCCATTACCAGTTAGTAATCACTTTTCACAAAAGTGACTGGAAACAACATACATAAAACAGCTAACTACTAAATGTCAGGGTTCCCTTAGCCAAATCCCCAAAATGCTCACACTCACTCCGACATCATCTAGCACAAAAGGAAGTCGGGGTGGAAGGAGATGGTGGTTTTAACAGAGCGGGGTTTAAATACCTTACTTTGGCAAGTTTTACAGAAGCATATGACTCTGAACACATTGCTAGGGTGTCTGCCAGACCTTAGCTTCCCTGTCATTAAAATCGGAATAACAACAATGGTGTCATGGTGAATTCTTCTCTGAGGTGTACAACTTTAATCAGGGGGTGGGAGATAGTTGGATGCTCGGATAAAGGTCCTGCTGACCCTTGCATGTTCAAAACTTGCCTCTGCCCTACATACCCTGAAGCTTAAAACAAATAGGATAGGGGCCCTGGGGTGCCTTGGTCAGTTAAGCGGCCGACTCTTGATTTCGGCTCAGGTCATGATCTCACGGTTTGTGAGCTCCAGTCCCAGGTTGGGTTCTGCACTGTCAGTGCAGAGCCTGCTTGGGATTCTCTCTCTCTCTCTCTCTCTCTCTCTCTCTGTTGAAATAAATAAATACACTTAAAACAAATAGGATAACACAAAAACCCTGAGCCTTATTCTCCAATTAAGAAAGCAAGGCAAGCAGAGGACCGAAGGAATTTTCCCTAGATTCCAAATTGGGCCGCATGAAGAGAGATTATTTGGGCACACTCGGTTTCTAGAACTCGGAGCATCTTCACCTGCCATCAGCATATTGGCCATGTTCCCGGTCTTCAATGATTTCTTAAGCCCCAGCTACCAGCTCAGAGTGATTGAAATCACCCCAGTCCTTTCCGTCTCCCACCATGTGGGAGTGGGGAGGGAGAGACTGCAAGAATAAGGAGGTGGACAGGCTGCCATCAATGTGCCCAGATGAAAGGGAGCTAGATGATCCTTATGGTCTCGTCCTGACCCAGCGTGTGAGCAACAATAACATCTCGCCCCATTCACAGGCCTGTAGCTTTTCCAGTGCCCTCCTCCAGCACCCTGACCTTGGCAGTGTGTTCTCCACTCGGCTTGAAACAGAGATGAAATCAGCCTCAGATACAGCCCCCTATCTTCTGTGCACCCCATGGCCGTATTTTGTTTTGGCAGGTGGAACCTGGCCTTGGAATGGTTTGAGAGGCGTGCCCTGGGCGGGGGCGGGACTGGAGACCAAGGACAGACCTGTGTCTGAGCTTTCTGGGCCCAGGGGAGGCAGCCTGTCCAGCCTTCAGGTGAGACCTCATGAGAGGTTCAGAGAGAACTGCCGAGCCAAGCCCTTCCTGAGTTCTTATCCAACAGAACCATAAGAGAGATGGGGGGGTAGAGGGGGATGATGATTGTTGTCTTAAGCCACTAAGTGTTGTGATGATTTGTTATTCAGCAGTAGATAATACCTAGGGACTTTAACAAATTCCAACGTCCAGGGTGCACCCCAGACCAACCTCTGGGAGGGGGCGCAGGCGTCAATTTTCTGTGTGCAGCCAAGGTTGAAATGCCCTGGGGGAGGTCCCGCTCAGCTTCTAGCTTGGGGAGCTGCCGCTGACCTCAGGCTAGTTAGGAGGCTCTCCTCTGGGCTCCCACAGCCCCCTGTGCCAAACTAGCCTGGGACACGTCTCCCGACTTCGCAGTCTGCAGACTTCTTATCGGGTAAGTGGAGGTGATTGTAACACCCAGCTGGCCTCCTGGAGGATACCATGGTGTGCCACCTGAGAACAGGCTTGCGGAGCCTCAAAACAGAGCTCTCCAGGTGGGGCTGTTATCCCTGGGCTGCTGCTTGGGCTGAGCATTCCTCTGCCTCTCATTTTCTGAGCCTCGGCTTTCTGTCCCGACGATTAGGTGACAGCAGCTGCCAGTTTGGAGAGAGGACTGTGTAAGTTACCCTCGTCCCTGCAGACCTCCCCCTTCATCTCCTGTTGGTGTGTTTCAGGATATATTCACTCATTCAACAAATATTTTCTGAGACCTGGTCTCTGCCGATTACTAGGAAGACAGATGGGAACACAGGAGTTACACTCTAGTGAGGGAGACAGAACAATAGATGAGTAAGTGAACCAACAAGTGAGACATGTTAAAAATAAAGCCGACTTAAGCAATGGGCATAATGGAAAAGGGGCTGCTTTATACAGCACGGTCAGGGAGGCCTCTCTGAGGTGAAGCCTGAAGCGTAAAGAAGTGGCAGCCATGTGCAAATCTAGAGGAAGGCTGAGAGGGAGAAACATGTGCATAGGTCCTGGGGCAAGAATGAGTTCGGTATTTTTGAGCCAAAAGGCCAATGACTGGCATGGAGGGATGGGAAAAGACTGACGTGAAATTGCTGTAGGCCACAGAGAAGAGTTTAGAATCTAAAGATAAAAAGTAACAGTTTAAGATCGAGATCCGGAATTCTGAGGTCAGCCAGTCGGAGTTCCAATCCCAGCTCTACTGCCCACCTGCTGCCAGACTTGGGAACTTTCAGCCCCGTATCTTTAATGGGAATAACTGCACCTACATTGCAAGGAGTTACCTTGCGTCCTCAGGGTTGATGCCCACAACACCCATAGCACAGGACCCGGCGGAAGCACGGCTCAATAAATGCGCTATGCTAGTCGCTGATGACAATAGTACAGATCATACAGCACGCCATGCCTCCGGTAAATCTCCAGCCCTGGCAGAGAGCATACAAGTGTGTACCCTGTAGGTGGCTGCACAGGTATATATTCTGCCAGCACAGAATAGTCGGGGTTTCCCGAAGGCTTCTGGGGGTCAGAGACAGGCTAGCCGCTGCGGGCAGCAGGGGATGAGCAGACAGGCCGGACGTTCCCGCTGGACGTGGCCCAGACTGAGCCACATCTGCTTGCCACTCCCAATCCTCACGCCCCAGGAACAGGGACAAACTGTGAATCCGGATAGCCCAGAACTTTTTTAATCCTGAGGTGTTCAGGGTGCCTGGGTGGCTCAGTCGGTTAGGCACCCGACTCTTGATTTGGGCTCACAAACCTGTGAGATTGAGCCCAAGCCAGCATCGGGGTCTGCGTTGACGGTGTGGAGCCTGCTTGGGATTCTCTCTCTCTCTCTCTCTCTCTCTCTCTCTCTCTGCCCTCCCCACCCCCAACCTCAAAATAAATAAATAAACTTTAAAAACTCCTGAAGTCTTCAAATCCTTAAGCTCTCTTCAGTCTAAAACTCTAGATGCCCACCACATTCTGCTCTTAGACACGTAAGTGAAAGGGTCTACGGGTCACCATCCAAAGTGGGGAGAGGTGGCGACTTTCGCAGAGGGACGTCGGACCAAGCCGAGTGTCTCCCAAAGTAGGAGCAAGAGGCATGACTGTTTTAAACCATATGCATCAAATAAATCCTCTAGGGCAGCGCTGTGTACTAGGGCTCTCTGCGCGGGTGACATATTCTGTATTTGTCCAGTACGGTGGCCGCTAGCTGCTTGAAATGTGACTCAGACACTGAATTTTACGTTTCATTGACTTTTAATTATTTCAACGGAAGAGCCACACAAGGCTGTGTATTAGCGCAGCTCAGGAGTCCACGATCGCTTCTCTTCGATTCTCTTGCACTCTTTCTAGCCTTCATCTGCTGTCCCTCAGTGAGTACATGCTCATTTCCAGCACGACAGGGGGCCTCAGACTCAGGGCCAACCTGGGATTTGTGTCTGTCCCTTATAAAAAGGTATCTTGTGAAAGGAAATGTAAAGACGACAACATTCGCCGACTTCCAGTGTGCACTTCGCTGACGTCTGACAATTGTGTGCACCTGTGATCGCTACCGGGACAAGTCATTTCCGTCACCTGCACAACCTCGCTTGTGTGTTTTACGGTCACTTTACCCTCACTCTGGCAGCCACCGATCTCTTTTCTTTCTCTACACTTTCGCCTTTTCTGGATTGTCACACGAAGGGGTCCACCTTCTTTCACTTGAAGCAAGATGAGAATCGAATAACATTGTTTTATTCCCATTCTATTTTTTTTTTTTTTACCCCAGAAGCTTTCTAATTATGGCAAATGATGCTGAGTTTCCACTCACAGAGAAAGTACGAAATTTCTTTTCACATTGAATCCGAGCCAAGGAGCACACGTTTCCTTTAAACTCTTGAAGTCGCTGATAGAGTAGGTGGACTATGGACACGGCAGCAATTCCAAGAGTGAGACACAAGTTTCTCCTCTTTGGGAAAAACACCCAATCCCACCTCTGCATGTGACACATGGGAAAACCAAGGCCCAGAAGAAGGGGTCAACTGGCCCGGGTCACATCAAGCAGGTGGCAGAAACAGGAGGATGCTAGTGCTGCCCAGGACAGATGGCAGAGGCTGGGAGGAGAGGCTTGGGTCCCCCTCAGGGTTAGAAGGCTGGCCCCTCCCTCCCCCTGCGCTAACGGAGCTGCCCCAGGTCAGAGGCTGGGCCTGACAGATGGGATTCTACAGGGGGAAAAGGTTCAGAGAGTGAGGGGCCTTTGTCCCAACCCCAGATGGCAGGGCCAGGCCACAGGCAGGTGGAGAAGGAGGGCCCCTCCTGCACTGCAAGGTAGTGGCCCGGAGACATAATCTTTGTGGAAACCTAACACCCAAGACCCTCCACCCAAGGGACTGGGGCAGCCCTTTCCAAATGTCAACTAGACCCCTTTACTCCACATGCAAATCAAATGCAAATGAGCCTGCGGCCACTGCCCAAACCCCGCCTTCCTTTCCCCTTTTGCTGAGGTCCCTCCTGCAGGTCCAGACGCCCACAGACCCCCAAAGCCCCAGGCACATTGCTCAGACCCTTCACACTGGGGCTGGGCCTGAAATGGGCTCAGCTGACCCTTCTCTGCCTGGAGGCTGCGTCAGACCCGGGCCACTCTTGCCACCTCTCCCCTCTCCATCCTCCCCCAGCTCAGGCAGATCTTTTAAAACCATAAATCAGTATGACCAAGCCATAGTAATCAGTATGATATCATATCAGTATGATACCAGTATAAAACCAATCAAGCGCCCAGAAATAAACCCACGTAAATATGGCCAAATGGTATTTGGGCAAAAGAGCCAGGGAGACTCAAGGAGGAAAGACAGTCGCTTCAACAAATGGTGCTGGGAAAACGGAATATTCACATGCGAAGCTTGAGATTAGACCACTCCCTTACACCACTCACGAAAATTAACTGGAAATTGATTAAAGGCTTAAACCTAGGACCTGAAACCATAAAATTCCCAGAAGAAAATATAGGACATCAGTCCTGGCAATGACAATGAGGGGCGCCTGGGGGGGCTCAGTCAGTTAAGCAGCCGATTTTGGTTCAGGTCATGATCCTGCGGTTTGTGGGTTCGATTCCCGCGTCAGGCTCTGTGCTGACAGCTCAGAGCCTGGAGCCTGTTTTGGATTCTGTGTCTCCCTCTCTCTCTGACCCTCCCCTGCTCACGCTGTCTCTCTCTCTCTCAAAATTAAATAATAAAAACATTAAAAAAAAAAGGCAAATACTCTGACTTTACTCATACTTGGAGTAAACGATGCAGGGGTCCTTCCCCCATTTTACAGATGGAAACACAGAGACCCAAACCAGAGCAGGGACAGGCCCACACCGTCCCGGCTCCCTGTCCAGTGCTCTTCCCAGTGCCCCAGTGTGGGAGTCCCAGTTTCTTCCCTGGAGCCTTCTGGAGCCTTGGGAAGGGGCCCCTCTCCTGTCTGGCCCGTGCCTCCCTACCCTTGCAGACCAGCCCTTTGAGAGAAATATGAATATTTTGGAGTGAAACCACGCTCCTTTGTAACGCAAGGAAGTGGCCTTCTTTCTTTAGAGATGCAGACTAAAGTATTGGAGGTGACAATTCATGATATCTATGATTCGCATTAAATTACCTCGAAAATGAATAGAGGATGCATTATGGAAAACGCCTTCATTCATCTGGGGGTCGGGTACACGGTGCGTAATGTTATTCTGTTTTTCTGGGTGTCTAAAATTGCTCGGTGTAGTTCAAGGTAAGCTGCTTGACTTAAAGAAAGCCGTGAGGAAGCAATCATGAGGGCAGACCCTGGGTGTGGCCACAGCTGTGAACATGAATTGAGAAGGGTGGAAGGCAAGCTGGGAGAACCTTCTGGGTTGGGAAAACCAGGCCTGTATGTGGGCCCCTTCCCCTGGGACACGCTGATTCTCTGCCCCAGGGTTGGCGTCTGGTGCTCTCATGGATTCGCCCCTGAGGTGCTCTGTGGCCCTTCCCCAGGACACCTGCTCTTGGGTTGAGGGCCAGGCAGGAGGCCAACAGCCTCGCTGTCCCCAAGCCCCGAGAGGCCACACCAGTCTGCCAGTGTCTGGGGTGGGGAGTGGACAGAAGGACACAGCCCCTTCACAGAGGCCCATGTCACCCTTTCGGATCTGGGCCTAGGCTTCTACTGTCCTGTACCGTCTACCTCATTGCACAGGCTGGGAAACTGAGGGCCAGGCCTGAGCTGGGTCCCCTGTTTCTGGGACCTGGACTCTTCCTAAGGACCCGAGACACACAATCCTACAGAAAGAAGAGGGAACGGAAGAAGGGCCCAGTGCACCGAAAGGGTCAGAAGCGATGTCTGGCCCTCGGCAAGTCAGGGTCACAGGCAGAGGGACCCCAGAAGCGTGACGTCTCAGTGTGAGGAAGTCCGTGCGGGCTGGGAGCCACCAGTCCCAGTGGAGAGGGCTCTCCCGTCCCTAGCTGTGTCCCCCCCCATCAGTACAGCCCCAGTCTCGGGGACCCTGTTCAAGCAGGAACCTCACTGTCCCTGTCAGCCTGTCCCTCTCCCTCAGCCCCACACCAGTGAAGCTCTCTCCTTAAGACCCCCCCTTCCATTCAGCCAGTCAGTAAATGTCTTCTAATTTCCTTCCACATGCCAGGCACAAAGTAGGCACCAGGACCTCCACTGTGAACAAAACAAACACCAACCCCCCTCCCCCCACTGCTGAGCTGACACTGGTGGGAGATAGACACTAAGCAAGATGAATCAGTGAACACGAAACACACCGTCAAGGCCACAGTTAGCAAGGCTATCGAGACACGAGGAGGTAGAGAGTGGTGGTGACCAGACAATTTTAACTTAGGGTCACCTCTGAAGGGTGAGATTGAGCAGACACCTGAATACAGTGAGGGAGGGGCCTTGGGGCTAACTTGGGGGAAGAGGGCAAGTGCAAAGGTCCTGAGGCAGGGAACAAGTTTGCCACCTATGGGGACGGAGACCAGTGTGGCTGGAGAGGAGAGCGGGCAGGAGGGAGGGAGATGTGGTCAGGCGTAAAGGGGCAGGATAACACAGGGCCAGGTACGTTCTAGGTTGGAGAACCGAGCAGGGTTGAGAGGGTTTCGAGCAGAGCAGGACAGGCTCTGACGTGTTTCGAGAGCATCGCTTTGGCTAAGAATGAGATAAAGGGGAGAAAGGGCAGAAGTGCGATTGCCATCGAAGAGACTACTGTGACAGCCCCGCAGGACACGAGGGGGTTGGATGGGGGTGGTGGCCATGGAGGGGTAGAGTGGCCCAGTTCTGGATCTGCTAAGGGACCAGCAAAAAGGGAGTGGGGAGAGAAGATGGCACCTCCGCTTTAGAAACCATGCTCCTTGCGGTACCTCCAGCGCATGGAACCCAGTTGATCTCCACCAACGGTGACTGAAAGAGAAAAAGCGAAGAAAGGAAGAGAGAATCCCAGCGTCAGCTCCCCCCTGCAGACCAGCCTGGCTTTTCATTTTTCGGCCTGTCAGGAGGCGACCTCTGCTGGCTAATCATGGGAACTGCAAGTCCTCATCTTCAAAGCGATACAGGAAAAAAAATTTTAGGGAGGGGAGGAGAGGGGAAGGAAGGGAGGGAGGGAGGGAGGGAGAGAGGGAGAGAGGGAGAGAGAGAGAGAGAGAGAGAGAAAGAAAGAAAGAAAGAAAGAAGGAAGGAAGGAAAGAAAGAAAGAAAGAAAGAAAGAAAGAAAGAAAGAAAGGAAGGAAGAAAAGATATGGGACCAGACCAGAAAAAAAAAATTTTAGGGAGGGGAGGGGAGGGGAAGGAAGGGAGGAAGGGAGGAAGGGAGGAAGGAAGGAAGGAAGGAAGAAAGAAAGAAAGAAAGAAAGAAAGAAAGAAAGAAAGAAAGAAAGAAAGAAAAGATATGGGACCAGACCAGACCCTGGAAGATCCCCAGCTGGGTAAAATCAGAGACCACACTGACTCCTCACCCATTTTACTGATGAAGATGCTGAGGCCCACGTAGGGTTCAGGTCTGATCTTTATCTCAACGGCCACCCCTTCTGGTCTCCCGGCTCTTGTTTTCCAGAGCTGAAGGGGTCTTTTGGGGACTCCCCGATACCCTCCCACAGGATGCCGGAGTCCATCCTAGTTCCTAGGAAGCATCACGCTGCCTTGACTTGCAAACATCCCAGGTCTAGGCACGCCCCAAATCCCCAAGTTAGCCCTACGACCCCTACTTAGCTGGATGGGAAATCTCTGCCCCATCTGGGCTGGAATTTCCGCCATCCTTCACTCCTGGAATCCTGCCCCTGCGCACCTAGCAGAAATCTGTCAGCAGGAAGGCATCTGTCACACGTACCTCTCCCAGCCCAGTTACCCTGGCTTGAGTAAAGGGCATGCTCACCTATCTGCCCCCATTCAGATGGCACTACAGTCTCCTCCACTTTGGACTCTTGGCATGCCCTTGAGCCCTCGCTGCTCTTCACACAGGACAGAGCCAAGGAGAGGGAAAGAGGTCCCAGGTATGTTCTGAGGAGGCCGTCACCTCGCTTGAGCTGCATGTGAGACCTCTATTGATGCAACACAAAGTGGCATTTGAGGTTTCTTTTATTTCTTTTTCTTCATTTTTCTTTTTTTGAAGTAATTTTTAATTTGAGGTTACACCACTAACAGGGTTTAGACTCCCGGAAAATTAAAATATTTCTGTTAAAGCTAAACGCCTCTTTGATCACTCCCCATCACCCTTTCCACGCGCACCCACTGCTGCCAATTTGAAATTCATCCTTCTAGATTTTTTCCTTTGGATGTAAATGTGGTAAACACAACACACACACACACACACACACACACAGCCCTAATGAATATGTGCATTTTTCCACAAATGCAATCGTACTGTACATATTTACCCTGTGGCTTTTCTTCTCCACTCTGCTCTGGGCTCTTGAATTCAATTCACAGATATGAGAGCATATTCACTTTGATGGGGCTACATCACGCGACTGGCCCTTACAGAGAGCAAACTGCTTTAGAGGCACTCTCAGAAGCTCCCCTCTCTCATCCCCTCGAACCCTACGTCTCCTTTCCCCTCACTCTCTTTCCTTCCACCTCCCTGGCACGCAGACCCTACCCAAGCCCCAGAGAGAAGGTCCTAATTTCTCAGATGCCCCCAGGAAGAGTCATCTTCGGAAGCTGCGGCACCCTGCGCCCTCTGGTGGCTACTCTGGGTAACTGCAGCGGCGCCTCCAGCCCCCTCATCCACTCACCCAGGAACCGGTTCCAGAAGTCCAGCCCATCCACCACCTAGGCGTGAACCTTCCCGCGCCTGCCCTGGGGGCCCGGTCGCGGATTAGCCGATCTCCGCTCTGGAAAGCCTCCCAGTGGAATGTGAGCGCCCTTGTGACCTGCCAGGAGAATGTACACGTTTGAGAAGCCCTGGAGCGCAGCTCTTCGTGGGAAACTCGTGGTCGTCCTGCAGCGCCTTTGGAAGGCGACCGGATAATCTCCGAGTAGGTCGTAGTTCACTGCTAGGACCGGATTCTGCAGGGAGTGCCCGTGTTTGCTGCTGCATTGCTGACGGTAAACGATATGAGCCCAGCAACGGGGGCGGGCCAGTTTCATCCTGGTGCAGCCGGGTATGGAACGCCTCTGGTCCTGTCCTCCCCCCCCCCCCCCCCCCCCGCCTGGCACTCGGTCCCCCTCAGGGTGCCTCTACGGCCCCTCCCACTCTGAAGCCTGCCCCCATTCGCCACTCGGGGATCCCCTCGCCCTCTTTTTTTCTACAGACTAACACACTAATGTCCTTACTTATTATTTATTGTCCCTTTCGCTCCACTAGAATGTCAGATCTCCAATGACAGAGTTTTGTCTCCTCCGTTCAATTTTATGTCCCAAGTATCTCTGACATGCCTGACATCGTTGGTGTCACTGAATGAGGGAACAGGGCTCTGTACGCTCGCCCCCAAGCCCAACACGGAGACTAAAGAACATTTTCATTTGCAAGGCAACCATGGTGGGGGGGGGGGGTCTCAAATCTGCCTGCCCTGAAAAAGGGGTCTTGCTTGAGTCTCTGCTGGATTTTAGGGAGAGCACGGACCAAGGTGATTGGAAGCTACAAAGGGTGTGAGGTCACTGTTGATCCTCGCAGGCTCAGTCCCTCATGACGCTCCTTGGGCCACGGACCTCTCAGTGCGTGGAAAACCACTTACACAAATGTCTCGTGAGTCGTGCATCAGAGAGTTCATCTCTAAGAAGCAGTTGCAAGGCCCCGTGATACGTTGCCTCGGCTAACTGCCAGTTAGAAGCAGACAGTCCGTGGTGGAAAGAAACGGCCTTGGGTTAGAGCCGTCTTCCCTCTAACGCTACCCTCAACACAGGGCAGTAACGTAGCCTTGTCTTCAGATTAGAAGTAGAGGTTTGGTTGTTCGGCACCGGTCTCCCTGGCACCTGATAAACGTTGTTCAGTGACTGCAAGCCCCTGGAGGAGGGTCTGGACGTGCAGGCCACAGAAAGATCTCTTAGATAATCGGTGGAAAAGGCAAGCCTCCGAAAGCCGTGGGCGGTATGCCCCAGTGTGTAAAGAATGTTGTGTGTGGAGGGGGATGTTTTCCCGGAAACCTAAAATTGCTACTGCAAAAAATACTAATAGTCTTTTTTTCTTAAGGTTACTTATTTATTCTGAGAGGCAGATGGTGTTGGAGGGGCAGAGAAGGAGAGCGAGAGAATCCCAAGCAGGCTCTGAGCTGTCAGCGCAGGGCCCGACGTGGGGCTCGAACTCACGGACCCGCGAGATCATGACCTGAGCCGAAGTCGGACGCTTAACCGACTGAGCCACCCAGGCGCCCCTATCATAATAAAAGCCTTTTTTTTTTTTAAGTTTATTTATTTTTGAGAGAGAGACAGAGAGAGACAGCGAGAGTGCGCATAAGTGGGGGAGGGGCAGAGAGAGATGAAGACAGCATCCGGAAGCAGGCTCCAGGCTCCGAGCTGTCAGCGCAGAGCCCGACATGGGGCTCGAACTCACGGACCCGCGAGATCATGACCTGAGCCGAATGAAATCAGATGCTTAACTGAGCCACCCAAGTGCCCCCGAAACAGTCTTAATTAAACAACAGAGGCTGTAAAACTACCTGGAGATGACAGGAAAGGGAGAACATTTGGGTTGGGGTTCGTTCATTCGTGCACGTGAAAGAGGGCTTCAGTTGTCTCCGTTCTGACCTCACACTTTTCACTAGGGTTCTTTCCAGCTGGCCTCCAGCCGGTGGGAACAGAAACCGCAGCAAGGACGCCCTGGGCCAGCAGGAAGCGATTTGACCTTCACTTGCCTACCTGCAGGGACCCATCCACCTTTGTCCCGCACCTTCCTTATATAGACCTGGAAGTATTTTCGGTCCTTTGGAGACAAGTCTTGGAGATATTAGTTGACTGGCTTTCCGGTGTTGGCCTCGCTGAAATAGGTTCCTTTCTTGTTTCACCTCTGCTCGTCTCTCTGCCTCTGGATTTTATCAGCGCTCAGTGTGGCAGGCCCGGATCCGTTTGGGAGCCCTGGAGCCGGGCGCTCATGCACCCCCCTGTGCCCTGCCTACATATGCAACCAACATTTATTAAGCGCCCAAAGTATACTGGTTATATTCACAACAGATATCTGGGAAGGTTTCTTTGGAGGAGGTCACATTTGAGATTGGCTTTGAAATTAGGGATAGGATTGTGTCAGAAAGAGATGGGACAGAGGGGTGTCCTAGTAGAAGAATTCATATGGAAAGTTTGGTGGCTTAGATGTACTATAAATGGTGAGCAGTTCTGGTTGTGAATAAGAAAGAGCAAGTGAAAAAAGTTGTCAGGGTTTATTGGTCCCAGGTGAGAAGGGACAGAAATGTGAGGCTCAGGCATTTTTCTTAATTTAGTGAGCAACAGGGGAGTCCTTGAAAGTTGATAAGAGAGATGTTTTTCAGTCGGAAACAAAAATACCCTAAGGGACCCCTGTGAGATGGCCAGAAGTGAGACCAACCAGCAGGGACGTGAGTCCGAAAGGAGCATCGGAGGATGGGCCAGGGGGAGCCTCACTGCTGGGGTCCCGGCGGAGGCTCCCCTAAAACATTCTTGTGTCCCCGCAACTGAGAGGGGGGTCTGCTCACCTCTCATCCCAAGCTTTTGCCTGGAGAGTGATTGCTCCTCAAGCAACGGGATGTCTCTGAGAACACGGCAAAAAGCAGGTCAGAATTCCCCGCAGAAGTCAACATGCAATGCACAGTTACAAGCCCCAGGCCCTGTGCTTTACGTACCCCCCGCCCCGCCACCCCCTCGGCCTGCCACCAGCCATGTGAGTTGGGTTCGAATCTGACCTTGCACTTACCAGCTAGAGCACCTCGAGCCAGCCACTTAACCTGTGTGCGTCTCAGTTTCCCCATCTATAAAGTAGGAAATAAAAGCGTTACCTGGGGCGCCTGGGTGGCTCCGTCGGTTGAACGTCTGACTTCGGCTCAAGTCACGATCTCGCGGTCTGTGGGTTCGAGCCCCGCATCAGGCTCTGTGCTGACAGCTCAGAGCCTGGAGCCTGCTTCAGATTCTGTGTCTCCCTCTCTCTCTGCCCCTCCCCTGCTCCCTCCCTCTCTCTCTCTCTCAAAATCCTGTCTAAGATTCCTGAAAGATTTCATCAGATAGGAATTACTCCTATCTGGCAGAATAGTATTTGTCGATCGGTTATCAGAGACCAACTCTGCCGAGGCTCTTGACTTCTCTGGGCCTGTCTCCCCATCTGTAAAATGGGGTTGTAACAGTATCCCCCTCCAAGGGCTGTGAAGATTAGATGCACTAACTCACGTCGAGCTCAGTGCGTGGCACACAGTCAGCTTGGCACCCACTGTTAGGCTTTCTGCCCCATGAGGAGGATGCTATGAATACCACCACCACCCCCCCCCCCTTTCCAAGCGACTTGCTTAAGCTCCACTATTTGAACCTAGAGTTTCGGCTCCCGGGAGCCCTGCTCCGGAGTGAAAGGAATTACGGTGGCCCTGGGGTAAGGCCAGAGGCAGCCCGGACAGGTCTTCCGCCTTCTCTGGGTCAACCCTCATGACTAGTGGAGGGCGGTAAGCAAGGGATAATGCAAGCCCTTTCCTGCGCCCGTGGCATCATCAGGATCTTCCGGATCGGGGTGCCTGGGCGGATTCCAGGCACACAGTAGGCTCTTGGTGCAGACGACCGCCCCGCCCCCCTCCTCGCCCCTCCCCCTCTGCTGGGCGGGGCGGGGCAGGTTAATACTAACCCGGCTGCCTCCGCCCCGCCCGGGCAGAGCCGCTTGGGACCAGGACCTGCAGGTAAGCAGCCAGAACTGGGCGGCTCTGGCCTGGGAGGGCACAGCTGCCTATACCAGGGGCTGGCTGGCACCGGGCCCTGAGGCGGGGGTAACCCGTCTGGGGACAGCGAGTGGCCTGTGGCTTTTTTCCCTAGTTCCAGACTCCCGGGGTTGGAGGCCAGAGGGATAGGAGGGAAGGAGGGCCTCCTGCTCTGCGGTCGGTTGGAGCTGGGACTCCAGCCCCCTCCTCCCCGGGCCGAAAGCCTGGGCCGCCACCGCCACCGACCCCTGCCCTCTGCATCTCCACCGCTGGGAAGTCTAGACGGCTCCTCCTGCAGGTTGGGCGGGAGCCTCAGCAGCCTGGCAGGAGGTCTGGGGGTGGGGTGGGCACGGAGGGGAGGCTGCTTCACCAAGGTCAGCCTCGTGGGAGGCCTGCGGCCCTTCCGGGGCGGGAAGTGGGGGGGAGGAAGGGAGCTGGAAGGCCCTGCCAGGCAGCCTGCCGGGCTCCCATTATCTCCTCCCTTCCTCCCCGTCAGCCAAGACCAACAAGACAGGGCCATCCCCACCCCCTTTCTTAGATGGAGACACCAGGCCCCAGAGAGGGTGAGCAGCTGGCCTGAGGACGCTAGCGGTGAGCAAGGCCTGGACGACCCCCACAACCTGAGATGGGGGCTGTGGATGGGGGGACACGGTGCGGGCAAGCACTGCCTCCTCTCTGGGCCTCGGTTTCCCCACGTCTGTGAGATGGGACCATTGAGTTGGAGAAGGCCCAGGAGCTCAGAGATGAGGAGAGGCGGAGAGGGCCTCCTGATAACGTGTGGACGTGAGTGATGGGGTGAGGGTGGTGGTTGAGCCAGGCCAGGGCTCCGGCACACGCGGCTACTCCTTTACCTCGCTCCCCTCCCCTCCCGCCCCTGCCCTCTCTGCCCCACCTCCTGCTGCCCTGCCTCTGTCTCTCTGTCTCTCTTTCTGCCCATTTTGGCTTCTAGCTTTGGTTCCTTCCCTCCCTGCTCTGTCCACTCAAAGCCATCCCGCTCGGCCCGGACAACCTCCCCGCCTCTCTCACAAGGGCGGGCTGGGGCTCTGTTGTCGGGACTTCAGCAAGGACTCTGGGACAACACTGACTCAGCCCCCTGTCCAGGAGCGGGTGTAGACCATTCCCGCACTGCCAGCCGGCACTGCCCCAACCAGCCAGGTCGACTCACCTTTCGCGGCCATGGCGGAGGCAGGCTGTCTGCGGCCCAGCCCTTGGCAAACTAGGCGGCCACCTTGACACTGGGAGAGAGACAGGGATGACAGGACAGTGGGAGAGGTCAGCACTCAAAAGATGAAACTCAGATAAGTCTTCGCCACTGAACTGAAGAGGGAATGAAGCAGAGAGCTGGGGAGGGCGCTGGACTGGAGGCTGCTTGGGCTCCCCATGGTCAAGGTCAGACAGGGCTTTTCCCTCCTGGTGGGGCCGAGGGTGGCCCAGCCGCACACTGAGGGAACGCTGGCCCCCCACCCCCACTCCCTGCACCCCCCTGGGCCTAGGACTCTCAGCTGCTGCTGCAAAACTTGGAAGGAAAGAGACCACTTCGGGGGGCTGTCTGTCTGTATGCCCATGCGTCGTGGAGCCCATGGGTCTGAAGAGCCCATTCAAAGCCTTCGGATTCTGTTCTCCCACACTGGCCGACGGGGCCCCAGGAAGCAGCTAGGTCTTGGCGTCTCTCTCAGGTTCTCCCAGGCCGGCCCAAGCGGTGGGGAGGCCCGGGGGCCAGTGGGAAGGGATCTTGCGCAGGGGCTGCATCTTCATGACCCCCTGCTTCCTCCTGGGCTCTGCTCAGGCCGGGTCCACACTCAGACGCGCCTCGGTTCAAACCCCAGCTCCCAGCTGACCCGCTGGGCGACCTCAGGCAAATGACTTTCGTCCTCTGGGCCACAGTTGACTCATTTATAAAACGGGGATAATTCTACTGCCTACCTCGGGATTGCGGAGAGGATTTGATGGATAATGTGTGTAAAGCGCTTGGCCAGTAGATGGTGGCTATTTTTATGGTTCTTATTATTGTTATCATTACTGTCTTTTTTTTTTTTTTTTTGGCCTGGATTACTTCAGCAGCTTCCTAAGAATTAACCTAATTAACAGGTCTCTCACCTATGTCTGCCCTGGCCGCACATTTTACTCTCCTCACAAGAGCCAGCATGATTCGGGTCAAACTAAATAACAGCTGGTCCTCCCTCTGCCCAGGAATGGAGATTTGGGCTCAGAGAAAACACCTAACTCTTGCTTCCAGGGCCCTGTGTGACCTGCCCATCTCCCCCCACACTGGCCTCCTGCTTCTTCCAACACCAAGACCTGTTTCTGGGACATGGCAGGTGAGGCCCCAACCCAGGGCCTTTGCACTTGCTGTCCCCCCCCCCCCGCACTACTCTCCCCTGGCACGGCTCACTCCCACATTTCCTTCACATTCCCTCTCAGTTGGCCCACTCCCCTCTCCCCATCCCTCCCACAGCCCTCATCGCTGCCAACTTGCTCTGTTTCCGTTTTTTATTTTGCTTAGTGAGCAGAGATTGTTGCCCAGCACACAGTAAGTGCCCAGTAAACACTGGGTGAATGATGCACCCGCACTGCAAGGTCACTGTAAGAAAAAGAGAAAAGAGAGATAAGGACTTCTTAAAAATGTCCCCAACATACTCCCTCTGAGCCACTCCTTAGTACTCGGAGACAACCAGGCCCCCAGCACATGCAGTTCCCTCTGCCTAGGACCTCCCCTACCCCCCATTGTCATTGATGGCCACATTCCCCATCAGCGGGGACACTGTGTGTCCCAGGTCCAGGAACTTGTGGCTACAAGTAGGGCAGGGCAGGAGAGCCACACAGGAGATGGGTTACGCGGGCCCGTCCCACCATCAGGACTGCCTTCCAGCCGAGAGAACTTGCAGGACCAAATCACTTCTCTCAAATCACACAGCCGTCTATGGTGGTGCTTAGAACCCAGAGATCTCAGCTCCGTGGGGTGTAGAGATTTGGCCTTTCGGTGCATGGAAGCTATTGCACATAAATGAAATTCAGGCTCCTCACCTGCCCATCTGCCCTCTTCTTCCTATCCAGCCTACTGGCCTAGGCTCATTCCTGCCCCGGGACATTTGCACAAGCTGTTCTCTCTCCCTGTATATTCTTCGGGTATTCTTATTCCTTTTTTTTTTTTTTAACAAATTTTTTATTTAAATCCAAGTTAGTTAAACATATAGTGTAATAACGATTTCAGGCGTAGACTTTCGTGATTTTGCACTTAATGGAAAAACGGATACGTTTGATTTTATACCTATGTTATATATATTTCTCTAACAATTTTTTAAATTTAAATGCCAGTTAGTTAACATAGTGTAATATAATGATTTCAGGAGTAGAATTTAGTGGTTTTACAGGTCATATTCTTTTTTTCATTTAAAAACTATTTAAGCATTTGACCCAGCTGGAATTCCTTTTTCGGGGAGAGGGGGAAGAAGTAAGAAAGAGATCTAGCTTTACTTCTTTTTCCCAAAGGACTCCTGTAGCAAGTCTGATTTTCTAACTGGTTTGATGCAGGAAAACCACGTAGGTAAATGTATAGCTGGCCATCTTGCCGGACTCTCTCATTATCTTAATAGCCTTTCAGATGATAAAAGTAACCATCTTTAGCAAATCCACCTCCTCCCTTTAGTTATTTACTTCCTCGTCTTTATTAGAAATATCATTTCTTGCATCCTCTTCCTCTTTATTAGAAATATCATTTCTTGCCTCTTCTATATCCTTGTTTATTTTACACCACCTTCTGGGTCAAGGCCTAGAGCAGTGAATCAACACCACACTGTCGACCGTTGACTGTGCTTCTGTTGGTTTCTCCTGGCGTGTCTGAGACTCTGGGGGAATGTTACTCAGAAAACAGACATTTGCTACTGGTTTAACTCTGCCATGGAGTGCAGTCCCTATCAATGTGAAATGACTCGGGCTCTTAATTTATACTTTTGGCATCAAATCCCATGTTGAAAGCTCTCTGTTCCCTCTCTCTCTCTCTTTTTCCCTCCCTCGCTCCCTCCATCCATCTCTTTGCATTTCTCTGGAAGACCTTTGTCCCCGAGTTTCCTCTTAACTTGTCAGTGCCTCTTTAAGATGAAATTACCTCGACAACTAATCCTGTTTGGTTTTGGTTTTTGATCCAATCCCTGTTGGGGCAAGACCTGAGTTTCTGAGTCGGGACATTCAGAATGAAGGGGATAAATGTTAGTTTTGGCTACAATAACCAATCTAATAGATCCTTCAACATCGATGTCTGTACACTTGGCCACTGTTTTGCTATATCGAAAATGAGTAGCTTAAACAAGATGGAGGCTTACTTACAATGTAAACAACACTGAACAAACAAAATAGTTCAGTGGCAGGCAGAACAGGGCTCGTACTGCAGCTCTGCCACAAAGCCTTGAGGTGTGAAAAAAAGCCTCTAGCCCCCACACCATCCCTCTTAGTGCAAAATGGCTGCTGGAGCTCTGAGCATCACATCTGAATTCCAGACAGCAGGATGGAGAAAGAGCAGAAAGGTACCCCCGCTCATCTTTAAGGAGACTTCTCAAAGTCCCTCACAGCCTCATTGGTCTGGCGGCAACTAGATGGCCATGCACCACTGCAAGGGAGGCTGGGAAATGTACTCTTGTAGATTTTTGATTTCCCTTTTTAATTGTTTATGTTTATTTATTTTTGAGAGCAAGGCAGAGCGTGAGCGGGGGAGGGGCAGGGAGGGAGACACAGAATCCGAAGACAGGCTCCAGGCTCCCAGCTAGCTGTCAGCACAGAGCCCGACGCGGGGCTCGAATCCATGAACCCGGGGATCGTGACCCGAGCCGAAGTCGGACACTGAACCGACTGAGCCACCCAGGCGCCCCTGGACTCTTGTAGCTTGGCGGCATGGAAGAGGGGACTCATGGGAAGCAGCGGCACCCTTGGCCTTGGAATATCATTCACCCTCTCCTTTTTTGTCCTTCCATATCCCTTCACTGATCATGGACAGAATCCTGCCTAAGTTGGTGCAGGGCGGCTTTTTTTTTTTTTTTTTTTTTTTTTTTTTTTTTTCCAGTGGGATCCTGCCTGTTCTGGACCACATTCTCGGGGGTGGGAGGGGAGTGAGCAGCAGGGAAGCTGCACACAACAGACCCATGAGAAAGGTCCTCTCCGGGCGACAACCCCCTGGAGCTTCTCCCTGTGGGTCCTCTCGGCGCGCCTGGAGCCAGGTCTGTTCCAGGCTGCTGGTCGGGCCGGCCTCAGCAGGTAGAGAGGCCAGGCTTAAGCCACCCGCCTAAGGCCTCCAGAAGGGAGGTGGTGGAGTGAGACAGAAAGCAGGTCAGACGGCCCTCTGCTCCAGCATTGGCTTCCCTCCATGGAGGAAGGAAGAAGAGAGTTCGTCTGGGGCTCGAGAGGCAGTTCTGCGGGTGGGAGCCTAGAAGGGAGGCGCTCCCCAGGTGAGGCGTAGCCACAGAGACATGTCTGCAGCAAGACTGACATGCGAAGAGGGAGGGACTGAGGGATCAGGCCTGGGTTCCCACAGGTGGGGGGTTAGGAGCTGCAGGGGACCAGCTCCAAATCCCACCTCCCCAGACCCCGCCCATCTGTAAAAGGAGGTGATTGGCCCCATCAACTATCCTTGTCATCTCCTTACAGATGAGGAAATTGAGGCACAGAGAGGCAAAGCCACTTGGGCGCAAGCCCAGGTCTTTTTGTGTGTTTAACGCTGATTTGTGCCTTTTCCTCTGAGCTCGTCACATCTTTTGCCCACTCTTCTCTGGGTCTTTTTGTTCTTAATTTCTACAAACTCTTTACATAGGGAGGAAGATGACCCCTTTGTCTATGATTTACATGGCAAATATTTCCCCTCTGTTTGGCATCTTTTGATCTTACTGTTGGTATTTCTTCCCTTTCTTTTCTTTTCTTTTCTTTTCTTTTTTTTTTTTTTTTTTTTTTTTTGAAGAGGGAGCCTTGTTTGTCGTTTGCTTGCTTTTGTGTTTTACTATTTATGCAATTAAATGTGTCAAACTTTTCCTTGGCGGTCTCTGGCATTCTGAGCCAGGGTTGGGGAAGCTTTCCCCTCTGGCAAGCTTAGCCATAAAAGGATTGGCCTATGTCTTCCTCGAATAAAAAGCCAACTTGTTTGTGAGAGGAGGGAAAGGTCAGGGGAACCTGGGCTCCACAGTTCTGTCTTGTCACAGACGGTGACCCCACCATTGCTCACCAGATTTTTTTCTCCCCGCTGCAGGCCAATCTGGGTGGTGGCGGTTTCAGCACAGGGGTGGACGTCGCCATGGGCCTCGGGACACACCTGCTGGTCTGCACCTTCGGGTTGGGGTCCTGGGTAGCCATCAACGGGCTCTGGGTGGAGCTCCCCCTGCTGGTGACGGAGTTGCCCGAGGGCTGGTACCTCCCCTCCTACCTCACAGTGGTCATCCAGCTGGCCAATGTCGGCCCCCTCCTGGTCACCCTGCTCCATCACTTTCAGCCTGGCTGCCTCTCGGAGGTGCCCATCATCTTCACTGTGCTGGGCGTGGGCACCATCGCCTGCACCCTCTTCGCCTTCCTCTGGAATGTCACCCTCTGGGTGCTGGACGGCCACCACAGCGTCGCCTTCATGGTCCTCACCTTCTTCCTGGCCCTGGTGGACTGCACCTCCTCTGTCACCTTCCTGCCCTTCATGAGCCGGCTGCCCGCCCACTACCTCACCACCTTCTTTGTGGGCGAAGGACTCAGCGGCCTCCTGCCTGCCTGTGTGGCTCTGATCCAGGGCTCGGGTCTCACTACCTGTGTCAATGTCACTAAGCTCTCAGACACCACCCCGAGTGCCGAGACCACCAGGAGCATCGTCCTCCCACAGGTACCCATCATTTCCCGCGGCGGCGCTCTGTGATTGGCCACAGGCAAGACCGTGCTGAGGGCTTGTGTTCCCTAGATGTCGGGCAGACTGGTGTCCTTGACCCGGCTACCCTCTTCACGTCCCCTACCTGGGGAACTAACGTTCAGAGGCTTGCGCTTCCGACTTGCAAAGTCGGGACTGTGGACTTAAATGTATTCAAAATTCCTCAGGTGATGCTAATATACAGGCAGGGCTGAGAACCGTAGACTTTAGACATGGCTTCAATGCTCCGCGTTGTTTAAAATGTCAACCTTTTGTTCTTGTTGTTGCCGGGGCGTTAGGCACAGCGGGTACTGTCCAAACCGCAGCAGTACATCGCGGGGCGCAAACCCCGGGACCCCAGGCAGCTGTACCCTCCGAGCATTTTCCTTTAAGTGTTTGAATTAGTCGAAGACATTTAAATATTTGAGCTTTCACATGCGTAAATCTAGATGTACAGTATCTCTCGAAAAGAGATTTGGTCGTGGGGCGCCCGGCTGGCTCATTCGGTAGAGCGTGCAACTCTTGACCCCGGGGTTGTGAGTTCGAGCTCCACACTGGGCGTGGAGATTACTTAAAATCTTTGAAGGAAGCAGAGAGAGGGGGATTCGGCCGCGCCAGGCCACCTTCCCACAGGGCGACTTTGGGCGAGGCTGCCCCTCCTCGGAACTTATGTGTGGATGTCAGCCCTCGGAAGGCAGTGGCGTGGGAAAAGGCATAGCTTCCACGTCAGAGAGAAGCAGGTGGACTCAAGTGGATGGCCTTTGCCACACAGTCCCTGTGGCCCTCAGGTGAGACAGGCCATTCTGACCCAGGCAGTGCTCGTGCTCACTGAGCCATCAGCCCACGTCAGCATTTATTATCATGGCTATTGTTGTCACCTGTGTCCTGACATCCGCCCGGGCATCCGGCTGACCCTTGTTTTATCTTTCCCCAGGGAGCAAACAGCACTTTTGTGTCTGACCTCACCAGGACGGTTCATCTCGAAAGTAGCAACCTCCCGGCCAAATTCTCTCCCTTGGTCTTCTTCCTCCTCCTCTCCTTCATGATGGGCTGCTGCCTGGTCGCCTTCTTCCTCCTGCAGCGCCAGCCCAGACCCAGGGAATCTTCTATAGAAGACCTCCTCACCTCCCAGGTCACCCTCCACTCCATCCGGCCACGGGAAGGGGAGGACCTGGGCCCCGCAGGCCCAAGGGACAGCAGCAAGGCCGAGGAGCATCCAGAGGAGAAAACAGGCCCCCACCACCCAGCCCACCTGACCTTCATCTACATCCTGGTGGCCTTTGTGAACGCGCTCACCAACGGCGTGCTGCCCTCCGTGCAGACCTACTCCTGCCTGTCCTACGGGCCTGTTGCCTACCACCTGTCTGCCACCTTCAGCTCCATGGCCAACCCTCTTGCCTGCTTCCTCTCCATGTTCCTGCCTCAAAGGTCCGCCCCAGCTGGCCCTGGGGAGCTCTTGCTGGGGCCCATTTCGTTCCAGAAGTCAGGATTCCAAACCCCACCTATCGGGCTCTGTGGATAGTGGTGAAACTCACGGTTTCCAGGGCTTGACTGCCTGGGTTCAAATCCCAACTCCGCCACTTCCTAGCTCTGTGATACTGGACAAGCCACTCCACTTCTCTGTGCCTCAAGGTTACTTATCCGGAAAATGGGGATGATAATAGTTCTACCTCCTAGGGTGACCGGGAGCATAAAATGAGCTAATTTTGTAAAGATTTGAGAGCAGTGCCTGCATGTGGCAGGTCCAGTCTGAGTGTTGGCCGGCCACTGGCCCTCGAGGAGGAATGGAGGCCGGAGCTAAGGTTCCCACGTACAAATAGACACCCTGGGACTCAGAGACAGGGTCTAATTCCCAGTAGTTGAGCCCTGTTCTCCTGCCTCCGGCTCCTGCTGGCTCCTTTACAGCTGTAGTTCTGGAAGAATGGCTAGGCAAATTGATAAAATGCAGATGAAACCAGCCTGGATTGGGGCCTGAGATTTCCAATTTTAGTAAAGCAGCCTCAGTGGCTCCACCGTGGGGGGAGGGGGTGTTCAGACGCTGGTAGGAGACACAGACCTTGGGGTCCCACAGCCTCCCACCCACCACTCTGCCCTGCCCGTCCTCACGGTTGTCTCCCACCTGCTCACACCACCTCCCTCGGCCCAGGAAGACGGGAGAAGGGGAAGACGAGAGTCAGGAAATGTCAGCTTGCCGGAAAGCTGAATGTCCTCCCTTAGGGCTTAACACGGTGGCAGGAGACTGGAGAATTCTGACGAAGCAGGAGCGGAAGCCACAGATGTGGGATGTGAGACCCCCAGAATGTGAGAAATCCCGAATCTGAAAGCCAGGGGCAGACCCTCGCTCTCACCCAGGACCATAGACCCATCTTGGTTTCGTGAAGAGTGTGCACAGAGCGGTCCGAGGGGTGACGACCTCAAATGAAGGACAGTGGCCTCATCTGTCACACCTAGCGCCTACATGGACGGCCACCAGGACGCCTAGATCATGTCCACCTCACGGTGTAGACCAGGGTAGAGGCGGCCGAAAGGGAAGGGGTCAGCGGAGGTCCCACAGCACCCCCTGCAGGGCCAGTGCTATGATCAAAGCCACCTTCAAGTCAGCCCGGCTTCCTGGCCGAGGTTGGACATGTTGCAAGAGGAAATGACAGCAGATGAAATACTGGGCAGGCCCAGGGCCAGGCCTGGCACACTGTCCCACAGGCTCCCACAGCCCTGGGAGACTCATGTCCTAGGGGAGGAAACAGGCTCAGGGACCAGTCTTGCAGCTCCGATGGGAAGTGGGGTCTGAATCAGGTCCCTGTACCACCATCGTCCGCTCTGTTCCTCCTGCCGTTCATGGTCAGGGTGACTTAGCGGTCTTGCCCCGTCAGGAGCCTCACCGACCCGCTAGATCCAGATGGCCTGGAAGTTCCCACGGGGATCCAACCTATAGCCCTGGAGACGCTGACCATTCTAGGCGGCCCCCCGGGGTGGAGGAGGCAGAGGTCAGGCTTCTCATCTCTTCCATTCTTCTCCCCTGCTCTGCCTCAGGTCTCTGGCATTCCTGGGGGTCCTCACGGTGCTGGGAACCGGCTTCGGGGCCTACAACATGGCCATGGCCGTGATGAGCCCCTGCCCCCTCATGCAGGGCCACTGGGGTGGAGAAGTCCTCATTGTAAGTATCTGCCCCTCTCTTCCCCCCCTCACCTGGCCTAGGTGACCGTTTCTGGTGACCGAAGGCTTTGTGCCTGCTCTCTGAGGAAGCCCCAGGTGGGAGTGGGCAGGGGAGGAATGCCTCTCATTTGGGAATAGAGGCTTAGGAAGGTGAGGTGGCAGGTCCAAGGTGACAGTCCAGCCTCTCCCCTGAGTGCCACACTTCCTGCCACATGGACGGCCATGCGCCTGTCAGCAGTGGCCTTCTCCCAGGTGCGTTTGATTCGATTATGGGGGACCTAAAGGCGATTGGGTTCTCCCTGGGCATGTGCGTCCACTCATGGGGTTCCCTTAGCGCTGTTAGGTCGCGCTACAAGCACCCTTCTCCCCCGGGGCTCACCCCAAAGCCCCCTTCACTCTGCATCTCTCCTGCCCTGTTCCCACAGGTGGCCTCGTGGGTGCTGTTCGTCGGCTGTCTGAGCTACGTCAAGGTGATGCTGGGCGTGATCCTGCGCGACCGCAGCCGCAGCGCCCTCTTGTGGTGCGGGGCGGCGGTGCAGCTGGGCTCCCTCCTGGGCGCTGTGCTCATGTTCCCGCTGGTCAACGTGTTCAGGCTCTTCTCATCCGCTGACTTATGCAGCCTGCAGTGCTCCACCTAGGACACCTGGCGTGGTCCGTCACGTGACCCTGACCCGCTCCCATTACGAACGCCTGAACCTTGGGCGAGGCACGCACCCCAGGCCACAGGGCAGGTGGCGGGGAGCTGGGAGGCAGAGCCTGAGTCCCTACGCATCCACACAAACTCCGCTCCGGAACGAGATGGGGAGGGGTGGGGAAGCGCCGGGCCCCCCACGGGACCTGGACATGCAAAGCACAGCCCTGCCCCCGACGCTGTGTCGTAGTGCCTGCAGTTCCCTTTCAGGACTTCCACGGACCCTTGAGAGACCGCGGATTTGCAGCACCCAGCAGGAGGCAGGCGCAAGGGTGTCAGAAGGGGAACGCGGAGAGGATGAGCTAGCCCTCACAAGCTGTGTGGCCTTGGGGAAGTCACTTATTTCTCTGTGCCTCAGTTTCCTAAAACGGGGATTATGATAAATAGCACCTACCTCACTGGCTTAGCACAGGGATAAAGGGGACCCGCGTGGGTCATTTCCTGATCTGATGTCCCATAAGAGGGACAGCAACACGACCCAGAAGTGGCCAGGGGGGCTGAGAGAGGACCCCTGGCCGTATCCTTTTTCCTCCTATTCTCACAGAGGAGCTTGTAAAGGACAAGCTGCCATGAGTCGTGGCAGAATCTTGGGCATCTTGACACCCCCATTCCCAATATGGATGGACATTGTACCCCATGCACCCGTTCCCATCACTCCTCCTCACTCAAGAGGTCCTGCTCCTTGGAAAGCAAGTGACCTTCTGGGAGGCAGAGATAATTGGGGGGAGGGGTCTACACCAAACCTCTGGAAGTGAGTCCCATCCCCTCCCCCACTCACCAAGGCTGAGACTGGACCTTGAGAACCCTGGGGAGGAGGGCCCCAGCTACCCAATGGTTATTGTGTTTTCTTTTTTCTTTTTTTAGATAGACATTCCCTGCTTTTCCACTAAGATCAGAGCTCTAAAATCAATATAATCAGTTTTCAGTTCTAAGGTCAAGGCTAAGCTCAGAAATGAACCAGAATCAAAGGCTTAGAGAATGTCCGGTCCTGGGACTTCTTTTCAGTGGTTTGCTTGCTTGCCACCGGCCCTCCTTTTAATTTATTTTGAATAGATAATATAGTCGCACATTTCAAAAATCAGAAAATATAAAATGATGTTCAGCAAAAAAATTCCATCTCTCCTCTCCTTCATCTGCCCCTGTTCTTCTCAACACACACACGCGCACGTGCGCACTTTGATTACTTTCTTGTTCACTCTTGCAGAGATTATGCAAATACAAATACGGAGTCTTTTTAGAGAAAAAGTACTAAACTACTGTGTACCTTGTACTGTCCACTCAACAATGAAAATGGAGAGAGGGCTCTGATCCTCTTTCCTGACCACACAGTATTCCAGTGTGTGGAGGTACCAAATTTATTCAACCAGTCCTTGGTAGAATGACATTTGAAGGTATTGGAGACAAAATTTAAAACAAAATCTCCCACTGGGATGCCTGGGTGGCTCAGTTGGTTGAGGATCGGACTCTTGATTTCAGTTCAGGTCATGATCCCAGGGTCGTGGAATCGAGCCCCACCGTCAGGCTCCATGCTGAGCATGGAAAGATTCTCTCTCTCTCTCTCTCTCTCTCTCTCTCTCTGCCCCTCTCCCCGACCCATGCACGCTCTCTCTCTTTAAAATAAAATTTTTTTAATTTAAAAATCTCCCACCAACCAGAAAACCTCTCCACAAAAGTAGAAGAGAAAGAAACCAGTTATATTACTGAGTAAGCATTCAACCAGATTGCAGCGCACATCACAATCCGCTGAAGAGATTGCAAAGGCAGAAACGCCACCCTTTTATATCACCCAGCAGACACAAGTCTACTACATTCATGTTCTCAAATGATAACTCGTCCTCGTGTAAGGGTCCTAGATGGCCCCATTTGTCAATTCTTCCTGAATTCACCTGGCAATTGGGCCAGCTGTCTTTATCCGCAGGGAAAAGAAATTATTATCTTGGGGCGCCTGGGTGGCTCAGTTGGTTAAGCATCCAACTTCAGCTCAGGTCATGATCTCACAGTTTGTGAGTTCGAGCCTCACGTCGGGCTCTGTGCTGACAGCGCGGAGCCTGGAGCCTGCTTCAGGGAGTTCTGTGTCTCCCTCTCTCTCTGCCCCTCCCCTGCACCTGCTCTCTTTTTTTCTCTCTCTGAAAAATAAAGATTAAAAAATTTTAAAAAAATTGCTTTCTATCTTTACAAGAGAATTTTTGCAACTTGGAGCCTAACACTGGTGTTAGGTTCCTACGCTCCCACAGAGGCTGAGTGATGGGACACTGACCTGGAGAAAGGTGCCCCCGGGTGGTAAAACTGGCTAGAGGCTTATTCAGCCTTTTCAAAGACTTGAATATACCTAAAAGGAGCAAGGAAGGAATTTACAAGTTATGCTTGAAGGAAAGGGAGAGGGGGTGTCTCCCGCTTTGGCACCAGGGAGAATGATTTGAGCCCTTACAAGGGCATTTGGGTTGTTTTCAATCGTTGCCTCCCAGAAAGGAGGCTGGAATGGATAATGAGCAAGGCGAGGCTCTCTCTGAACTGCTGTGGAAAGATGGTCCAGGATTAATTACACACACAGAAAAGAGAGGCAGAAGAGCGTGTAGACTATGGAGTCAGCCACGCTGGTATGTTCCGTCAGGGACTAGGTGAGAGAGCGAGTGCCCTGGCACTTGGAAAAGGCACCTTCATTGACCTCTCTATGGTTTTGCTTTCACCCACCGTCCCTGGAGGTCCTCATGACATTGGCAGCCTTTAAGGGCAGGTGCGTGAGTCAGCTCGCCGCAGTCCCCTCTGTACAGTGGGGACAATAAGACCGTCTCTCAACCAGGGATGAGCGGGTAAGGGCACCCGCAAACAGCAAGCACTCAATAAATGTCTTTAAAAGCATCCACCTTCCGAGTACCTGGGTGGCTCAGTCAGTTAAGCCTCTGACTTCTGCTCAGGTCATGATCTCACAGTTCGTGAGTTTGAGCCCCGCGTTGGGCTGGCTGTTGTCAGCGCAGAGTCTGCTTTGGGTTCTCTGTCCCCCCTCTCTCTGCCCCTCGCCTGCTCATGCACTCTCTCTCTCTCAAAAATAAAATTAAAAATCGTTAAAAAAAAAAAAAAAAGCTTCCACTTTCTGAGAACATCTATAAAGGACCCTGGATGGCCCTTCCGCCCCCGCCCTCCGAGAGCGTAAACCTCGAGGCTGACAGAGTCACCCACCATCTCTGTGGTCCAGCCAGGTGAGTTCCCTGAAGAATGAGCTCAGGACTCCGGGTTCAGCCTGGGGTTGGCAGCAAGTGGGCTTCCCAGAAGATGCCCCCGAGCTGCTATCTCCAGGCGGCTGGATTGGAAGGGGGCAAAGCAAGAAGGAAGATGCCTTCCGGGGAGGGCAGCCCGGAAATCCCAGGGGTAGCTGGTGGAGGGAGGGACCTTGGAGGCCGAGGTTATGAAGGGACGGAGGTTGTGTGGTACAGACACTGTGGGAGACAGTATGGGGGGTCCCTAAAGAGTTAATAGAAATACCAGGACGCCTGAGTGGCTCAGTCAGTTAAGCATCCAACTTCAGCTCAGGTCATGATCTTGAGGTCCGTGGGTTCCAGCCCCGCGTCAGGCTCTGTGCTGACGGCTCAGAGCCTGGAGCCTGCTTTGGATTCTGTGTCTCCCTTTCTCTCTGCCCCTCCCCCGCTCACCTACTATCCCTCTCAAAAATAAACAAAAAACATTAAAAAAATAAATAAAAATAGAAATTCTATGGGGCACCTGGGTGGCTCAGTCAGTTAGGCGTCCAACTTCGGCTCAGGTCATGATCTCATAGTCCATGGGTTCGAGCCCCGCGTCGGGCTCTGTGCTGACAGCTTGGAGCCTGGAGCCTGCTTCAGATTCTGTGTCTCCCTCTCTCTCGGCCCCTTCCCCACTCCCTCTCTGTCTCTCTCTCTCAAAATAAAATAAAGACATTTAAAAAAAAAACTGCCATAGGATCCAGCTATCTCACATCTGAGTATATTTCTTAAGGAAATAAAATAATTATATCAGAGAGATATCTGCATCCCGTGTTCGTGGCAACATGATTCACAACAGCTGAGACATGGAAACAACTTCAGTGTCCATCGACAGGTGAATCGATAAAGAAAATGTATTATGTATACATACACAGTGGAATATCTTTTTAAGTTTACTTATTTATTTTGAGACAGTGTGGGATAGGGGAGAGGAAGAGAGAAAGAATCCCAAGCAGGCTCTAAGCTGTCAGTGCAGAGCCGGATGTGGGGCTCAAACCCACGAACCACGAGACCATGACCTGAGCCGAAGTCAGATGCTTAACCGACTGAGCCACCCAGATGCCCCTATACAATGGAACATTATTCAGCCTTTTAAAAAAAAGCAAATCTTGCCTTGTGTAGCAACATGGATGGGCCTTGAGGGCATTATGCTAAGTGAAATAAGTCAGACAGAGAAAGACAAAAACTGATCTCACTTACATGTGGAGTCTAAAAAAACTGAATTCCCAGAAACTGAGAGTAGACTGGCCGTTGCTGGTGCTGGTGGTGGAGGTAGGCAGGGGGGAAAGAGGAGCTGTTAGTCCAAGGATCCAGACTTAACAGTTACAAAAATGGATACGTTCTGGGGATGCAATGTCCAGCAGGGTGACTACAGTTAAGAATCCTCTGCTGCGTACGTGAAAGTCACTAAGAGAGTAGATCGGAAATGTTCCCAGCACACACACAGACGCACACACGCACACACACGGTAACTACCCGAGGTGAGGGATGTGTTAACCACAAGCGAGTTTCCCAGGATTCAGGGGAAGCCCCAGCCAACAGCCAGCAAGGAAGCCGGGATCCCAGTCCTTGCAGCCACAAGGATCTGGATTCTGCCAACAACCTGAATAATCGCGGAAGCAGATGCTTCCCCAGAGCCTCCCGTAAGGACACAGCCTTGCGGATACCTTGATTGTAGCCCGGTGAGACCTGTGTCCAACTTCTAGCCTCCAGAATGGAGATAATAAACTGGCATCACCGTAAGCTGCTGTCTGAGGTCATTAGTTGCAGCAGCAACAGGAAACTGGGACAGCGGTGCTCCCACCCCGGCTCTAACAGCCCCTTAAGCCTGTCCGGTGCCTTCATGTGCGTGGTGAGGGCCACACGATAGCCCCCGGGGTCCCCCAGCAAATGGGCCACACGAAGTCAGGGCAGAGATGCCAGCTCGGAATCCGGGGTTCTTTCTAAGGAGCTGTGGGCGTAAATGCTGAAGAACCACACTTCAGAGTGATCGTGGGGGAAGGTGGCCCCGGGAACTTGGAAACGTAGTATACCAGGGCCGCTTTGGGGAGAGACCCGCAAAGTCCTCTGAAAGAGAATTGATAGTTATTGCCCTAACGCACTTCCTGGGGGCTGGTCAGCCCTCGGATGCCCACAAAGGGAGCACCTACACTGTCTATCCCCACTGACGTCCATCCCGGTGACCCAGGCTCTAAAGTGCCTCCCACCAACACTTTCTAGTTGGTCAGATGCCAGGGCACAGGGACATTCTTGCAGTCACCTGCTGAGGGCCTCCTAGGGCTCTGAGGCTTTACTGATTTAATTCTCATAGCAGCCCTGGGAAATGTGTCCTATTATTATCAGTGCTACTTTGCAAACGAAGAAACCGAAGCACAGAGAGGTTAAGTATCTTGGCTGGGGTCACACAGCCGGCGAGCGGCAGAACCAGGACTTGGACCCAGGCCACCTAGCCTCTGTATTCCATGACCCTTTTCTGCGTCAGAGACACGAGTCTCAAAACATGCAAGCCAGAGGGGCGCCTGGGTGGCTCAGTCGGTTAAGCGTCCGACTTAAGCTCAGGTCATGATCTCACGGTTCATGGGTTTGAGCCCCTGCTGACAGCTCAGAGCCTGGAGCCAGTCTTCAGATCCTGTGTCTCCCTCTCTCTCTGACCCTCCCCTGCTCACACTCTCTCTCTCTCTCTCTCTCTCTCAAAAATAAATAAAAACATTTTTAAAAATTTTATTAAAAAAAAAAACATGCAAGCCCGTCAAGAAAAACCTTGCCTTCAGATGGGGAAACTGAGCCATGGGGAGATGAAAGTGCCCTCCCTGGCTCATTGTCTTGGGGTTTGAAATAGAGATATTTCAGAAAACTCCAATCCACTCCCACAACCTCTACTCCATCACCCTCAACACCACACACACACACACACACGCACGCACACACTCAAACTCCTCTGGAAGTGACCAGAAGGGACAAGAAATTAGTACGCTTGTAGGCAGGCTCTTGTATTTACATAGACACAGACTAATGGCATCATTTTAAGAATGACCAGCAGAGGGGCCAAAAACTCGCCAGAGAGGGTCTGCAACACACACCTTCTTACAACTCTGATTTTGGAATGGGGTGGCCTCTCCTGATTCTCTCCACGACGTTCATGGAATAAAGTGCAGAGGAAGTGTCACGGCAAACACTGATGTTGCCAGGACTCTGCCTTTCATTTGGAACTTGCTTTCAGTTGGAAATTCCCTGTGTGCAGAAGCAGGTGGCTTCCAGATGTGCCTTAAGAAAGACAGTCTGCTCTAGTGCAACGGGCAGTGTCCTCTCACAGGGACACTGTAAAATACAGAACTGTCTTGCTAGGGTAAGATATTAGAATGAATTCTATGGTGTCCATTCTCCTGTTTCATTCATAGCCATGGAACCTGTGACTTTTCAGCTGGGCTGGATGGCGCCCAGAGGAAAGGCCACATTTCCCAGGCTGCCTTGTAGAGAGGGATGGCCGTGTGATCGCATTAGGACAAATGGGATGAATGATGCGCCCAACTTCCGGGTTGTGTACTTCCCATTTCTCTCTTCCTGCCAGTAGAAAGGCAGATGTGATCGGCGGATCTGCAGCAGCTGTCTTAGACCCTGAGGAGGAAGCCACAGGGATGAGATAATACAGCAAGACTATAGACGGAGGATGAAATCGGGGGCGCCCGGGTGGCTCAGTCGGTTAAGCGTCCGGCTTCGGCTCAGGTCGTGATCTCACCGTTCGTGGGTTCGAGCCCTATGTTGGGCTCTGTGCTGACAGCTCAGAGCCTGGAGCCTGCTTCGGATTCTGTGTCTCCCTCTTTCTCTGCCCCTCCCCTGCTCAAACTGTCTCTCTCTGTCTCTCAAAAATAAATAAAAAACATAAAAAAAAGTTTTTTTAAAGCATCACATTTTTTGGAAAAAAAAAAAAAAAGAACACCTGAAAAAAAAAAAGTCCCATAAACCTCAGGAAACAAAGCCAAATATTCCATAAAATCCGTGTGTGTGTGTGTGTGTGTGAGACCTATAGAGGCTCATATGAAGAAAATAAAGGTGATTTAAACAATAGGATCTATTTATAGCACCCTCTCTTTCTTTGACTTTTATTTTTGTTGAGTTAAAAACTTTTTTTTAATGTTTATTTTGTAAAACCCTCTCAGGTCAAGCGGGACCCCGAGGATAAAATACGAACCATTGTTTCACTCACTAACCCCACTCAGGTAAATAATTAAAGGTTGGGCAACCTGGCTCTGTACAGACCCTGAGATGTAAATCAAGGATGAACATTGCAACCAAAAGGTCAACTTGTTTTTCAAGATTCTGTTGCAACCCCTCCCTTTAACCGAAAAGTTCTTGCTTCTGAATAACTGCTTTGCCTCCCCCACTAACTTTGGGCTTCCGCCAAAACTAACATCTATGCATCCTAATATAATTGGCTACCATGAAATGCTGTACATTGTAAGTTGGCTAACTAATGACGTATTCGACCTTGCTAAAATCCATATAAACCCTGGGCCCTCGCTCGGCGGGGCTCTCTTCCGAGGACTTACATGTGCTCGGGAGGGGCCATCCGGCCTGACTTAAATAAACCTGAGTAACCAACTCCTTTTGTGTTTTGTGGGCTCTGTCCTCGGTGATTCTCATTTGGAAAAGGAGGTCTAACAATTTATTTCTGAGAGAGAGAGACAGAGACAGAGACAGAGTGTGCGCAGGGGAGGGGCAGAGAGAGAGGGAGACACAGAATCGGAAGCAGGCCCCCAGCTCTGAGCTGTCAGCAAAGAGTCCGGTGCGGGGCTCGAACTCGTGGACCGTGAGATCATGACCTGAGCTGAAGTCGGATGCTTAACCGACTGAGCCACCCAGGCGCCCCAGGTGTTCTTTTTACTGAACAAGATGTCTTGCAGATGGTCCCATGTCCCCGTGTATAGGGTGACCTCATTTCTTATAACCAGCACCTCGCACTCGGTGGCTGGGCATGCCAGGGTTTACTGAACAGCTGCTGGTGGACGTCTGCGCTGCTTCTGATTTGAAGTCACTGAAAACAACACGGTGATGAAAGTCCTCACACCCGCCTCTCTACGCAACTGTGTGAGGCTCTGAAGTCCCAAGAACTTGGGTTCTAATCTGACTCCCCTACCGATTTGCTGTGTGGCCTCAGGCAATTTCCTGGGCGTCTCTGAGCCTCTGTCTCCTTACCATAAAATAGGGAAAACGAAAGAAGCTTACCCCGTAAAATTTCTGTGAGAATAAGGACAACGAAAACCCATCACTTGCTTAGTGCATGCCGAGTCCTTTTCCAAGTGCTTCCTGTGAGTTAACTAACTTAACGCTCACAACATGACATGCGGTCATGCTTAGACAGATGCCCTGAACGTTTTCTAGAAGCTTGCAGCTTCTTTAATATATATTTCTTTTACTTTTTTAAACCGATTCCATTAGGCTTACTATATACGTCCTCACTTGTCAGGATCGACTTCAGATTTATACTAACGTAATGACAATGAGATACAGACATGTTACTCCTGTATAGCTGCATACTTTCCCCCTTTTTGTTTTTTTTATTTAATTTTTTGTATTTTTATTTATTTTTGAGACAGAGAGAGACAGAGCACAAGTGGGGGAGGAGCAGAGAGAGAGAGGGAGACACAGAATCCAAAACAGGCTCCAGGCTCTGAGCTGTCAGCACAGAACCCGATGAGGGGCTCGAACCCACCAACCGTGAGATCATGACCCGAGCCGAAGTCGGATGCTCAACCGACTGAGCCCGCAGGTGCCCCTCCTTCCCCGTTTTTGTACAATTTTCATTATATATATTACATCTCATGCATCACCAAGCCCACAACATCCCTCTAGGAGTGCTCCCTAGCAAGAAGGAAGGAGAGGGGAAAACAGAGAGAATCATTGGTTAGATCACCTGCTTCCCCCCAAATCTGTCCCAGCCCAAGAGCTAACAGCAGCCCTCCCTCCAAGTAACTGAAGGAGGTCATTGTCCCCCAGTCACCATGCGCACGGCCCACACTGGCTCTCAAAGACCTGGCCTGCCGGTACTCGAGACCTGGCCATGCCGGTACCCGCCATGAGGGCCTCAACCTGGGGTTACACATTGCCCTTGTCCGAGAGGTTCCTCTTTATCATTGCAAACTCTGTTCCCAACACCCCTTTTCCTCGGAGGGGGAAACAAGCAAGTTCCTTCACCTCATAGGCTGATTTGTAATATTAACAAGTGACATTTACTGAGAGAGCATTTACACGGATGCTCGCATCGCATCCCTAATGATACAGGTTAATTGTCTCGTGGACGAAATGAATGAGGCTCAGAGAGGTTAAGTAACTGAACCAGATCCCACAGCCGGTAAGTGCTAGAGCTGGAGTTTGAACCTGGGTGATCTGGCTCCAGAGCCAGCAGGTGTGATGGCTCTACTGTCCCACTCCCTGAAGGTAGTCCCAAGAAGATCCGCTTTCTCCTGGAAGTTGTAAATGTTTAACATCTCTAAAGGGAAATCATCCTGTTTGCACCATTGCCGATTTCCACGGTGCAAATACTCTCACCATTGCTGATTTCAAGCTACTTGAATTTCAAGCTATAAATACGGTGTTGCTGAATGCAGAGTTGGAGAAAGATGCACATAATTGGCTCCCCCAGGTTGGTGCTCGCCACCAAACTGGGCAGACTGAATGCCAGAATCAGAGATGAACAGAAAGTGGGCAAAGGGAGAATGGAGGGTCTTTAAAGAGAGCTTTCCCACGGGCACCTGGGTGGCTCAGTCGGTTAAGCATTTGACTTCAGCTCAGGTCATGATCTCGCGGTTCGTGGGTTCGAGCCCCATGTTGGGCTCTGTGCTGATGGCTCAGAGCCTGGATCCTGCTTTGGATTCTGTGTCTCCCTCTCTCTCTCTGCCCCTCCCCCTGCCCTCCCCCCGCCCTCCCCCTGCGTATGCACTCTCTCTCTCTCTCTCTCTCTCTCTCTCTCTCAAAAATAAATAAATATTTAAAAATTTACAAAAATGATAAAGAGAGCTTTCCCGCTGACAGTTCAAGTTCACTGGGGCCCCCAGTGATCTGAAGTGCTGTTATTCCTGTCTGACAGATGAAGACACGGGGGCTCAGCGAGCCATATGCATTTGTCCAACCATAACTAAGCTCAAGCCCTGCTTGGGTCCTGGTTGGAAAGGACCATCTGATGCACAGATGACACAGACTGGTTCCAGCCTGCCTGAGGGAGCGCGTGGGCTGACAACGGACACATAGACATGCACACGTGGCTCCCACAGGGCTTCCATTCAAGTGGGTAGCAAGTTACGAGTGTGGTTTCTGGTCCTAGACTCCTCGGCTTCAAGTCCAGGCTCTACCATTCACTGGCTGTGTGACCTTGGGCTACTTACCCTCTCAGTACCTCAGTTTCCTCCTCTGTAACAGCTGTACCTACCTCAAAGCACTTCTGGAAGGATGATATGAATGAATGCAAGCAAGGGGCTCAGAACCTTATTTATTATGATGCATAATAAATGGTCAGTAAACGTTGGCTGTTTTTATTATGTAACTTCATAAATGCAACTGTGTGTGCCCAGAGAGAGAGAGAGAGAGAGAGAGAGAGAAAGGGGACCAATGTACACAGTGTGGGTGGTTCTGCCTGGACAGAAGCCCAGCAGTGAGAAAGATGCAGGGTGTGGGCAGAATCCCACATATCTGAATGAGAGCTGAATCCCAAATTAGAGTTTGCAAACCTGTATAATTGCTACCACACACCGCCCCTCTTTATGTCCAATGCACTTATTACTGCAGAGGACTACATTCAGAAAGCTGTACTTTACGGGCGATTTAAAGGATTTTTGGAGTTCTCGAAAACTGTCTATTTTTATAATTTTCTCCTCACTTTAGAACCTAACACTCATGTTAAATACCCTCCCTGCAGGGACGGTATTTCAAAAATGGTAATAAATAAATGGTGAGGATTTTCCCCAAGGCTACTTTCCTGGTGGTTGGGGGAACCGGAATGAGACCCCAGGCTGGGGATTCCCAGTCTCATGTTCTTCTTTTAATCTGGGTCCTGGAGGACAGCCTGACATTCTCTCTACGACTCTGATCTCAGCTCCTGGCTCCTCTCCGAGTAGAGGGGAGGGGCGAGTCCAGAACTTGAATTTGAATTCACCTTAGGAGGGTGTTTGGAGTGGGGGGAAAAGGGACATGGATGGGAACCCCCAGCCTCACAGCTCGTTCTGGGTGACCTCCCTTGAGAGGCTCAGTTTCTACAGGGAAAGGTGGACACCTACCTATGTATGTATGTATGTATATATGTAGATGTGTATGTATGTAGATGTGTGTGTATGTATTTATGTATGTATGTATATAGATATGTATGTATGTGTGTGTGATGCACACAGCAAGCGCTCAAGGTCATATTCCCTTCTCTTCAAGCAGGTGGTGGGCTCTGGGTGCAATGTAGTTTTGAGCCAGCAGGTGGCGCTGCATCCTAAGAAGCAAGAAAAAGGGGGCAAGAAAGCAGTGGGCCTGAAAAAGGTGGATCCGTTGGGGTCCTGCAGAGGGCGGGCCCTTCAAAGTGGATGGATGGGTCCAGGCCACAGCAGTCCGTGCCCCATGCCCACATAGGCAGATACTCAGAGGCTCCCATGCCTGCATAACCAAGGACCAACCTTGAACCGGATGGAGGCCTCCCCACATGGCATTTCCTTGAATCCTCACAACTACTCTATGGATAGTGCCAATAAGATCCCATTTTACAAGTGAGGAAAATGAGCCCAGAGAGGCAAAGTGACCTGCACTAGATCACACAGCATGTCCATGGCAGCGTTAGGATTTGATCTGTACTGATAACATTAAGAGCCAACACTTAGGTCATTTCTACAGATGCTAATACTGTCCTAAACCCTTCCGCACACATTAAACTCCTTAAATCCTCATAATAGCCCTATGAAGTATGTGTTAGTATTTTTAGTCTCATGTTATAGAGGAGGAAATAGAGGCACTAAGAGGTTAGGCAAATTGCCCCGGGCCACACAGCCAGAACACGGGAGCTATGCTCCACATCACGCGCACGCCCCACCCCGCCCCTGCACAGTCACACCCCCTTCCCGCACTCACATGCTTAGCCAGGGGGGCTCCAAGCTGTAAACAGTGGACAGGACCACAGCCTGGCCTTGACACCGCCCTCTCTGTCCGGCCACCTCAGGACCCACTCCTCCGTGCGGGGGAGGGGAGACCTCCCCTCGGAAGGGCCCTGCTCAACACCCCTTTTCCCCTAAACCTTCCTGTAGACCTTTCCCTCCAGAGGCCATGGGGCGCCTCTCCAAGGCTGTTCCGCCTCTGCAGTGAGGGGTCGGAGGGAAGCAGGGAGACCGGGGAGGAGACTTGGCAACGACCCACTGAAGACAGACAGTGACCGAGGACCCGGGGGGCAGCTTTTATGAGACTGTGAGATTGTTATGGTATGTGACATATTACATACGTTCTGTGATCAAGTGCCGTGTAGCAAACGAACTCAAAACTTAACGACCTGCTCTGCACACAAACACCCTGTAGGCGGACGCAGACCAGCTAGCGTGGCTCTCCAAGTCTTCCACTTTCTCTTCGTTCTTCAGTTCCCGCCAAGCCCTGCCCTACGGACTGGGGGTGCTGCGGGGAGCAAAACCCAAAGGTTCTTGCCGCGTAGAGCTCACCCCGCGGGGACCCAGACACTAGCATGATGTCAGCCAGCGACTGAGCAGCTTTCATATCAGGGGACATCAGCAGACAGCCCCGGGCCCCCCCCAGCCCTCGGGTCTGGTGCGTTAGCGCCTCACAGCGTGTCTTAAAAGCCTGAAAGAGTTCCTAGCACCGTTTTTTATTATTACTTTTAAACTTTATTTATTTTGAGAGAGACCGAGCGCGCGCACGAGCAGGGGAGGGGCAGAGAGCGGGAGAGAGACAGAACCCCAAGCAGGCTCCACGCTGCCACCTGAGAGCCCCATGCGGGGCTCCAACTCCAGAACCACGAGATCATGACCTGAGCCAAAACCAAGTCAGACGTTTAATTGGACTAAGCCCCCCGGGCGCCCCGAGAGTTCCGAGCACTTTAAAAAATAAGAAGACAAGTTCAAAATCTAGATTTACAGCTACGTTTGAAAAACTGAAAGCTCTGACCGCCTCAGGCTTGCTTTCCCTCCTGGCGGATGTCACCAGGAACAGGGCACGAAGCCCCACACGCCTTCAGTGCTGATTGTGGATGGTTCAAGAGAAGGGGCTGCTTTCCCTAAGATCTCCTCTCCCCCAGGGGAGACTGGTTAACGCAGGGTGAAGAGGCCTGACCTCCCTGTCTCACAGGGTGACATCTCCAAAGGGCTGTCCTCCGTCCAGAGCCCCTGATGGGATTGACTGGCCAAGGCTCTGTTTCTCCCTCACTCCCCAAAGATCCCAAGAGCAGTCCCTGGAAAACCACCCAGCCTCTAGCCTCTACCTCACTGTCTCCTGCAGACTCCGACCCTCAGGATGGGCACGAGTTTGCCAGCTCCCCAGGGTCCCCCCACCCCCACCCCGGCCCAGCCCACCTGGCCCACCCAACCTTCCAGTTCTGCAGCTCCGGTTATGTCCCGGCTTCCCCGCAGTGATAACAAAAGCAAGGGCTGACATTTCCAAGGCGGGGAGCGCGTGTAACCGGGCGAGACATCCTTCTCGGCAACATACGCCCTCAATCCTCACGATAACGCTGTGATTGTCGCCTACTCACACACAAGACCTAAACATTCTTTTACCCTGACGACCCCAGCTGCTGGGGGGAACGCGAAATGGCGCGGTCTCTTTGGAAAAGCTCATCGGTTTCTTGTAGAATCATAAATATACTCAGGCTACGGCCCAGGAATTCCACCGCTAGATCTCTACCCTAGAAAAACCTCTGTCCACACAACGACCTGCATGCCTATGGTAGCTGCAGCATTATTTACAGTCACCCACAACTGGAAATGACCCAGTGCCTTTCAACTGGGGGATGACGAAGAAGCCAGTTGCGCGACCACACGCTGGAATACGACTTGGCAATGAAAAGGAGCAGACTCCTGATCAATGCGACACGGCTGAATCCCACAGGCGTTCTGCGGAGGGAAGGAAACTGGACTCAAAAGGCTGCATCTACTGTGGAATCCCACTTATCCGGCATTCTTTTTTTTTTTTTAATGTTTTATTTATTTTTGAGAGAGAGAGAGAGAGACAGCGTGAGCGGAGGAGGGTCAGAGAGAGAGGGATACACAGAATCCAAAGACAGGCTTCAGGCTCTGAGCTAGCTGTCAGCACAGAGCCCAATGCGGGGCTCGAACCCACGAACCGCGAGATCATGACCTGAGCCGGAGCCGGACACTCAACCGACAGCCACCCAGGCGCCCCTCCGGCATTCTTGCAAAGGCAAAATGATACCGCCGGAAAACAGGGCAAGGTGGTCAAGCGCCTTTGTTTTTCAGAAATACTCTAACAAAGGTCCACGACATGGGCGGCTTAAAACAACAGAGATGGACTCTCTTAACAGTTCCCAGGCCAAAAGTCTGCAACAACGCTCTCCGTGGGGCTGCGCTCCCTCGGAAGGCTCCACGGGAGAAACGGATCCTTCCACCCATTCCTCGGCTCGAGGCCACATCCCTCAGCGTCTGCCTCTGTGCTCACCAGTCTCCCCCTCTGCAATTCTGCCTCTCTCTCTTTAAGTAAGCCAATATGGGGCTTGAACTCACGACCCCGAGATCAAGAGTCACATGCTCTGCCATCTGAGCCAGAGAGACACCCCTGCCTCTCCTTTACAGAGACACTTGTGATGGCATTGAGGGTCCACCTGGGTTATCCAGTCATCTCTTTATCTCAAGACCCTTCGTTTAATTACATCTGTGAAGGTCCTTTTTCCATATAAGGTAACACTTACAAAACGCAGGGATTTTAGGAGGTAAGGGGCATTATTCAACCAGGGATTAGGGGAAAGGGTACTGACCCCAAAGGGCCATGAGGGAACTTTCTGGGGTGAGGGAAAGGTTCTAGAGATCGGTGGTGATGGTGGCTGCATACCTGAGACATTTGTCATGACGGCCCCGGCGTGCCCCCGTTGTAAGTGGCAGAACTGGGGAACGAATGATTTCGGCTGGCGCCCAGGCTGCTCTCGATGTAGTCCACATACTCTTAATTGTTTGGGGAGAAAATGAGGTGGGGGTGGGGGCTCTGGGTTCCACTGCTAATAATTAAGCAAAAAAGTTTGAAAACGACAGGAATAAATGAGCTTCCCCCTCAGCGGTGACATTTCACGATCGTGCAATTCTGTGGCTTTCCGACGGTGCTTTTCCAGAATTCCGTGAGGCTCAGGACACTGTCCACTTGGGACCCAGAGGGCAGTCGTCTGGGATGCTCTGGAGGGGGGGAGGGGAGGGACGGATGAAAATAACAGCAGGGGGGAGGGTTCTGACCCCTCTCCCCACAGAGTCCTCGCCCAGTCCCTGGGGACAAGGCCCTTGTCCCCTCCATTCACTCACCCCAGCTGATGCCACACCCCCCCCCCACCAGAAGCCTCCCCACCTCCCCTCATTGTGTGAAGGGCTCAGATGCAGGGACAGCCCATTAACCCCTTCCTGGCCTCACTGCTTCACTCTGCAGCTGTCACATCGCGGCCTCGGCTCGAGCAGGGAAGAGGACCCGACAGTTCATCACAATTACAGAGCGGAGTGTCAGCTGTGAAGCCGGCCTCCTCCATCGGCTGCCAGCCGGCTCAGGCCGAGGGGTGACCCGCCTCAGCCACGCAGCAGATTCTGAGACCTACAGACGGTCCCTTCCTAGTTGGCTCCCGGGAGCTTCCCCCAGAAATCCCAAGGAGGTGTCCGCCATTGTCAGGCCTGCATCCGGTAGCTTTCGACTGCCACCAAGCCTCCCACCTGCCCCCCAGCACCTCTGCCCGCTGCTTACACGGTGGGGTCCTCATCCTGTCAGTCCCCGCTGAAATATCACCTCCTCCAGGAGGCCTTCCCTGACCCCCGGGGCGAAGGTGGCCCTGCTCCCAATCACTCCCCGTCACATGCCCTGTTTCCATGTTTTGTTTTCCGAGGTGCTTGTCACTAAGCACAATTGTCTTGGGTGTCAACTGGTTTAGGGTGTATATAGTCTCCCAGGGCTGCAGTAAGAAATGACCACAAACTGGGTGGTTTCAGGCAACAGAAACGTATTCTCTCACAGTTCTTTTTTTTTTTTTTAATGTTTATTTATTTTTGAGAGAGAGAGAGACAGAGTGCAAGTGGGGGAGGAGCAGAGAGAGAGGGAGACACAGAGCCTGAAGCAGGCTCCAGGCTCTGAGCTGTCAGCACAGAACCCAACATGGGGCTTGAACTCACAAACTGCGAGATCGTGACCGGAGCCGGAGATGGATGCTCAACCAACTGAGCCACCCAGGTGCCCGTGTATGCTCTCACAGTTCTGAGGCTGGAAGTCCAATACCAAGGTGTCAGCAGGGCCGTGCTCTCTCTATAGGTTCCAGGGGCGGACGCTTCCCAGCTCCTCGCAGGGGTTGCCCCATCCTTGGTTTTGTCAGCCGTCTCTCCAGTCTCGGCCTCCATTGCCACACGGCATCCTCCCTGTATGTCTGTGTCCAGATTTCCCTCCTTTTTAAAAAATTTTTTTTAAATGTTTATTTATTTTGAGGGAGAGAGAGAGACAGAGTGTAAGCAGGGGAGGGGCAGAGAGAGAGAGAGAGAAGAAGACACAGAATCCGAAGCAGGCTCCAGGCTCCAAGCTGTCAGCACAGAGCCCAACGCGGGGCTCGAACTCACAAACCGTGAGATCATGACCTGAGCCGAAGTCAGATGCTTAACCGACTGAGCCACCCAGGCGCCTCAGCACTTAATTTTAAAACAATATATTTCATCAAGGGCTTTGCCCCAAGCCAGAGGTGGGCCCGGGCAGAGGGGCCACCGTCCGAATCTCCGGGCAGGAGAAGCCCTCTGTCTGGGAGAGAACAGACGTGGAAAGCAAGTTCGTCCCTAAAGATGGCTCCCATCTGTTTCTGGGGACCCTGGGGTCCAGCTCACGGTCAGCACCAATAAACACGGCAGTCTGGACGGACGAGGAAGAGGTGGGCAGAGTGCCGCAGGACCGTGGGCACCGTTGGCCCAGGAGCCAACTCAGACCACGGAGAGCTTGGCCAGCAGCTGAGCCTCCTCGGAAAGGAGCGGCCGAGGGACCAGCATGGGCACAAAGGACTGGGAGAGCCTGGTGCGGGGCTGTCTGCCAGGGCTGCCTGGAGAGCGCCAGGTGAGGCAGGGACAGCGCAGCCTGAACTTTGCCCTGATGGCAAGGGGGAGCCACTGAGGGATTTAAAGCTGGGGCTAGTCGACGTCACATCTGCACAGAACTGATCTCTTCCTTTTCAGTTTCTATGTATGCAGTACGTTCACCTATGTCCTTAAGGGTCATCCTAGACAACCACTCTTACCGGCCTGTCCTAGAGTCTATGCAGATACAAGCAAATTTCTTCCCATTTCCAACATAAAGGATAGCATACTTTGCTCACTGTTCTGCACCTTGCTTTTTAAAAATATTGAGTATGGGGCGCCTGGGTGGCTCAGTTGGTTAAGCGTCTGACTTCGGCTCAGGTCATGATCTCACGGTCCATGGGTTGGAGCCCCGCGTCGGGCTCTGTGTTGACAGCTCGGAGCCTGGAGCCTGCTTCGGATTCTGTGTCTCCCTCTCTCTCTGCCCCTTGCCCTCTCACACTCCGTCTCTCTCAAAAGTAAATAAATATTCTAAAAACTTGTAAATATTGAGGTATCATTTAAACACAGAGTAACGCATTTGTGTAACCAACACCCAGTTGCGATACAAAACACTTCCAGCTCCCCAAGTTTGTTCGTGCTTCCCAATCCAGTCCCCTCTATTCCCAGAGGAAGCCACAGGGCCGATTTCAGGCACCATGGACTGATGTATTTCACCCGTTCTAGAATTTGATACAAATAGCATCGCTATAGTAAGTTATTTTTTGTGTCCGGCCTGTCTTTTCTCCGAACGCTTCGAGATTCTTCCACGCTGTTGGACGCGTGTGTCCCTCTTTCACTGGTTTACACGGCAGTGCAGTCAACGGTTGATCCATTCACGAGGGGATGGACACTGAGCTGTCTCCAGTTGCTGTCTAGGACAAACAACTCTTACGAACATGTGCGTATAAGTCCTTCTGGGGACAAGTATTTGTATTTTGGGCGGGGGGCAAACACCTAGAGGTGTTTCACTAGAGGTGAAATTGCTGGGTCACAAGTAGGTGTGTAAGAAACTGCCAGACTATTTTCCAAAGCGGGATATCTGAAAGACCATTTCACATCAGGGCGTAGAGACCTTGTTCATTTGTGTTCGTTGCTGCATAGTGTTCCATTGTATAGACGTGCCAACATTTGCTTAGCAAGTCCCCTGTTGAAGCTGTTTCCAGTTTTTTGACATCAACAGTGCTGTAGCAAATAACCTTGTAGATACGTCCCATGGGGGATTCGTCCCATGGGGGATTCGTCACATGGGGGATACGTCACATGGGGGATACGTCACACGGGGGATATGTCACACGGGGGATTCGTCACACGGGGGATTCGTCACATGGGGGACACATCTGTAGGACACACTCCTAGGCGTGGACGTCTTGAGTGTGACAGAGACTGACGGTTATCCTGAAATACCCACACTCTCCACTTCTTCCCGTGAAAGGAGAACTCCAACTTTTATCTGGACGCCTGATGCCTGGAACCACACCATATTTCTCAGCCTCTCTTGTAGAGCTTAGTGTGGCCCTGTAATCAAGTTCTGACCAATGGAATGTAAGTAAAAGGATCATCTGTGACTTCCAGAAAGGGTCTGTAGAGGGACTTCCCTCCCTTCTTGACCCTTCCTCCTTTCTGATGACTGGAAGGCTCTCCATCAGGGGGGGCAGATGTGATGGCTACTGTTTGAGCAGCCATGTTGGGCCATGAAGTGGCAGCCGCATACTGAGGATGGTGGAATAATAAGTCTAGTTCCCCAAAAATGCACCATCACCAGGCCAGCCCCAGACTGCCTACCTTCAGACTTGATTTACATGAAAGAGAAACGCCTCTCCTTTCTTCCACCGACTATTATTCCAGGGTTTTCTGTCACAGCCACTGGGTTATAAATCCTGTGCCTTAGTAACGTTGAAAAGTGGTGAGTTTTGCTTTTAGAGAGGTCATGTTGGGGGTTAGAGCGCAGGCAGACTGAGGAGCAAATTGAAGGGAGTCAGGGAGACAAAGGGACAGTGGTCAAGGGGGGATAATAAGGTCTGAATCCACATGGGAGGGTTCAGATCGGGGTGGGGCAGCTAAAGTCGCCCCAAACCCAAAGGAGAGAATGATAAACAGGAAACGATCTGATAGGAGTTCCCACCCCACCCCACCCCACCCCACGCCACCCACCACCCACTTATCCACCTCTTGCCCACCTCCCCCCTTGCACAGCGAGTTCCAGGACCCTCCCCCAGCAAGCTGTTCTTTCCAGAGCGCACACCACTTGTTCTTACTGCGACGTTCTCCACCTGCTGAACACTTTTCTGGCAGGGCCCTCGTCTCCTGTGCCCCTCCACCCCCTCACCTGGCAATTTTCCACTTGTCAGTCATGCCTTATCGGAAACTGGGCCTCCTCCAGTGAGCCCTCCGGAATTCCCTCCTGTCCCGAAGGCCCTCCTCCTGGGGCCCCCCTCCCGCGATGCTGCCCTTACTCCCGCATTTGCCAGGCTGCGTTCTAATTGTCTGTTTATAAGTCTGCCCGCAGCGCTAGGCTGAGAGCCTTGCGCTGGTGAAAACGGCAACCAAGGGGGGCCCAGGGTAGGACGGAGCATTTTTTACAAATGGGCCCTGTTCTCAGCCCTGATGCTAATTCACGCAGTGCTCCGCAAAGCAACACAGTGAATGGGCGAGTGAGTGAACGAATGAATGAGGGAGCGAACGAATGAATGAGGTGCCCACCAGGGGGCGATGGCGCTTTGCCACCGAGCCCGCAGGCTGCGGCTGCCGAGACTGGGAAAAGCCGCTTCCCCACCACCCCCTCCCATTCGGGTCTCGCCACCCCAGCCCAGCCCACCCCAGCCCCACCAGGGAATCGCCGGGCCCCGCCCGCCCCCTTCCCGCCTCAGATAATTAACTTGAGCCAATAAAACGCTGATTGCGGCGCCTTTGTACGCGCCGCCTTGGCATTGTCATGGAAAACGGGGTCCCCTCCCCATCCGGGCTGCCCGCCCCTCCCCGGGCCCCGCAGCTGGCCCGGAGTCGGCCGGAGCCACCTGGACGGGACCGGGGGACCCCGAGCCGAGCCGTCAGGCGCCCCGTCCATCTGCTCCCCACCCCCACCCGCACCGTCAGCTGCGGACCCAGCCCGGCCTCGGGGAGAGCGTCCTGCGGGGCCCGCACCCCTTCCTCCAGCTCCAGGATCCCCGCCTGCAAGCCTGGGCTCTGTCCCCAGGGGTGATACGGCCCTTCCGGCCTTTCTCGGTCAGAAATCATAAGGATGATGAGAAGCCAGAGAGTAGGAAGCGAACCGGTGGGAAAGCCCACCCGCCCCCCATTCCTAGTCCCCGGGACAAGCCCCCAGAAATCTCTCATACACAGTAGGCATAATATCGGAATACATTTTAAAGACGGTACAGGGAAGAGTCTCACAGGAAAACAAGTTGGGGGTAACCAATTTAAACAATGCAGGGGGTTGATTGTTTCCCCTTCATCCGCACACCCCCACCTTGTGACCGAGTTGGGGGGTACTTTTCCAGATGGCTCTCACACTTAGAAATGTATCTACACTGTAAGGCACATACACACATGTACGAACCTACAGGGAATCGCCACTACATATCACCTATGGGCTGCTTTATTTCACTTGACAAGTCATGGGCTACAGATCTTCCCATGGCCATGAGCCCCCTCTGTTGGCCCCCACCCCACTTCAGCCTGGCAGGGCATCTGCTGTCTGGCCCGGGTATGTCCCTGACTATCCCTTTTGGGCCAAAGCTCTACCCTGGGTCCCTGTGTGAAGGGGGCAGTGGGGACTGTGTATCCCTTCTGAACAACCTGCGAGGCCTGTGAGCGGCCTTTCAGCAGAGAGAAGGGCAATCATAATAATAGGACTAGTGGCAGCAGTAGTAACCACTGTGAAGAAAAATATCCAAAACATAGAAATAAGACAAAAGGAAGTTCATGTGCCCTTTCAATATCATTCTGAGACACTGTCTGATCAGTCCAACTGGGTCACCTGATTCTCTGGGAGCTGTACCTTTGTTTGACTCTGCTGTTTATTACTGACCAGACTTCCTACTCGGTGAAGTTATACTTTAACTGGTGAGCGATGCACAGTTGCAGATGATTTTCGTCCCGTAGGAAAATAACGCTAATGCTTGCGGTTTTATCACCCCATAAGACATTAACCAGTTTTGTACCTGACTTTGCCACCCTGCCCTCCATTGAACCAGCGGTTCCCTCGTTAATGAGTTAAATAAACACATGCTCACTATATTTGCATAAGATCCATGGTTTCAACTTCCTGAAAGTAATACTTTTGACTCAGTTAATCCTTCTTGAAGGCTCACGGAGCCAGACGCCATCCTCATGGCTTCACGAGGAAGGAGGGGCCGAAAAGGGCTCTGGGGTGAGGCAGATCTAGGTGTGAATTCTCCTTGCGCCACTCACCCGTTGTGAGACTTCCACCAAGCCTTTATTAAACACCAACTGTATATCACGTCCATTCCCACTGTTCTCTCGTATTCAACTCACATTGCATAGTCACGCTGCAAGATGAGATTTGCTTACATTCTTCCAGTTTTGCGCAGGTCCCTTTCCTCGTGAATACTCGGGGTTCTCAACTGTAAGATGAGGTTGGTAATAGCCGTCTCCCAGGACTGTGTGAAGATGCAGTGTGACAATGCTTGAGAAGGCAGCTCCGACGAGGCGGGCATCCCGTTACTTGTGGTTCAGCTATAGGATGCTCAGGGAGGGGGAGTCATGTACCCAAAGTCACAAGGTCCCAAAGCCTGGGCCGTCACTCCTGCTGCTCTAGTCACTTAATATCTCAGAGCCTCCGTTTCCACACCTGTGAAATGGGAACAAGAAACCCAGGAGGAGCTGTTGCCAGGTGTTGTGGCAGCTGCAAACTGTTCGCTTTGTGGTTGTGTCACACTCTCGAATGTGCTCGTGTCATGTCAGTGTCCTCTGTTGAGATACCTTTTTGTTTCTTGTTATTAGAACTGGCACCTGGGGGAGAGGTATTTTTCTGTCTTCCACCTCCAGTAAGGCGAGCCTCTAGGCTCTGAGCTCTAGGACATGCTTGGCAGCTTCTTTATGTGTCCAGGGTTTTCCTTCCTGAGATGGACCCCGCCCAGATTTAGGGTCAAAAGTGGCAGATCCCAGACCTCAGGCTTGGACACTATTTGCTTTCTGGGGCTACTGTAACAAAGAGCTACAGACTGGCTTAAAACAACAGAAATTTATTATCTTGCAGTTCCGGAAGCTGGAAGTCCGAAATCATGGCATCAGCAGGGCCCCCCTGTGTGTGCGTGGGAGGGGTGCCCACAATCTTTCGTACTTCTCAGCCTGGAGGCCCATCACTCCCATCTCTGCCCCTGTCACTGTATGGCATCCTCCCTGTCTACTTGTGCCCGTGTCTAGATTGTCCTCTTCTTCCAAGGACACAAGTCATCGGATTTGGGTCCACCCTCAGCCAGGGTACATCTGCAAAGACCCTATTTCTAAATAAGGTCACAGTCTGAGGTTTCCTGTGGACATGAATGGGGGGGGGGGGACACGTCATTCAATCCAGTACAGAGAGCATCTATCTTCCTGAGCTCCTGCAGGGACTCAACTCTCCTCACATTTTCTGGATTGCAAAACTCCCAGAGTCCCTGTGAGGCCCTCTGCATGAGCAGTATCAGGCGCCTAGCCCAAAGAGCTCGGACTTGCATTTCCTCTGATTAAACAAATAAAGCACAAGCAGGCTGGGGGGGGGGGCACTGGTGAGTGCCCGCTGCCCATGTCTCTCTGCTCAAAGCCACATCCAAAGGTGCCAGGCTCCGAGATGTGAGCGGGCCAACCTCTCCTCTCTGGCCTATACTTTACCCATCTGTCCAATGGACACAAAGAATGCAGTTGCACCTATGTGAATTTTGAGAACAAGCAAAATTTATGGGGATAAAAACATCAGAACATGGGACACCTGGGTGGCTCAGTCGGTTAAGTGGCCGACTTCGGCTCAGGTCATGATCTCACAGTTCGTGGGTTCGAGCCCCATGTCGGGCTCTGTGCTGACAGCTCGGAGCCTGGAGCCTGCTTCTGATTCTGTGTCTCCCTCTCTCTCTGACTGTCCCCCGCTCACCCTCTGTGTCTCTCTCTCAAAAATAAATAAGCTTTAAAAAAAATCACAACAGTGTACGGCTGAAACGAATGTAACGTTGCGTGTCAATTATACCTTAATTTTAAAAAATCAGAATAGTGGTGGGGCGCCTGGGTGGCTCAGTCAGTTGAATGTAGGACTTCGGCTCAGGTCATGATCTCATGGTTTGTGAGTTCAAGCCCCGCATGGGGCGCTGTGCTGACCGCTCGGAGGCTGGAGCCTGCTTCGGGTTCTGTCTCCCTCGCTCTTTGCCCCTCCCCCGCTCATGTTCTCTCTCTCTCTCTCTCTCTCTCTCTCTCTCTCTCTCTCTCTCTCAAAAATAAATAAAAACATTTAAAAAAAATCAGAACAGTGGTTACCTGGGGGATGGGCAGGAGGGAGTGTGCCCGTGGCTGGGAATGTTTCTGGATGGTCATTACACAGGTGTGTACTTCCATAAAAATTCACTGAATTGCAGCCGTTTGGGGCGCGTGCTCCGGGTACTTGATTGTATTCTAGATCTTAATTAAAAGGCAGGTAGGCAGGCAGGTAGGAAGGAGGAAAGAGAAGCCAAGAGAAGGAGGAAAGATGAGCACAGTGATCCCTGACAGGCCTGTTTTCCAGAACGAAGTGAAGAGGTCTTTCTGCAGATGTTGGGCAGAAGGGCTCCAGGGTCTGGCCTCGACAGCAGAAACAGAAGGGAGGGGTGGTAGGGGGCGAGCCCCTTTCTCTGCCCCCCACCCCAGGCCTCCGCCTTGGAAGACAGAAAAGCAGGACTTCAGAGTCTCATGTATTGGCTGTGTGACTTCGGGCACCGTCTTTGCCTTCTCTGGGCCTCGGGCTTCGCACCCGTCAAATAAGGACGATGCTCTCAAAGAACCGTGAAGACTGAGACACTGGGTGAACCGCCCTGAGCATGGCAGGTGCCTGCTGCTCTTCCTAGCCTAGCCCTGCAGGAGGAGGGAGGCCCCCACCCCCTGCATCTGAGCACCGGCCCCGTGGGCCCAACAGCTGAGAGGTACCGGCGGTTTCCCGGGTTCGCGGCCGTGGGCCAGGTTCATCTTGTTTCCTCCTCAGCAAAATGCCTTCCTCCTGAAGTTGTTGCCCTTTCACTCGCTCATCCAACCTTGAGCCATTTCCTCCACTTTCCTGTGACTCGGTTTGCCCATCTCTAAAACGGGGAATGACACCAGCCCCTGCCATGTCTGGTGGCTGTGAAGACGGGGAATTTGCACTTCCGGCAGGAACTGGACCACAGCAAGGGCTCAGGAAGCTGGCATGGCTATCCCTGCCCACCCACGGACAACTCCTGCCGCGTGATGGGCGCCATGCAGGGCACCAGGGGTCCCTGGGGGCTGGGGACACCCTTCGTGCGGGGTCATGCGAGCGGATGACAAGGGCACCCCGGAGCACCCCGCCTCGCGAGGCCGCTGCCTCCCAGGCTGAGCATGTCAGCTGTACCCAGGCCAGATGCAGGCTTCTGCCAAATGCTCCAAGAGAGGCTGTCATTCGGTGGCACAAAGGCAGCTCCTCGTGGGCGGGGCCCGGGGAAGAGCTCCAACCACCTGGCTCAGCAACTGCTCCTGGGGCAGCCTGGCCCTGCGCCTGGGCCCCCCTCCCCTCCGGGCTGTGAAAGGACAGGGCAGCAGGGAGGGCAGGGGCAGGAGCCCAGGATGCCTGGCAGAGGAGGGGTAAGTGCAGGGCACAGGGTCTGGAGAGAGGGAGGG
>CM053576.1:26168510-26362083 GCA_028646485.1 Cryptoprocta ferox | reverse complement strand
TGTCCCCTTTGACATCTGCTCCCACCCAAGATGGAATATCGGGGACTGGATCTACTTTCCCACTTGAAACAAACAAAACAAGGCAAAATATAGGAAATGACAGTTTTCAAGACACTGGGCATCAGGCAATAAAGGATAGTGATCTCTAACAGATGGGAAGTGAACAAAGTAAGCCTTATGAAGGCCCCAGTTTACTGCCTGGGGGGAGTTTCCAGATCCTAGCACAGGGAAAGGGAACCCAGCTGAAGCCCAGAAGATCCCCTGAGTTAAGGAAATTCAGCTGCAAATCCAGGAAGACCAAGGAAAGCTGAGTTTGCAGGACAGAGTATCAGAAAGGAGAGAGCTGCACACAGAGAAAATTCCCGAGATCTGCAGAAAATCCCCCTGGAGTATTAGGCTGAACACTGGTTGACGCTTTTGTCTGATAAAGCTATTCTGCCTTGGGAAAAAACATGGGAGAAGACTAGAGAACACTGACCAGCAGTCACATGGGACCAAAAATAGAGCCAAATAGAAAAAAATAATCATAACCCATGGGCCACTGGTTACAGTACTCAGGAAGGTCTTTTCTCTGTATTGGAGATGAATTTGCCCTCAACAAAGCCCTGCTCTGGACCCACTCAACAAATCATAAAATCAAGATTTGAAAGCATCAAACTATTTCCAGGTAACTTAACTGAAAGTCAGAGCAACACTCAAGGAGATACAGAAATATAAAAATATATAGCATACAACAAAGGTAAAATTCATAACATTTGGAATCCAAACAAAAATTACCAGGCATGCAAAGAAACAAGAAAACATGGGCCATAATGAGGACTATAATGAATCAATTGAAGTTGACCCAGAACAGACACAGAAGTAGTGGACTAAGAACATTAAAACAATTATTAAAACTGTACTCTGTATGATTAAAAGTTAAAGAGACACATGGAGACATTAAACGATCCAAACTGAATTTCTAGAAATGAAAACTACAAGGTCTGAAATGAAAAATATGCTGGGATTAATGGGTGACCAAACACAGCAGAAGAAATGATTAGTGAATTTGAAGACATAGCAGATAGAAACTATCCAAAATGGAACACATAGAGGAATAATAATAATAATAATAGGCATCAGGAGCTGTGGAATAACTTCAAGCAGCCTAATGTGTAACTGGAGTCCCCCAAGGAAATATTCGAAGAAGAATGGCTGAGATGTTCCCAAGCTGATGTAAGAAATAAACCTACAAATCCAAGAGGTTAACAAATCTCAGGCACAAGAAACAGAGAGAAAATGACCCATCATGATCAAATTGCTGAAAACCAGTGACAAAGAGGAAAATATTTTAAAAACAGAGAAACGAAGGGCCACCTGGGTGGATCAGAAGTTAAGTGTCTGACTCTTGATTTCAGCTCAGGCCTTGATCTCAGGGTGATGAGTTTAAGCCCCAAGTTGGGTCCCATTTTGGGCTCGGTGCTGGGTATGAAGTTCTATTAAAAAAGAAATACAGAGGCACCTGAGTGGCTCAGTTGGTTAAGCAACCAACTCTTGATTTTGGCTCAGGTCATGATTTCACGATTTGTGGGATGGAGCCCCGCTTCAGGCTCTGCACTGACAGCACAGAGACTGCTCAGGATTTTCTCTCTCCTTCCCTCTCTGCCTCTCTCTCTCAAAAATAAATAAATAAATAAACAAACATTTTTTAAAAATACAGAGGAACAAAGATAAGGATAATGGCAGGTTTCTTGTTGGACGTGAGATAAGGGAGAAAATAGTGGAGCAAATCTTTTAACTCAAAGAAAGAAAAAATGTGTCAACCTAAAATTCTATACCCAGTTAAAATATCCTTCAAAAATGAAGGTGAAATAAAAATGTTTTCCACACATCCATAGTTGAAAGAATTCTTCACCAACAGATCTGCACTATAAGAAATGATAAATGAAATCCTTTAGACAGAAGGAAAATGATACCAGATGGAAATGTGGATCTACATAAATAAGAAAAGAGCACTGCAAATATTAATTATTTTAAACTCTTTAGAAGATAATTTACTGTTTAAAGAACAACAGTTATTTTGTGCCATTGTAACATTTATATAAGGAAAATGTAAGATAATAAAATCAAAATCTGGAAAGAAAGGGAAGTGTACTATTATAAGGTGCTTATACTATACATGAAGTGATATAATATTACTTGATAATAAACTGTGGTCAGAGATATATAGTATAAAGCCTAATGTAACCCCTGAAATAACAAAATGCAGAATTATAGCTAATAAACCAACAAAGGAGGTAAAATGAAATAATAGAAAATGTTCAATTAATCAAAAATAAGGCATAAAAACAAGAAAAAGGAAATGAGCCGTTAGGAGAAATAATGAGCAAATAGACTTTAATCTAACCATATTAATAATCACATTCAATGTAAATGGCCTAAACACCTCCACTTAAAAAGCAGAGATTGTCAGGTTGGATTTTTTAAAAAGACCCAAATATGTGCCACCTACAACAAAAAAAAAAAAAAAAGAAAGAAAGAAAGAAAAGTAAGAAAACAAAATAATCACTTTAAATATAAAGACACGAGTTAACAGTATAAAGATGGAAAAAATACACCATGCTAACACTAATCAAAAGAACACTCGGTGGCTTAAACAACAGAAACTTATTTTCTCACATTTATGGAGGCTGGAAGTCAAAGATCAAAATATCTTTGTTTCTTCTGGGGTCTCTCTTCTCGGCGTGCAGATGGCCACCTTCTCACTGTGTCCTGATGTGGTCCTTCCACCTTCTCCCTTGTGTCTATTTGTGTATCCAAATTTCCTCTTCTCTTAAGGACACCAGTCAGATTGGATTAGGGGCCATCCTAAAGCCTTGTTTTAACTTATTTACCACAATAAAGGCCCTAGCAACCAAATATAGTCACATCCTGAGGTCAGGCCTTCAACATATAAATTTTGGGGGGACACAATTCAGCTCATAACAGGAAGGGAAGGGAGAAAAGATGGCAAAAACAAAACAAACAAAAACACATACAAAACACACACACGCACTCTGAAAACAAAAAGCTCACTTTGAATACCTAGTCTAGAGAAAGCCAATGCTAAATCATTGATGATGATCCAACTCCTAAAAGGATCAGAATATATACTTTAAAGGAAGGAAGGAAGGAAGGAAGGAAGAACACTGGGCGGCTAGTTTAATATCAAACAAGAGTTATTTCAGAGCAAAGAATCTTACCAGTGATTTCTTATAAGGTCATTTTATAATGAGTAAGAGATCAATTAATCAAAAGCGCATAACATTTTAAATGTTTATGCCCCTGATGGCAGAGATTCAAAATACATGAAGCAAAAACTGATAGAATTGCAAGGAGAAATAAATCCACAATCATAGACTGAGATTTCAAATCTCAATAATTGAAAGAACAAATAGAAAATCAAATGTCACCTCTTTGGGATGTCCTACCTTGATCATCACTTTTATTTTTTATTTATTTTTTAATTTCAATGTTTATTTATTTCTGAGAGACAGAGAAACAGAGCATGAGCAGGAGAGGGGTGGAGACAGAGGGAGACACAGAATCCAAAGCAGGCTCCAGGCTCCGAGCTGTCAGCACGGAGCCTGACGTGGGACTCGAACTCACGAACTGAAAGATCATGACCTGAGCCGAAGTCGGACGCTCAACCGACTGAGCCACCCAGGTGCCCCTTGATCATCACTTTTAATTGCAACCCCTCACTCCTGCCCCTCTCTCCTGCACACATCACCTTCTAACAAAATATTTATTTATTTTAATTAATTTATTTGTATAATGCCTAGAACCGTGTCTGACACTTAGAAGATTCTCAAAAAAAAAAAAACTATTGAATAAAAACATGATTGAAAGACTGTTACTTGCTATTATTATGACTAGTATTATGTGACTTTGCATGTAGTCTTTCTTGTGATTTCAATGGTGAGAACCCAACAAAATTAATCTTGGAGGCCCAGAATTCTAGAGCACAGGGGCAGAAATCCAGAATGTTCAAGTAAGATGCATAGAATGTTAATAGTCTAGAAACTCAAAGGCCTACAAGGTTAGAATTTGGGGATGTTTAGAGCCAGAACATCAGAATCAGGGACCAGGGTTGAGGAGGGATCTAAACCTGGGGTGGGAGCCTGGTTTGGAGGGGGGGCTGTTCAGAGTCAAAGAGAATTTTTTTTAATTCCTTTTTTTTTTTTTTTTAATTCTGAGTGTCCCCGAACTTTAGTGTCCATACAGGGGTGTACACACAGCTAACTAACTCAGTTCAGCCAAGGGACCGAGAGGCTATCCACCTGCGGCCTCAGGGCGCTGTGGCAAAGAGGGGGAGTGAGGGGGTGGGGTGGGGAGGGAGGCTATATTTCTTATTTCTCCATTTTTATTCAGCTCCTGCTCACGGGGCCCCTTCTGGACGGTGGGCCCGTGAGGCCTTTCAGTCACGCAAGACTGGAGGCTGTCATTATCAGAGGAAACCACCACCAGCAGCTTCACAGCAATAGGGGGAGAGGCGGCAGCCTACTGAGGCCTGTCCGTCATCCCAGGGAACCTGCCCCACTGCCCCAGACCAGCTAGGGAAGCTGGGTCCTAGGGAGTGGGAGATAGGGTACACAGGGTGTCCATCTCTAAGGCCAGGATTGTAGTCTTCACCACTCCGGGAATGGGGCGTTCTGGTTTCGGGGGGGGGGGGTCCAGCAGGTGGAGTCCACACACATAATCAGCTTGTCTTGCTTTGTTTTTACCTACAGCTCTTATCGCCCACTGAACCTCATGTCTTACGTGTGTGTTTTATTTCTCATCCACGCCCCAAACCAGAGTGTGAGTGGTGAGGGCAGCCAACTGCCTCTGCTTTGCTCACGCCGTCCCCACCCGGTGGCGTAGTTGTGGGCTCTGCACACAGCAAGTGCTCCATTAGTGCTGCCGGTGGTCTGCGTGGACCAAGTTGCTTCTTCAGCCCCAGATGCAGGGATCGTTTGAGCACTGGGTCACCCCCGCCCCATGAGAACTGGCGGAGCTGGTGAATCCTGGACCCACACACTGGCATGCAGATGCCATTCCCGGGGACCTCAGACACTCACCTCCCCACCCCACCCCGCCCTCAGGCCCCAAGCTCTGCAGAGACCACAGATTTTGAGCCCAGCCCAGGCACTGCTCTGCCCCACCGCCCAGGAGAGTGTTGAAACTCAAGGGCCTCTTTCCGGCACCATCTTTTACCCATCAGTTTTCAACTGTGGCCCTGTGCCCATCCAGGGCAAACCACAGGAAATCCCAAGAACCAACACTTGTGAGCACTTGGTGTGCTCCCAGTGCTGCAGCAGCATGGTCCATGCCCATCACCTCCACTTCCCCTGGGCACAGAGTCCTTGTCTGAGACACAACCTCACCGAGTGAGCAGGGAGAATTTTCTGAACCCCATTCTGCATCCCTTGCCATTGGCCTCCACAATAGGCTCGGGTTTTCCCTCCATTTAGGACCTGGGTTCTCAACATTACCGGAATCAGGCTGCCTTTTTGAGGCTGGGTCAACGGCTGGCAAAACCCCAGGAAAACGCACAAAGAGGCACGATTTATCAAATTCCCAGGGCCTCTCCCTCCCACCCTCCACCCACCTCCACCACCACTCCAGCCATCGGAGCCTGCAGACCCCCAAGCCAAGAGCCAGGCGTTACACACCTGGGGTACAGGATGGGTGAGGGGTCCCTCTTTTGGACACTGCTGGAGGCCCTCTCCCCATTCCTTCGCGGCCCCCCTTCTTAATCACCACGGCGCTGCTTAATTGGGCGGCCCCGCGAGCGCGTGCGTGCGTGCGTGTGTGTGTGTGTGTGTGTGTGTCGGGGGGCTCGGGGGCGTCACTCCTCACACATGGGGCGGCCGGGTGGAGTGGGGGTGCTGGCTCCCTGCCCAGGAGCGAGACCCCTCCCCCAGCCCCCGGCCGCTGGAGGATTGTGCAGCTCAAACAGATGGACCGAGCCGAAGGGGCGGGGGCGCGCTGACGGGGTGCGAGACGGCAGCGCGGCGGCCGGGCCTCCCGGCGCCCTGACAAAGGCGGGGGCCGGCGGCGCGGGGCGCCTTATCTGCGCGAGCAGACCGGGCGGCCGGGCGGGCGCCCGCGGCCCGCGTGCAGGCGCACAAAGGCCCGGGGCCGCGCGGGGGGGCGGGGGCCGCGAAGATTAATTGCCCAATCAAGTAGTCGGCGCGGGGCGGGGGCGGGGCCGCGGCCCCTGGGGACGCGGGGCGGCGCATAATGAAGTGTGCAAAAAGTTAATTTGCTCCGCGACTCGCTGCTCGCCACAATCAAAGGCGGGCGGCGAGCAGGGGAGGAGTGAGGAGTGTGCCCCCCCCCGCCCCGCCGCCCCAGCTTGCGATCCGGGGGCGGGCGGGGGGTGAGGAACCGGGCACCGCCACCCCCCAGCGTGGGAGGGGAGCGAAGATCTCCAGCCGAGCTTTCGACCCCCCACTTCCGCCGGCCGTGCGTCCCCCGCGGGCCCCGTCCGGGGCCCCTCTCCCGCACGCACAATGGTTGACGTTTCTGGAGCGCTCGCTCCGTGCCGGGCACCGCGCCAAGCGCTTCCTGGTGTGACTCTGGTCTCACAGCCTGAGGAGGTAGGGCTGGTGAGCGGAGTATCCCGTTAGGCAGAGGAGGAGCGCGGGGCACGGAGATGCTAAGGAAGCGCCCCAAGGTCACACGCAGGACCCTTACCCGGCCCGAAGCCATAGGTGGGAAATGACGCGGTGGAAAGTGTCAAAGACAAAATGCACCGGATAATGTGGAGGGATGATTTTACTCAAGCTGTTGCAAGTAGGCAGGGGAGGGCACCCAAGATCCCAAGATCAGGGGGGTTCCGCCTTAGACTTACAGGAAGGAGCACACAGGTTACAGGCGGGGAATTTAGAGCTGGGATTGTCTTGCAATGGAAGATGGGTAAAGTTTAACACTGATAAAAGGTTGGCTGATAGTGTAGGGCCGGGCCCCTGTAACAGCAGCTTTGCTGAACGGCTGATCCTCAGCAAATAGGAACGCCCTTTTAGTTATATCCCTGGGCCTGTGACCTTGGACAAGTGAGAGACGGTATCCCACCTTACAGAATACTGTATCAGTGACAGCATAAGCAGTATCACAGAACAAAGCACCTAGAACATGGTAGGTGCTCAATTAACGGTTACCTATCGGGGACTGTTACTTTCTCAGAACGTGTGGTGTCAGGATTTGAATCCAAGCTGCCTGGGCTCAGAGGCTGCAAGCTTACCACCAGGTATATGGCCAGATCTCCATGTTTTGATTCAGTCCTCAAACTCCAAACACATCCCAAACCTGTGTCCCTGGCACTGGGTGTCCTGATAAGTAAAGGAGCAGACCCTGGGCAGTTCACCCTGTGAGGCAGGCCAGCCCTAGATGGACAATGGCACAAAAGCCACGGCGGCCACGAGAGCTCAGGGCAAGCACCAAACCAGGGTTTAAGGGCAGTTTGGGGGTCTTGGAGGTTGCGTCCCAAATTTCCACAGACCAGTTGGCACAGAGGAGCAGCTGCCGCAGCCCCCAGTCCCTTCAGACTCCTCGAGAAGTAGCTTCCAGGATGGATTCACCTCCTGGCACTGACTGGTGACTCCTGAGTCCTGGTTCTCTGACCCGCTGCCCGGCCCTGTGCCTGGGCCCCGGGCAGGATCAGGGGATTAGGGAGGGAGCCCTTGCGGATGACAAGAGCCAGGCTTGCAGGAACGAAGAGGCAGGGTTACAACCAAACCAAGATTTATGGGCCCCTGATCATAATAATGAAAGAAAGAAAGAAAAAAGGGACGCGTGTTCGGCGATGCCCAGGGACCAGGACTGCTGCCCTGTTACCAAAAATGTTCGAAGCTCTCGACTCTGCAAATTAGCATAAAACATGCTGGTTTGCATCGATTTGCATGTCATTTGCATGCTAATGACTCGACGCCACAATGCACCTAGTCCCCTAAGCAGCTTCTGGTCCTTGCTTTTCTCCTAGCCCCTGCCCCTCATCTTGCGCTGTGAAAACCAGAAAATCTGGGTTCTAAGCTAGGCTCGGCGACTCACTCCCTGTGGGGCCTAGGCTAGTCCCTGCCTCTCTCTTAGTCTCAGTTTCCCTGACTGTGAGCCGAAGGAGACAAACTGAGCAAGGGTTTTCAAATTATGCTCCAGTAGCCCCCTTGGGGGCTGCAGACACAGAGACGGGGGAGCAGGTGGGGCAGGCGCCCCCTCCCCCCCATTCCCTTTCGAACAGCTGGGGCTCTGAGTAAAATTTCTCTTCAGCAATGCAGAGCTTCTCCGTTCAAAACAAAGACCAAAAGTTTATAAGCGGACTTAGTTATCTCCAGCAAGTCTTTCTAGCACAACCTGCTCTAAAGACTTGAATAGCAGTAACCGTCAGAGTTAAAATATATCGCACTTATCATGTGGCAGGTCCTGTTCCAAACAACAGCTCCACATAACTCTAGCTCGGCACAGCCCTTGAAATAAATACTATTACTATACTCCCATTTTATGGGTGGGTAAATTGAGGCACCAAAAGGTTGAGTAACTTAGATGGGAGAGTGAAAATTCCGTCTGGCTCTAGAATTTACACCATGGGTTCAGCCAGCTCAACTCTGCCATTATACAGATGAAATTGAGGCTCAGAGAGGGAGACAGCGTTTCTAAGCAGAGCGAGTAAACTAGTACTTGAACCTTGCTTCCCGCCTGAGCCCCAGGCTCTCTGTCAGGGGGAAGGATGGCCAGAGAAGGGAAGTCTGGGATTTCAAAGGTGCTCAAGGCACTTCTCCCTTGGTCCCGGATGAAGGGTGCTTTCTTCCCTGGCCATCCCCAGAGCCTGCTTCCTCATCAGCCCACCCTAGTACCAGCTGGTAGACTTCGGGAAATCGTCTCCAGCACCAGCCAGGACGAGCCCCTAAATCAAGGCAGCCAGCAGGCCAGTGAGAACACCAGGTGTGCCAGTCCGAGCCAGCACACAATGCCCTCCCCGGCTGTGCAGGTGGAGGCGCCGCCAGGCCGCCAGGCCGAGGGGGCCTCCACTGCAGGGGGGCTCGGGGGCTTTATCTCTGCAGAGACAGGCGTGCCAGGCCAGCAGGCGCTCCGCCCCCCCCCCCTTCCGGGATCCGGCTGGGAAACCCCCAGGTGCAGAGATGCCAGGCCTCCCCGAGCAGTGCCCCACGGGGGGCTAGTCATCCCTGTCTCTATTCAGTGCCCCTCGATGGCACCCTGGCCTTTCTCAAGCCCCTTCCCTCCTGCCAACCTCTCCCTCTGAACTGCCCCCTCCCACCCTGCTTTAATCACCCGGCCTTCTCTCGGCTCCTCCCATGCCCCAAGCTCTGCCCTACCTCTGCACCTCTGCACATGCTGTCCCCTCTACCTGGAACACCCTGCTTGGCCCCTTCACACTCTGCAGGTCTCAGCTCGAGAGCCACTTCCTGGATCACGCCATCTAAAGTTAACTACCATTGCCTCCCCTGCCCCTCCCTCCCTGGTAACCTTTGTTTCTTCTCGGCTGTTATGTCAATCTGAATTTATCTTGTTTATTTACGCGCCTCCTCATGTAGTGCCCGTCTCCACCATTAGACTCTCACTCCGGGACAGGCGGGACGGTGTCTGTCTTATGGAAACATAGTTCCCAATAAATAGTTGTTGAAGGAATGAGAAAGGAGGGAAACTGGTGGCTGCTGCTGATTTATTCGGTTTGTGTTGGTCTCACCCTCCCCCATCCCTGCCCTAGAATTCAGCTCCCCGAGAGGCAGGGATTTAGGTGTGTTCTCTTCATGGCTGTGATCCCAGAAGTTAACACAGTGCCTGGTACCCAGTAGGTGCTCAATAAATATCTGTTGCAGGAATGAGCAAAGTGTGCAGGGGTCTCGTGCCTCCCAGTGCAGAGATGGGGTGCAGCCGATGGGGTGTAGGACCCTGGGCAAGTTCCTTCCCCCCAGGGACTTCTGCTTCCCCATCTGAAAGCTGGACTTGGGAATCTTTGCCACCTTCACCTCGACTGTGGAGGGTTGGATGTGACCCACTTCACTCAGTCCCCAGAGGAGGCAGATGGAGCAGATACTAGGGGACAAGGGACGGGCGAACCGGGGTTCTCATCAGGACATGGCTACCACCTGGCTGTGTGACCTTGGGGAAGTCACTGTCCCTCTCTGAGCCTCCATGTCCTCATTTGCAAAAGGGGCACGGAGGCTGGGAGGGCTGCCTGAGACAATGGAAGGAAAAGTCTGGTGCCACCAGTAAAGTGCCCTGCACACAGAAGTCATTTCTCATCAGCAGGGCAGTTCAGCAAAGCCGTCACTACGTGGCCCCACCCACCACATGCTCAGTTTCTTTGGTCGTAAAGGGGGCTCCCAATAGTACTGGCCTCTGCAGGGCTGCTGTGAGGATGGAAGTGAGAAAATGTATGTTACATACCTGGCACACAGTAGGGGTTTTATAACCACAGCCCTAGTAGAGTCATTAACTACCTCTGTAGCTAATCCCGACTGGTTATCTGGCTTTCCCCAATAACCAGAGCACAAGGAAAACCCAGGGTGTGGGCGGGGGTGGGCATGGGCATGGTTTGAGTTGAACGGCGGCAGGGGGCGGGGGGGGGATTGGGGATGAGGCTGGAGAGGTGGGCCAGGGACAGCCCTGGGGACCCGATGGGGATTTCACCTTTATCCTGGAACCAGAGGGAGCTGCAGAATGATTTTAAGCCGCAAAGTAAAATGATCTGGTCTGATTTTCAAAACACTCACTCTGGCCGCCAGGTGGGCAGGTATGGCCGGTAGTTCCCCATGCTCATTACCCCCCTTCCCCTCAGTATTGGAACCCCTAGACAGAGCTGGGCATGCGGACACCCAGAATAGAGAGCACAGTTCCAAGACTCTCGCAGTTCGGTATAGCCGTGTGTCTCCGTCCCAGTCAAGAGGAGGTAAGGAGACTACCACCTGCAATTTCTGGGAGACACCCTGGAGGAGACAGGGAACATTCTTTGCCTCTTCCTCCTTCCCTTTGGCTGGAATGTGGACACGATAGCTGGAGAATGTGCAGCCACTTTGGGCCATGAGGTGTTGAGGATGGTGGAACAAGACAGAAGAAGGCTGGGTCCCTGGGGGTTGAGGACCTATCTTGTCAGCTTAGGGCTGCCTGCCTCCAGGCTGTTCCTAAGAAAGAGAAATCAGGGTCTGTCTCCTTTAAGTCACTCTTCGTGTGGGCTCTCTGCCACTTATGGCCAATTCCAAAACAAACAGGTCCGGTTAGCACAAATGATCTCGGAGCTCTGTGGCCTACCTCGCGGGATATAGGAGAGAGGATTCTGCTGGTCTTTTTCTTTTTTTAAGTTTATTTATTTATTTTGAGACAGAGGGAGAGCAAGCAAGGGAGGGGTAGAGGGAAAGAGGGAGAGAGAATCCCAAGCAGGCTCCACACTGTCAGTGCAGAGCCCGATGTGGGGCTCGAACTCATAAGCCACAAGATCATGACCTGAGCTGAAGCTGGACGCTTAACCAACTGAGCCGCCCAGACGGCCCTCTGCTGGCCTTCGACGCCCTGCCCACACTAGCCCTGCGGCTCCTGGCCCACCTGGCCTGGATCGGCCCCACGGGCTGGCAGCCCCGCCTGGCACAGGCTCTGACAGGTGCACAGCTCCTGTGGGCCTGAGACCAGGACTTCCACTGCTTTCCTTGTAGCTTTGAGGGGCAGGACAGAGAGGACAGGGGCCACGGCTGGATGGCATTGTCCATCCTCATGGGCCACCTCCAGCCCCTCGTTACCCACCCTCCACACGATACCCAAGGAGTTTTTAAAGAAGCTTTTTTTGTTGTTGTTTTTTGAGAGAGAGAGCACGAGCAGGGGAGGGGCAGAGAGAGGGAGAGAGAGAATCCCAAGTCAGGCCCCGGACTGTCAGCACGGAGCCGGATACGAGGCTCAAACTTACGAATTGTGAGATCACGACCTGAGCCGAGATCAAGAGTCAGATGCTTAACCGATGAGCCACCCAGGTGCCCCGACCCAAGAGAGCCTCTTAGTGTCTTCTCTTGATCTCCCAAATCACCTCAGTGCCTTTGCATGGTCCCCGAGGACCCTCGAGATGATATCCAGTCCCCTCTGGCCCACCAGGTTCTGCAGGACACAGCATGATTCTTCAGGCAGCCCTGCTTCCTAAGAGCTGTGACATCGGGCCACTTGCTGAGGCATTTTGGGTCTTCATTCCCTCATCTACGAAATGGAGGAGATTAGAACGACGCCTTCCTATTGTAGAGCTTCAGCGAGCAGCGTGGAGGGTCCCGACACAGTGGTGACAGTAAGTCCCTCGCGCTCACAGATTCTCAGAGCTCAGGAATTCACACGGAGCACAGTGGGCATGATTTCCTTCTGTGCTACAGTAGCCGGAGCTCAGCTGGACAGAGGTGGCGGCCGGGGGCTGGCATCATCTAGACATGTCTTCCCGGACATGTGTGGCGATCAAGACGAGTTCAGCTGAAGCTGTTGGTTGGAGCACCCACATGGGGGCCTCTCCTTGAGTCCTGAGCTTCTCACAGCGTGGCCGCTGGGTTCCAAGGGGCAGTGTCCCCTGAGACGCAAGCGGCAGTGACGTGGCCCCTTCCAACCACGGGAAAAGCAGACCCCACTTTTTTTTTAATTTCTTTTTAATGTTTATTTATTTTTGAGAGACAGAGAGACAGAGTGTGAGCAGGGGAGGGGCAGAGAGAGAAGGAGACACAGACTCTGAAGCAGGCTCCAGGCTCTGAGCCATCAGCACAGAGCCCGACGCGGGGCTCGAACTCACGAACCAAGAGATCATTCCCTGAGCCGAAGTCGGATGCTTAACCAACTGAGCCATCCAGGAGCCCCTTTCTTTTTTCTTTTTTAAAAAATTTTCCCACTTCTTGACAAGAGGAGCATCGAGGCATTTGGAACCATGATTGAAAACGGAATATGCAACGCCTGACTCATCATAAGCACTTGTTAAATGTTAACTGGGAGGGGCAGCAGTAAGAACATCCGGGCTCGGTGCTGTTTGCGTTGAAACGGTCATATCAGGTGACACTGGGCATACAGGGGTTAATGTAGAAGGCACCAGGAGAGGCCTCTGGAACCTCACAGCCCCACTAGGTCAGGACAGGCACTGAAAGATAGAGCTTGGATAATAAGGGCTAACATGTCTTGGGTGCTTACTAGATGCCAGGCACTAAGCCAAGCACTTTCCATGTGTGATCTCATATAATCCCCAAAGCAACCCAAGAGGAAGGTCCTAGCACTGTGCCCGTTTATTGATGAGGAGTCAGAGGCTCAGAGAGGTAAAGGGTCTTGCCCCAGGCCACACAGCTAGGAAGAGGCACCAGCGGGATTTGAACTCAGGCGGTGTGTTGTCAGAGCCGGTGCTCACTTCCCAAGCCTAAGCTGGGCAGAAGCCAGCCCGCCAGGTGGAACAGGCCGTCGTGACTGTTTGGTGACAGACAGGGAGGGCTTGTACTGCTGGACGGAGAGCCAGGACCAGGCGGTTTGTCAGCTGCAAGCCCACAGTCACAGGCTGGGGGAATGGGGCCAAGACCTCCGTCTGGAGGGATGGAGGCGGGAGGGAGGGAAGAGAACCCAAAGAGCAAGGCAGAGCCCCCCTCCAGGGGCAGCAAAGCACTAAGGGATGGAGATAAAGGCCCCGAGTCCCTGGAGCTGAGCCCCAAGATCACGTGGGGCCCTGACCTCTGCTCCCTGGAGCCCCCATCAGCCCATCACTGGTCCCCCACCTGGAGCAGAGCTCAGCCAGTTCCTGAAGGTCAGGAGGCCTCAGCTGTAGGGGGAGGAGCAGGAGGGCGGGGAAGGGACACCACTCAATACAACAGCCAAGAAAGGTCACAGAGGGGACTCCCAGCAGCGCTGGGTCTATAATGGCAACCAGCACACCTGCAGCGGCTCCAGACGGCTCTCCCTGGTGCCCTCTGGCCTTGACTTTTCTTCTCTATTCTTGACTGCTCTCCTTCCCTCCCTTCTCTCCGTATTTGCATTCAGCCCCCACTTCCATTTGTCCTTCTTGCCTTCTACGCCATTTTCCATGCCTTTCTTTCCCTGCCTTCTTCACACTTTTCCTTTTCCTTCCTTCTCCCCTTCCTTCCATTCCTTCCCCATTACGAAATCTCACAGGGAGAAGCTGCATCCCTCGAAGGCAGGGAGAACCCTGGTCTGAATAGAGTCATGACTGTGGACTTCACCTCGACTCCTGAGCCATCACACAACCTGCCCTAACGATGCCATGTGCCTGGGATGAGTCTGTGATGACCCCCCTCCATCGCTCCCAAAATCAGAGGCGAGGGATGTCAGCTCATCTCTGCCCCAAAGTCAGAGGCTGTGGCCCAGAGCACCTGAGTAGCCTGAGTGCTATGGGAGGTGATTTCAGGGGACGCTGGATTATGAGCCGGTTCAGCTTGGATGAATTGCCAGCCCCTTCAAACAACTTCATGGGTTGCGAAGAGTGTTAGGACGACACACACTTGTTCTCGGCCACAGGAGTGCTTCCGCCCTGCCCGGTCCCTTGCTGGCACAGGTCTATGACCTTTCTCCCAGGCCCGTGGGGCAGAGCCAACTGCCAGCTGATGTTGGCAAGCGGCTGGGAGGGTGGACCAGCAGGCTGTCAGGGCCGGCCTTGTGCCCAGAGAACCTTCTGTGCCACTGTTCCTCGGCCAGGCAGGCCCAGCCCACCGGCCACTTCTCGAGCCCCAGGCAGGACAGGGCTGGAGGCCCCTCCTCTCCTGCATCCCACTCAGCTGACCATGGTGGCCACCCTCCTCCCCACCCCCGCCCCCCCCCCCCAGGCCCTGGAAACAGAAGTCTCCAATATAAATGCAAATTCGCTGCCGTCCCCAGTCTCAGGCAGGCGCTCCAGCATGTGCTGCAGGCTGGGGACAGGGGCTAACACTGGCCCAGAGGAGATAAGGCACTTCTGGGCCACCCCCGCCCCCGGCCCTGCCCACTCCTCAGCCTGTCAGCTCCACAAACACCCCAGGGAGCCCCAGCCCTTCCTCTCTGCTGCCCCATAAGGCCTGTATGCAAAGCACCCCCCTCCCCTTGCTGCAATCAAGAAGGGCCACTGCCATCCTCAAATGGTGACAATGTTCCACCCTCCTGCCCTCTCAGGAAGCAGACGGGAGAAAAGGCGGAGGACACGGGGGCTAATTTCTAGCACCATCCTCTGGCGGGCTCGGGGCCACCACTAGCCCATAGCGTTCCTTTCCGTGAATCAGAGCAGGCAGGCCTTCCTCCCGGTACAAGGCAGCCCCTCCACAGGGCTCAGGGCAGCCTCTGAGCCCCTAGCTGGGCACCCTGGAGCCCCCCACAACCTGCACAATTGTAAGCCACAGCTCGGGGCGCCTGGGGGGCTCAGCTGGTTAAGCGTTAGGACTCTTGGTTTCAGCTCAGGTCATGATCTCACAGTTTGGGAGGTCGAGCGGGCTCTGCACTGACAGCGTGGAGCCTGCTTGGGATTCTGTCTCCTCTCTCTGCCCCTCCCCCACTCGCTCTCTATCTCTTTCTCTCTAAATAAATAAATAAATACACCAGAAGGTAAGCCACAGCTCTTTACTGGCCAGGGGAATCACCTAGGGAGGCCTCCAAGCATTGCCCAAACCCACTTAGGTTGAGCCCCTGGAATTTTTTTTTTAAATTTTTCAATGTTTATTTATTTTTGAGAGAGAGGGAGACATAGAACGTGTAGTAGGCTCCAGGCTCTGAGCCATCAGCACAGAGCCTGACACGGGGCTCGAACCCACGAACCGTGAGATCATGACCTGAGCCGAAGTCGGACGCTTAACCGACTGAGCCACCCAGGTGCCCCTAGCCCCTGGAATTAGACAGGGTGGTTCCTTGGGTAAGACCTCTCCCGGCTGCACTATCCTATCATCCTTCCGTTCCTAGGTCTGAGACATTCCGACCCGTAAGCCACAACTTCAAGAATGCTTAGCAAAGGAGCGAGGGATCTCCGGCAAGAACATTCTATGACCCACAGGAGATGGAAGCCGGGGTAGGTTTGGAGTCATGAGCAGGGCTTTCCGATGGCCCGGGCTCAAATCCACTCCATTCTGGCTTCAGCTCGAATGTCACCTCCTCAGAGAAGCCTGCGCTGACGGCCTCATATGGGGCAATTCCTTCCCTAGCTCCAGAGACTATATATTTCGTATTGGTTTTCTTCACAGCATCTATTGTTGTGTGAAATTATCTCATTCATTTATGCTTCCGCCTTCCGTGGTTACTTTCGGTCTCTCCCCTGTCCCTTATTAGAATTCAAGTTTCTATACGAGCAAGCACTGTGAATCAGTAACTCCCTCCTCAACGCTTTCTGGGGAATAATGACAGATCCCCAGACATAGGGTTAGCGTAAGGCATTCATCAAGACAGCCAAAGGTGCTTAGCAGAGAGCCAGCACCCAGTAAGCACTCAATAAATGCTAATGGCTGTTGTTATCATTAGCATGAAAGGGCTGTGGGTGTCCTGGTCCCAGAGGTCCAAGTCCTGACACCTTCTCCCACAAATCCCAAACCCAGCACTGGGCCCAAGTCTTCTCCCCCATTTACTCACCCCACGACCACAGGCAAATTTCCCTCTGTAACGTGATGTTTCGTTGCCAGAAACTTCGCCAAGTTGCTCTGAGTGTCACGTGACATCAAGGGGGAAACACACTTTTTAGAACCTAAATATGATTTCAATACTACGAAGAACTCTGCACGCTTCTCTGGATGGCCCAGCCTCTGAATGTGACGGCCACATCCTCCCGAGCCCTCCCCCACCCCTGCCTGGAATCCCAAGGGCCTGCTTCTCCCCCCCCCACCACCCAGCCATGTCTTACTTAGGCTTCTCTGAAGGAGGGGTTTCCATTAAGGCAGTTTCTCAAAGTTTCCAGAGAACCATCCTTCCCAGCCCTCACTGGGATTTTGTCTGTATCACCTACAACTTCCTAACATTTTTTCTTAAAGTTGCCTCATTAAAAAAAAATAATAAAGCCAATTCATGCTAATGAGAAACTATTCAGCACTGCCATCAATAAAAATTTGAATCCCGATATGGGACTTCGTTGGTTAAGCATCTGACTCTGGATCTCAGCTCAGGTCTTGATCTCAGGTCGTGAGTTCAAGCCCCCTGTTGGGCTCTGCACTGGGCGTGAAGTCTACGTAAATAAATAAATAAATAAATGTTAGCATTGATTATTACGATATATGTTGCTAATCACTAAAACAAACGCTTACGTATTTTTTAAAAATACTTTTATGTTTATTTATTATTGAGACAGAGAGAAACAGAGCATGAATGGGGGAGGCACAGAGAGAGAGGGAAACACAGAATCCGAAGCAGGCTCCAGGCTCCGAGCTGTCAGCACAGAGCCCGACACGGGGCTCGAACCCATGAGCCGTGTGATCATGCCCTGAGCCGAAGTTGGACACTCAACCGACTGAGCCACCCAGGTGCCCCCAAATGCTTACGTATTAAAAGTCTGACACTCCCAGCAAGATGGGAGATCTGACCTAAGGTTTTCAAGTTCTCAAGCTGAGAGTTCTCTGAGGAACTTTTTTTTTTGTTATTATTATTTCTTTGGTCACTGGACAACCATTTCCTGAGACCTATACATGCCCAGCCCAGGTGGCGACAGCCTTAAGAGGGAGCATTTCCAGCCGTCAACACACGAAGGGCTACTTGAGGCAGCAACTAGCACCCTTCCAAGTATAATTAATTAGCAGGAAATCATCACCCAAGCTGGCCTCACTGGGCATTTTTTGGCTCTCTTCTCTCAGCACCACCTAATAAAGGTGTCTCGCCTGTGGAGGTGTGGGAAGGAAGAGGGTAAGTGAAGTCTGTATTTGCCAGGGTGACCGTCGCCGTGCACGCCATTGCAACCAAACATGCCTACTACTACCTACTCCTGCTCAAAACACAGTCTCCAGTTTCACTCATATAAGGACTTACAATAGAGGAACATAAGGGAAGGGAAACACAAATAATATAAAAACGGGGAGGAGGGCCAAACCTACGTGACTCATTTTTTTTAATGTTTTTATTTATTTTTGAGACAGAGAGAAAGAGAGAGAGACAGCATGAGCAGGGGAGGGTCAGAGAGAGAGGGAGACACAGAATCGGAAGGCAGGCTCCAGGCTCTGAGCTGTCAGCACAGAGCCCGACGCGGGGCTTGAACCCACCAACTGTGAGATCCTGACCTGAGCCGAAGTCGGATGCTTAACCAACTGAGCCACCCAGGCGCCCCTAAGTGACTCTTAAATATCGAGAACACACAGAGGGTTGCTGGAGGGGCTATGGGAGGGGGATGGGCTAAATGGGTAAGGGGGCATTAAGGAATCTACTCCTGAAATCATTGTTGCACTCTATGCTAACAATATGCTATATTACTTGGATGTAAATTAAAAAAGTAAATAAATAAAAAATGAAGGAACACAGTCTCCAGGACCCCCTACCCAGTTCGTCCATCTATGTTGCTGATTCTGCACGTTTGGGAAGGGCAATTTCACACTGAGGCTTATTGTTTCCAGGAATGGACTGAGAAGGGAGACCTCTGGCAAATTTGGTAAAATGTATCCTTTGAGCGGCTGGGCAATTTCAGTCCTGGGACTTTACCTGGAAGAAATCATCATGCACGTCTACCACCGCAACAGCTGTGGATGGTCTTGGCAGCACTGTGGATCAGCGTGAAGGGTTGCAAAAAACTTGAATGTTCATCAATAGGGGATTCAGTAAAGAGACAGTAGAGTCCACATGATGGGCAATGACGCAACCATTTACCAATGATGCTGCGAAATATTTAGACAGGGAAAATGCTCATGCTATATTATCAAGTAGAAAAGTAGCTACAAAAGAGAATGTACAATAGCTCCCCTTTAAAATATATACGCATATGCATTGTAGAAAGATTGGGATGGAGGGGCGCCTGGGTGGCTGAGTCGGCTGAGCGTCTGACTTCGGCTCAGGTCATGATCTCGCAGTTTGTGGGTTAGAGCCCCATGTCAGGCTCTGTGCTGACAGCTCGGAGCCTGAAGCCTGCTTCAGATACTGTGTTTCCCTCTCTGCTCCTTTTCTGCTTATGCTCTCTCTCAAAAATAAATAAAGACTAAAAAAATAAAAATAAAAAATAAAGAAAAGAAAGATTGGGATGGATTTGGGTTACCAAGGATTTCTTAAACTGGAAACAAAAAGTGCAGACTATAAAGTCAAATATTTCTTTTTTTTTAATTGTTTTTAATTGTTGTATTTATTCTTGGGGGGGGGGAGACAGAGCATGAGCAGGGGGGGGTGCAGAGCGAGAGAGGGACACAGAATCCAACACAGGTTCCAAGCTCTGAGCTGTCAGCACAAAGCCCAATTGCAGGGCTCGAACTCACAAGCTGTGAGATCATGACCTGAGCCGAAGTTAGATGCTTTACTGACTGAGCTACGCAGGAGCCCCAAGGCAAATATTTCTTTAATGTTTGTTTGTTTGTTTGTTTGTTTGTTTGTTTTGAGAGAGAAAGAGCAAGTGCACATATGCAAGAGCACAGGAGGGGCAGAGAGAGGGGGAGAGAGAATCCCAAGCAGCACAGAGCCTGACTCCGAGCTCAGTCTCACAAATCGTGAGATCATGACCTGAGTCAAAACCAAGAGTGCGACATTTAACCGACTGAGCCACCCAGGCGCCCCATAAAGGCAAATATTAATAAATTAATCTCCATGAGAATCAATACCCTGTTCAAAATTCACAATAAAAAAGTGAAATGATAAGCTACGAGCCAGGAAAAGTTTGTAACAGTCTGACTGACAATGATTGGTATCCAAAATATGTAATGAGCTCCTACAAGTCAAAAAGACAAAGACAGTCAAAAAGAAAAACAGACTAAAGATTTGAACAGACAGAAAGAATAGAAAACATGAACAGACAAGAAACATACAGAAAGATGCTCAACCTCTTAGTAATTAGCAAAGTCCAAATTAACAGTTCGTGTTATGTCTACTAGATTGGCAAAACTTACAAAGCTGGACAAATTCCAGTTTGATCCCTTAGGTGGAACACAGAGGATTCTGTGGCACTGGTGATTAGGGAGTCAATTAGTACAGTGACTTTGAAGAACGACTTGGTGCCGTTTTGCACTTACTCTACAACTCGGCAATCCCATCCGAGAGAAAGTTGTATGTGTGCACAGGAGATGTGAGCAATGATGTTCAAACTGGCAGGACTGAGCCCCTCCCTCCGCCCCCTGCCCTTGGGCACCTGATAAATTCTTCTTCCTTCCGCCCTGTCTTCTGACTTTCTGTGGACAACAGTGGATGACCGTGGATGACGTGTGCTCTAGAGCTGGGGTTTTAACCTTCCCACGCTTCTAGGTGGTGTGACCCAGCCCTGTTGGCCAGTCACTGGGCAAGCCAGACCCCATGCTCGTCATCTGAGTAGAAGCAAGGGAGAGAGCTGGAGCTACCGTGACTGTTGTGGGGACCAGGGAGAGGCCAAGAGCACTCAGGGTATCAGGAAAAGAGGTGGCAGGGGGACAGTTCATCCAAATAATAGACTCCTCTGCTGCAATACAAAAAGATGGGCAGCTCCATATGAACCAACTGGCAGCATCCAAGACACCTCGCCAAGACGATAAAAGCAGGCAGAGCAGGCTACCATTGTGAAAGGGAGGGGAGTAAGGTGTATATATACACATCATCACTTGTATGTGCATAAAGCGCTTCTGAGGACAGGAGATTAACCTTGGGGGAGGGGGAGGGGTAACGAGGGCCCAGGGGTGGGAGAGGCCTCACTGCATCCCCTTTTATACATTTTTATTTTGTACATTGCGTGTGATACTATGGAAGACAGAGTGAAAACTGGACACAAAATGTAGGCGCATGAAATGTAACACACACGTAACTATTACGAGAGTTGAACTCGTTGCTGATCACAAGGTGACATAATGCTACTTCCAGACTATTGCTCTCGACTTCAGTGAAGGTGTGTGTTTTTCTTTTTCTTCTTCAAAATTTTTTCCAGCCAACAGTCTTCGGTTTTCAGACTTTCCCACGGACCCTTGAAGAGCCTGTGGCTTTCTTGCACTGTGCCTGCTGGGCCACATGCATGGAGTGGATCCATTCATCACCCACGCCCAGCAGCCCACCAGTCCCCCAAGGGCTACCAGTAGGTACCAACTCCTTTGATTTAAAGCATGTATTGGGTCCCACCCTGAGGTTGCTCTTCAGTTCAAGTGAGTCCAAGGGGAATTGGCATGACCCTCCCCTTCTTCAGGAGCCCAGATGCACGAGGTCACTTTCTGGACCTCAGTTTCCCATTGGGTCACACGGTATGTATGTGTCTCTCCACCTAAGACACCTGTTTTCTCTTCAAAATTCACAATAAAAAAGTGAAATGATAAGCCACGAGCTGGGAAAAGTTTGTAACAGTCTGACTGACAATGATTGGTATCCAAAATATGTAATGAGCTCCTACAAGTCAAAAAGACAAAGACAGTCAAAAAGTCTCTTACCCCTCACCCCCTTCCTTGCTCACTCTCCTCCAGCCACTCTGATTCCTTGTTCTTCCAACCCCACTCGGTGTAGGCAGAATTCCAAGATGTCCCCCAACATTCCCAGCCCTTCCTCCCAGGCTCCCACAGGTGTACATGTCCAGCATAATGCCCTGGACTGGGTGTGTGATGGCATTTACTCCCATGGTTAGGTTACACTATGCAGCACAGGTAGTCAGACTTGTGACGTACAGAACTGTGAGCTAAATGGGTACTGTCTTAAGCCACTATGTTTATGGAACTTTGTTACGTGATAATAGAAATTAATACAAATACCAGGCTGGCCCCACTCTGGCCTTTCATCCTCTGGGTCCCTCAGCCTGGAAGGCTCTCCCCACAGATATTCACAGGGCTCCCTCCCTCCCTTCACCCAGGTCTCTGTTCAAACGTCCTCCCCCAGAGAGGCCTGCCTGACCACACCATCTAGAGAGGCATCATCATCCTTTATTTTCTGTTCCCCCTCCAGCTTTATTTTCCTGTACATCACTTACCACTACCTGACATTATATGGTTTCGGCATCATCTGAATAACTTTTATTTAAACTTTTTACGTTGAAATAATTTAAAACTTGCACAACAGTTGCAAACATTGTGCAAAGAATTCTTGCATAGCCTTCACCCAAAACCTCCAAATGTCGACATTTAAACACGTTTGCTTTATCATTCTCTTTGCACAGATTTGTTCTGAACCAGTTGAGAGTAAGTTGATGACCTGATTCCCGGTTGCCCCCAAATACTTTAGTCTGTAGTTCCTAGAAACAAGGAAATTCTCCCGCACAGCACAACAAAGTCGTAAAAATCAGGAATTTGATGCGGATACATTACCACCATCTAATGTTCAGAGCCCAATCAAATACTATCAATTGTCCCAAGAATAACATTTTTAAAAAATGTTTATTTGTTCTTGAGAGAGAGAGAGAGAAACAGAGCATGAGAGAGGGAGGGACAGAGAGAGAGAGGGAGACACAGAATCCGAAGCAGGCTCCAGGCTCCCAGCCGTCAGCACAGAGCCCGACGCCGGGCTTGAACTCACAAACTGTGAAGATCATGACCCGAGCTGAAGTCGGACACTTAACCGACTGAGACACCCAGGTGCCCCAAAAATCACATTTTTTAAAAGTTTTATTTATTTTGAGATAGAGAGAACAGGGAAGGGGCAGAGAACGGGGCGGGGGTGGGGAGGCAGAGAATCCGCACTGTCAGCACAGAGCCTAACGCGGGGCTCGAACTCACAAACTGTGAGCTCATGACCTGAGCCGAAGTCAGACGCTTTACTGACTGAGCCGCCCAGACACCCCCAGAATAACATCTTTTATGATAAGCAGAAAGATTCATCCAGAAATACTCACTGCATTTCGCTGTCTTGTCTCTTTCATCTGCTTTCAGTCCCTCAGTTTTTCCTTCCCTTTCATTATCTTGACACTTACCGTGATTACAGGCCCGTTACTTCGTAGAAGTTTCCTCGGTTGGAGTTTATCCGATGGCTTCTCCCGATCAGACGTAGGTCCTGCATCTTCGGTGGGAACATCGCAGAAGCGGCATGGTGTTCCTCTCTGTGCATGTCACCTGGAGGCACACGACAGTTTGCCCTGTAACAGGTGATGCTTGCTACCTGCGACCTTTGATCACTTGATGAAGATACTATCTGCCCCGTTTCCCACCGTAAAGTTACTCTCCTTCTCTTTGTAATTAGTGGGTTATCTCATTGGGCGGTATTTTAGGACTATGTATAGACTCTGTCCCCGGCAACTTTTCACAGAGTAGTTTTCATTTTAGCACCCAGCAATGATTCTGCCAGAGTCCGTCATTACCGTAACATTTCCATCCTTCCTTCTACATTTGTTATTAGACATTCTACTATGAGAAAGAGCTTTCTCCTCCTTCACGCATGTGTGTGCATGTATGTATGTATGCATACGTTGTCAGTGTGGATTCGCTATTTTTATTCAATGGATTATCATCTGTTATGGTCATTATTTCAATTCTCAAACTGTCCCAGATTTAGCCAGTAGCTCCTATGCTCTTTTGACACGTTCCCAGCATTACTTGAGCCCTTCTAGATGTTTCAGGCTCCCTATGTACTTTCCAGGCCCCAGCCCTCAAATCAGCCTTCTCCCCGACGGAGCCCTGGGTCCTTGCAGTGGAAGATGTTATATTAAGACACCAAGATCTGGGGGGGCGCCTGGGTGGCTCAGTCGGTTAAGCATCCGACTTCGGCTCAGGTCGTGATCTCACGGTTCCTGGGTTCGAGCCCCGCGTCGGGCTCTGCGCCGACAGCTCAGAGCCTGCTTGAGATTCTGCGTCTCCCTCTCTGTCTGCCCCTCCCACACTTGTATTCTGTCTCTCTCATAAAAATAAATACACATTGAAAAAAATTTTTCTAAAGACATCAAGATCTGGGTGCTAGGAATGCTCACTGCTACATGGGTATGAATCCCCTTGGGCTCTCTTTGTGGACAGAGCTGGGAAACACACATATTGCACGTACGCACCTCACGCACATGTGGGCACACAGGCATCTCTGCTCCTCCACTTTTCAGACCCAGGAGTCTACCCTGGTGGCTCCAACTCCATTCCAGCACCACAGAGGTCACCCTACCCTTGGCTGGCACCACGTCTGTAACTCCCTTCTCTGACCGTGAGAAACCTAGCTCTCATTTTCCTCAATATATTCATTAATTCGACACCCTACCCCCATCCCACAGAGCCACGGCCTCACTCACCGCTCCCCTGCTTAGCCCCACAGCCTACCCTTCACCTCCAACAAATATTGGGAAACAGAAGGAAGAAGGAGGAAAGAGGAAGCTGGCTTTGTTTTGACCTAGTAATACATTCACCTGGAAAAAAAGAAAAACGATAGAAAAGTATACCGTGAAAAGTCTCCCAGCCACTCATTCCTATCTTCTTCCTCCCCAAGGTGACAAGTATTATTGGTTTGTTATCTACACAAGCCAATATAAAGATATTTTTCATTTCCCGTCTTTTCCACAAAATAGTCCTCAGACTCCTTGTATCTGTCAACACTTCTTGGAGATCTCTCCGCATTCACGCATAAAAAGTGGTCTCAACCTTTGCGGCTGTACAGTACTCTTTTGGCCACTCTGTTTATTTAATCAGTTCACCCCAATAGACATTTAGATTGCATCTAGGATTGTGTTAGGCCAAACAAGACCGCAATAAATAAACCTGGATGTATTCACACGGCCTGTGTCTGAACGCATCCATAAAATAAATTTTCAGAAGTGGGATCATTGTGATCTTACATGTTTATGTTTAGCGATTAAAGTCTGTCTCCCGTCTTCGAAGAGAAAAGGGACTCTCTTCTACTGACTGCTATTTCCCCAGGGCGAGGAACTGCTGGACTATGGTAGGCGTGCAATAAATAATGTGTTCAATAAATGAATGGATGACCAATGCCCTCGGGTTCTGGAATTGACCGTCTCTGGGATGTATGGAGCCCTTGCCATGTACCCAGTGCTGTGCGTCCTTGTGCCGATCTTCCAAACTTCCCCGTGGGGAAGGGGCTGTTTTGACAGCCCCACTTCACAGATGAGAGCGTTGAGGCCCAGAGAGGGAGCATGGCTAAGCTGATGTCACACAGTTAGTCAATAGCAAAGCCACAGTTCCCACCCAGCAAGCCACTAACAACCTCACCTACTGCCCCCAACACATCTTATCTCCCTCCACACTGAGCTCAGTCCTCCAGCCCCACCTGGACCCCTCATCTTGCCTCACACACTTCCCTGGACCCTCTCTACTTCTTCTCAGCCTCACCCCCAGCCAAAGGCGTCTGCTCCGCACCCTCAGCCAACATAGGACAGGACCAAGGAGAAGAGCTGTCATTTCCATACAGCTGTCCCTGGGAGCCAGGCCTTGCCTAGGCCCCCCCATTTTCCCTGAAAAGGCTGAATTGTCTTGGCCGTTTGGGGGGCACCTCTCGGCACAGGCCGGGCTGCCTGGGCAGGGCCTGGCTGGGCTATTATCCTACATTATCTCACTCCCCTGCTCCTGAAAAGAGCCAGTGACTGCTCGCCCCCCCTCAGCCCTCCCCTGCTCGCTCCTGTCTTTTACACTTAATTACCTCACTCATTACCCCGCAGCCTGCAGAGGCCGGACCACAACTGGGGCGTGAGTAATCCCCGCATCACACACCCAGCCAGCCGGCCAGCAAGGAGCAAATTGCTCACACAGCCCATAAATAAAGGAACAGGGCCCACTCAGGCCTTCGGAGCAGAAGGACTTCGTGGCGGCTGCCATGAGGGGCAGGCAGTGGCCCCAGCTTCCCAGTTGGCCTTTGCAGGCCCTGGTGAGATGGTCTCCACCCCCCCCCCAGACGGTGACCTTGAACTTCCCCAGGCCACTGAAGTCACAGCTCAGTGCTTCTGATAGATGAGACAGCAGGGGCTCACACCCCTTCCTGGTCACAGCCAGGAAACTGACCAGGCGCGTCTTCCCGGCTTCCTACGCGACCCCTCCAGCCATGCCTCGGTACCCCCACCCCTGGCAGTGGGGACCCAGCAAGCCTCCCGTGTCCTCTATCTCCCCCAGCTCCTTTGCACACGCCGCCACTCCTGCTTCCTGAACACTCTTCCCGAGCACCCAAGGGCCTGCTTAATTCCTACTCACTTGAAAGGTCACTGCCTCTGGAGAGCCTTCCCTGATCCCTCTAGGCCAGGTCAGGGACCTCAGGGACTCTCTCCCATCAAAGCATCAAGCCATTGCATTGTCACTGTCTTTTCACTTGTGTCCTTTGAAGGAAGGACTGAGTCTTCTCCATCTCTTTGTCTAGTGCCCAGCCCAGGTCCTGGCACACGACTGGCCCATTTACTAGGCACCAAGTCAAGGTGAGTGAGTGAATGAATGAATAAGTGAATGAATGAGGTGACGAAGGGTCAGGGATGGATGATCGCAGGACCTCTCTGGGGCTGAAATTCCCTTCCTGTAGGAGGTTAGGCTCAGACTCCTTCCCTCGGATCGCCTTGGGAAACACCAGCTTCTCGCCTCTGGCACAAGATAGTCTAGCCTTGGCCCAGAAGTAGCCTGCACAACCTTTTCTCCATCAACTGAAAGGCTTCTGCTGATTCACCACCTCCCACATTACCCCAGGGAGGCTGTGAGCCGGCTGTGTGGTAGGCTTCTCTTGCCCGGAGGACCTCACCTCACCCTCCTGCTTCTCTCCCAGATCCAGGATAAGGAAGGGAGCTGGGAAGGAGTTCCCAAAACCTGCGAGGCCAGAGCTCATGGAACCCTTTGATATCTGGTAAATCCTTTTTTTTTTTAATTTTTTAATGTTTATTTATTTTTGAGAGAGAGAGACAGACAGAGCATGAGCAAGGGAGGGGCAGAGAGAGAGGGAAACACAGAATCCGAAGCAGGATCCAGGGTCCGAGCTGTCAGCACAAAGCCTGACACGGGCTCGAACTCACAAACCGTGAGATCATGACCTGAGCTGAAGTCGGAAGCTTAACCGACTGAGCCACCCAGGCACCCCAATATCTGGTAAATCCTAGGGAACCCTTCTCAGAACAATGTCTTTAAATTAATGAAATAAAATACATAGTATTACAGAAGAAACCAATTACCCTGAAACATTTCTCAAAACATTAAAAAACAAGTTTGCATTACAGTAATATATGTATTTATTTACTACACATTATAACGCAAGGTCTAGCAAATCACTATTGTAGTTTTCCACTCACGGTGAGCATAAATGATATTTCAAGATACCTGGAACAGCTGTAATGTGATAAGAAAATATCTATGGTTTCTATCAGTGACAAAGTCACTGGTCCCGCCACTACCACTGTGGTCTGTTGCCTGCTCTCATCACCGAAGGAATAAGAAGTTTCCGATAAAGGCTAGTGGAATTAAAGACATAATACTTTTCCTCTCCAAGTTAATGATGGATCCACTGAACTCTTTCTGTGGGGCGCCTGTGACAGCAAGTGACAAGTGCATCAGGAACATGCCAGCACCTCCCTTCCCGTATCTTGGCAGACATCCTTAATCAATTTCAGCAGTCTTTCCCACTAAACCCAAGCTCAGTCCCAGAATCTGCTACAACACCAGACTCCAAGCAACTGCTATCAACCAATCAAAGTGGGCTCTTGATCTTTAATCATTTGGTCACTCCTGGGGGGCACAGGAGGTGGGGGGCTCTTGGGAGCAGGAGACAGAGAGGGAAGGGGGCGGTCACGGGAGGTTACCACATATTTGTTCATGTCAGGAACGTGCACTGAGACTTTTCCCTGAGCCACATTGTGCTCGGAGCCAGGGACACAAATGTGAACCACCCCAGACCCCTGCCCTTTGAGTGAGGACAAGTGGCAAGAACTGGGTGTCTACATATCCCCCTGGGGCCATCCTGGGCCGGAAGGATGGAGTCTGTGGGATTCCACTCAACCTGAGAAAAACATTACTACGGGAGTTTCCAAACAATAGATGGGCTGCCGAATCATCCAGAATCCACAGCAGCAAACATGCTTGAAGAATCTCCGAGACGGTCAGAGACCAGGACTGAAGGCTTTGTATCAAGAAAAAGGAAAAAAAAAAAAAAAGCCCAAACTGGGTTGAATCCCTGGTCAACCAGTGAGGGAGACTTCACTGCTAACATGGGGGGGGGGGGGGAGCGGGGGAGGGGCCGAGGCCAGAGCTCACACTGCTGACTCCAGACTCCAGATGCTGACACTCAGACCTTTGTCCCTGCTGCTTTCGGACACTCAACGTAAAGGCTGCCACACTCCAGCCAGAATGGCAAGGGGCTAGCCTGAGATACATGACTCCCGTGGCTGCAGAGGAAGCAGGGACGTCCAGGAGGGACTCCGCTAATGGAAGGAGGGGACTCGTGAGTCAAGGGGGTTGCAAGGTGCTGGGTGGCTAAAAGGAAGGTCACCCGTCCACTCTAGCCACCCGAGGATCAGGTGCTTCCGGTGTGCCCAGCTCTGTGCTCAGGACTTTCTCTGGATTGTCTCTGTTGATCATCTCAGCTCTCTGGTGTCTATCAATACCCATTTCACAGAGGAGAATAGTGGTGCTTGCAGGATCTAAGTCACTTACCCCATCCTTTGCTTTGGCTCAGGTTATGATCTCACAGTTTGTGGGTTTGAGCCCTGCATCAGGCTCAGTGCTGACAGCTCGAAGCCTGGAGCCTGTTTCAGATTCTGTGTCCCCCTCTCTCTCTGCCCCTCCCCCACTCATGCTCTGTTTCTCTCTGTCTCAATAATAAATAAACATAAAAAATATTTTTTAATGTGTATAAACATACTACGTACCTCCAAAAGTGATTGCGAGGGTTCTGTAAGTTCACGCGCGATCCCAGCCAAGCAGACCTTTTAAGCAGACCCGTACTGTGTACCAGGCCAGCAGGATTTTACTGCAAGGCCTTGACTGTTAGAGCCACGGGAGTCAGACAGGAGATGCTCCTCAGGGCTGAAATGTTCAAGAGGTCGACAGGCAGAGAATGGACTTGGAATGAATAATGGCTAACATTACCAGCACCAACTGCGTGCAAACTGGCATCCTAATCACCTCACTCATCTCCCACCCGCTCTGTGAGGTAGGTCCCAGTAGTAGCAACATCCCCATTTGGCAGCCGGAGAAACTGAGGGACAGAGCAGATAGGTAGGGTCGGGGTATGTAACTTGCCAGTAAGCAGCAGCGGCGGGATTTGAACCCAGGCCACCCATGCTTTTAACCCCTCTGCTCCCCAGCCCTTCCACGGCTGGGTGAGATGGAGGCGAGGCTGGGAAGGTGTGCACTGGGGACACGTGTGTGTTCTGACACCTTGGGAGTCTGTCCCCCCCTCATTAAGTCTGGGGTCAAGCATGGGTCAATTTTGAAAGTCCCCTGCCTCTGCACACCTGGGCCACCTCCTGGCTTTCTCCAGAAACTGATGGGTGCCAGCTGGTGTATGAGCAGAGGCAGAGAGCAGGAAGGCAGCACTGGGGGGGGGGGGTGCTGAGAATGGTCAGTTCCTCTATGCCAGGAGCCCTGAGAGCCTGGAAATGCCAACTCGGCAGCTCCAACAGCAGCCTCAGCATCTGCCAGGAATGGTTCTGGGATCGGCGGCCGGGGAAGAGAGGGAGGCAGGAGATGCCACCGTAGGGTGAGGGAGGCAGCCTTGATCTGGCAGACAGGAGCCTAAAAGTCCCAGAAAAGGAACTTCCCTGTCCCGTGCCTCAGTTTTCCCAACTGTTAAATGGGAATCATGCTGATATCCCAAAGGCTATTCAAGGAGAGCTTCCAGTCACGCTCCAGGCCTCATACCACCCTATCCAATAGGGGCCATCATTGGCCTCAGTTTACAGAGGTGAAATAGAGGCACAGAGAGGCAAAGCGACTTGCCAGAAGTAACACAGCCCGAAGAAACAGAGCTGGGATTAAACCTTGGCTCAGGATGACCCAGCCTCAGACTCTGAGCCACCTCACTTGCTTGAAGGTGGAGCTCTGGTGTAAGAGTCTATTAGTCACTCCACCCCCCAATGCACGCTGGGGGGCTGTCTCAAGTCCCCTGACCTTGCAGAGAGCCTGGTGATCAGATTCCGGCAACCAGGCCTTTCTAGAGGTTTCAGGGAGCTACTCCAGGTGTGACCTTGTCAGGCACAGAGGTAGCATACTCAAGAACATCTCCAACTTTGAAGGCAAGACACTTTAATGGGGGAATGTCAAGGTCTACGATGGTCAGGATAGGGACTCAATCGTCCCCAGAGGCAGAGGGAAATCTTGAGAGCTGACAAATCAACCCAAACTCAGGCCAAAGAGGACTAAGGTGAATGGGGGTTACAAGGAGGTTTTTCACTCAACAGTTCCTTCTTTCATTCAAGAGATCTAGTCACTGAGCACTTGTTTGCCCAGCACTGTGTAGGTGATGGGGTGTGGCAGTAAATGGAACAGATCTGGGCTCCCATTTGAGGAGCCCTGGCAGGGGGAGGAGGAAGGAGAACCCCTTTGGAGGGCCCTCCCCTACCTCCCCCAGCATTAGCACTTTTGGCCCTCTTAGAGAGAAGGAGTCTATGGTTTAAAATCAGGGCTTTGAAGCCATATCAGCCTGGTTTGAATCCTAGCAAGTCATCTTTCCTCTCTGAGCCTTGGTTTCCTCATCTACAAAATGGGGCTATCAGTAGGCCCCACTTGGTGGGCTTTTTTTTTAAGTGTGTTTATTTATTTATTTTGAGGGAGGGAGGGAGGGAGGGAGGGGGAGAGAGAGAGAGAGAGAGAGAGAGCATGTGTGCAAGCAGGAGAGAGACAAAAAGAAGGAGAGACAGAATCCCAAGCAGGCTTCGCACCATCAGCACAGAGCCTGGGGTGGGGCTCGAACTCAACAAACCCTGAGATCATGACCCTGAGCCAAGATCAAGAGTCGGACACTTAACCCGACTACACCACCCAGGTACCCCTTGGCAGGCTGTTTTGCTGGTTAAACCACACAAAGGGTTGGTTTTGACTCCCGGCACATAATAAGTGCTCAATAAACATCAGCTAGCATTATCATTATCTGAGACTCCGAAACATGCTCCTTCCACCACCTATCATCTCTGTCCTGGGCTAGATCCTGGGGTCAAGCAGGAGGGTGGCGATGGGAGAAAGGGTAACTAGTAAGGCGGGAGGGAAGAGGACTCTAGGCAGCAGGAACAGGACTGCAAAGGCCTCGAGGTAGGAGGCATTGAGGGAATCGAGTAAAAGCTTCAGGAAAGTCTGTCACCTTGCCACACTCCTGACCCCTCCATGTGGCCCCTTCCTGAAGTCCACTGAGGCTCTGAGCCAACGAGGAGCAGAAATGGAAGGCTGAGGAACAGGTCCTTTGCAGCTGGAGCGGAGGCGGCGTAGCAAAGTGGTCAGAGCACAACCTCTGGAACAGACCATCCAGGTTGGACCCACGGCTCACCACCTACTGGCTGTGAGACCTTGGACAAGTTACTTAACCCCTCTGGGCTCAGTTTCCTCCTCCGGAAAATGGGGCGAACGATACCGTCTGGCCTGAAAAGGCAAGTGTGAGGAGGAAGGAACTAAGGTAATGTTTGGAAAGTGTGCAGATCAGTTCCGGGCATGTGGCCCGGAGCCGTAAGTGTTTATGAAACGAATCAAGAAAAACACGAGCAGCCGCTCGTCTGGGCTGCACTCACGGAGAGCCTCCAGATGCAGCACCCCCTCAGTCTGCCACCGCATTTGAGCTGAGGCCACACCACTCCTCCGGTACAGCCCCCTCTGATGACAGGGCACAGTGAGGAACCAGGGCTGTCCAGCACAGGGCTCCTCGGCAGAAGGTCCACACTGGAATTCCCTGCGGGCTGGTCACAGTCCTCGGACCCGCACCACTGCCTGCCACTCCTGTTCCCTGCTCTTCCTTTGTCCACCGCTCCCTTCACAAGTACCAGATGGGCACCCTGGCCGACGGCACCCCTCCCTTCCCCCACAGTGTTATCTCCCATACATTTCTGCCCTTGATTTTCACATCTGCTTCCCAGAAAACCAAAGTGGGCCACTAGAAAACCCGACCCTTAGCAGATTCCAGAGCACCCACTGTGTGCCCTTAGGCAAGTGGCCTCTGTGAGTCTTGATGTCCAGAGCTTCCTCCTTCTCCCTCTTCCCCGCTTTTGCCCAGAGGAGGAGGGCCCGCATAAAACCTGCTGGAGATACAGGGCAGCGTAAGTGACGCTTACCAGAAAAAGAGCCCCATCAGCGTGGAGTGGATGCATTTGTGGCTACTCTCCTCCTTGGAATTCATACAGAATTCCATTATCGGCTCTGGACAGCAGCTCAGGGACCATCTTCTCCCATGCCCATTTGACAGACGAGAAAGCTGGAGCCCAGAAGGAGGAGCAGAGGGAGCAGAGCCTGGACTAGAGTTGAGCTCCTGACTCTCAGGGCACTGCTCCTTCCTAAACGTAGGCAGTGAACCCTGCAAATATGATGCCTCGTCCCCTCCACAGAAGTGCAGAGTGAGGCGCAGGGCAGTTCTGCCAGCCACCTGGGTTACACAGCACAGAGATCCCCACCCAGACACCCATAGCCGGCCTCCTTCCTGACGGGCAGAGCAAGGTTGAAATCTGGAGGATACCAAGGCAGACTGAGGAGGGCAAGGAGGGCTGGGGCTGCAGTCCCCACTAGCGAGACCTGTTATATCAAGGCTCCAGGGGAGGCAGGCTGTGGGCCACACGGATCCGGGACCCCCCCGCCCAGCTCCTCCACCCAGTAACCCTGTGGTCTTGAACTCATCACATCAGATGGGTTCTACAAATGAGGCATAACCGAATCTTCTCCCACGAGGTCATGGCGACACTGAGATGAGTGAGGACGTGGAAATTAAAATAGTCAACAATTATCAAGTCAGGTCACTGTATGCCAGGCACTGCTCTAAACACTTCACAGGTACATTATCACTTAATCCTGACTGCAACCTGCGGAGGCAGGCCCTGTGAACACCCCCATTTTACAGATGAGGAAACGGAGGCACAGAGAACCACACAGCTGGGAAATGGTGGCATGTGGATTTGAACCGAAAACAGGCTAACTCTGAATTCCTCTCGCTAGAGCCCCTGGCAAGGCCAGCCTCTGTGGAGGGTAAGTGTTTCGAACAGTGCCAGGCACGCAGAGCTGCTCAGTGCCACTGCTGTTGATAGAACAATAATTATTATTGTCGCTGGGGAAACTTGCCACCAGCATTGCTCTCTTCCCAAAAGTCAGAAGAATGAATATCCTGACATGTTTTACAAAATTTATCAGTTCCTTTCTTTAGAAGTAAGGGAGTAGTTAGCAAGCGCTCAAGATCAATGGCTGTTGAATTGAAACATTTTATGGTCTTTTTAGAAAACACGAAAAGAAGGGGGCAGGGGAAAACCCACAGACCCACCCTCCGTTCCATTTCCGTGTTTGTTTTTATTTTGGTTTATAGTTGTGAACATGCTATGAGAGATTTCAGGATTCTGCATCCTTCACTTAATAGAATTCCATGAGCTTTTCCCTTGGATGATGATTTTTAATCACTACAGAATATTCCATCAGGTAGGTTTCTTCTTCATAGCCCCCTCCCCATTTTCCCCAGTCTGGGGTTTTTATTCTAGTGTCGGACGCCAAAGCCAACATCCCTAAGATTAAAGCTCTTGACTTATTTGATGGTGACTTGGAGAAATGAGTTTCTCATAGCAGACTTTCTGGAACCAGGAAGCCAATGTTAGGGGTTTAGGGGACAGAAGGCCCTTCTCGATGTCCTAGTGATGAAACTGTGCCAACCACTGTGTATTTCATCCATGCTTAAGGCCTCCCCACACTGTAGGAATTTTTTTAATTTTTTTCTTTATGTTTATTTATTTTTGAGAGAATGAAACAGACGGAGACAGAGCATGAGCAGAGGAGGGGCAGAGACAGAGAGGGAGACACAGAAACCAAAGCAGGCTCCAGGCTCTGAGTTGTCAGCACAGAACCCAATGCAGGGCTCCAACCTATGATACGTGAAATCATGACCTGCGCCAAAGTCAGATGTTTAACTGACTGAGCCACCCAGGCACCCCTAACACTGTAGGTATTTTTGAACCTCACTTTCTGGGCTGAAGGTTTCTTCTTTTTTCTTCTTTTCTTTTTTTTAAAGCTTTTTTTTTTTTTTTTTTTTTTTCTGAGAGAGCAAGCAAGTGCGGGGGGAGGAACAGAGAGAGAGAGAGAGAGGAGAGAGAGAGAGAATTCCAAGCAGGCTCTGCTCTGTCCGTGCAGAGGCCAACACAGGGGCTCCAACTCATAAGCCGAACCATGAGATCATGATTTGAGCTGAGATCAAGAGCTGGAAAAATGCCAGGCAACTGAACCACCCAGACACCCAGAGACCTGGGATCTTATACTCAACCTGATACTGGTGTTCTACAGGACCTTGAATATGTCACTTTTGGGGTGGATTACCTCTCCATCCTGCCCAGTGAGAAGACCTGATGAGAGAGAGCCCAGTTCCAGCTCGGTCCCTAAGCCATCATGAACGCTCAATGTCTTGTAAAGCTCTCTGGGCTCCGTTTCACTGGCTCTTTGTAGGAAATCGGAATGGGGGGAACCACCAGGCAGGCAGAGGTGAGCTCATGGGCACCCACTTGTCTTACGTACCCCACTGGATTAAGCACCCATAGAAGACAGAGATCCCAGAACCCAGCACAAACTCAAAAACTTTGGACACACCACAAATAACCATCAACAAATTCCTCCCTGGCCCCAGCTCATTCCTGCCTCAGAGCCTTTGACCTTGTGAAGCCTCTGCCTGGAGCGCCCTCTCCTTGGCTCCTCCCACAGCCAGCTCCATCTCATCACTCCTGTCTCAGCCCAGATGTCCCCTCTTCCAGGAGACCCTTACTCATCACCTCACCCGGTTTCCTGTTCCTTGCAGCACTGAGCAACTATTTGAAAGGATACTGTTGATATCAGTGTTTCCTTCCTTTGCTGTCCACCCACCGCCCCTTGAATGTCACCTCCAAGAGAGCAGGGACTAGGATTGTCACCACTTATTCCATAGAACCCCACAAACATGTGGGTGCTCCAGGGACAACCGTGCATATAAAAGCCACATGTACTGAGCACCTACTATATGCCAGACACCATGCCAAGCCTTTTACATACAGCAACTCTTGCAATGCTCCCAAGCCCCTGAGCTAACAGCAATTATTATTCCTCTTTTTTAAAGGGGGAAAGTGAGGCACAGAGCAGTTGAATAGTTTGCCTACCATAGCTAGTAAATAAGACAGCTGGGGTGCCCCGCTGCATACTGTGAGTATGCTGAGCCACACACCGGACGGTGTCCCTGTCCCCATGATGCGCAGGGGCTAATGGGCTAGCTGACCTAGCCCACAATACAGGAAGTCAGGGATACTTAGTAACTTCCCCTAGAGGAAGCAATCCCTCAGCTAAGTCCTGAGGACAGGTAGGGGTGTGCTAGGATGAAGTGGAGGGAAGGACAATCTAAAGGAGGAAACGCTGTGCAGACAAGATCAGCCACTGGGCACCAAGCCTGAAGAAGTAGAAGTGGCTTGTATGGCTGGAGTAGGGAGCACAGGGGTATCCCACATGTCAAGGGATATGATCGTCTCAACCCTCAGTGACTGAGATTTTTAAAAAGTCCCAGCGGGGAAATATGAGACAATATGGCTGGGAAGATGGGCACCACTCCCCCAGGTCACGCAGGGCCTTGGCAAGCTCGAGGGTCCATATTTTATTCCAAGGTTCTACGTCACATCTAAGACTTGTGGAAGCCCCTCATTCGGTGGTGCCCAAAGGCCACACAAAGGTCTCTGGAAATTTCTGCTGACTCACTGTGGGACCTCAGGCACCTCTATAGTCTCTCTGGGTCTTAGTCTCCCAACTGGTATTGAATGACCCAGTGCCTAAAGCACATCCCCACTCTGTCAGCCTGGCATCCCATAAACAGAATGCTGTTGACCAATGAGATTCTGACATTCCTGGAGTCCGATTCTGGGACTCTTGAGCACTGGCCGTCCCAATACTTGCTGAGGCCAGCCCACCACCATGGCACTTTGCCAAGCCAGTCTCTGGGCAGGGGGTTGAGTTCTCCTGCTCCTCATTCCTCCAAGATATAGAGGCTCCCCCAGGTTTTGGCAGGATGGTGTGTGGGGGGGGGGGGATCTGCTCAGATCCTCCTGGAGACAAAGGAGCTGACCTGCAAAGAGTTCCAGAGGGAGCCCCGCTCCCCCTCCCTCCCCCCCTCTCCCTTCCCAGTCCACGTGTCTCTATTGTCTGCTCCCCGCTTCAGGGAAAGACACAGCCTCGGATGTGTCAAAACCACCACCCCCCGGCAGCAGGGAAATTAATTACTGGACGATTTTCACTTCCTCTTGCAGCGCCTGCCTGAGCTAGGCACCGGAACAGGACCGGCTGAGAGGGGCCGGAATCGGCATGGGGGACTTGCTGCCCCCACCAGTTCTGGGAGAAGAAAGTTGAACCCCAAACCCAATTAGGGGCTTCAGTGGGAGGCCAAGCTGGGGTGGGGGTGACGACTTCCTCTAGTTAAAGCTGAGTGTCCACACTGGCCACTTCTGAACTGGGGGAAAGGGAGAGGACTAGAGGCAGGAGGGTCGCGGCTGGCGAGCTCACACTCTTTTCTTTGCATCCCCTTCCCTGTGTCCCCATGCGCCTGAACCCCGCCTGCGCCTGCTCGGACCACTCTCTGTCCTCTCCCCTCGGCTTCTCCCTTTATCTTACACTTTTCTTTTCCTTTCTTTGCTCCCCCGGGGGGCTTTCTTTTTGTGTGTCTGGGTCTCTTTTTTCCCCCATGGGTGTGTGAGCGCGTGTTGCTACTTCTTTCCATCTCTGTTTTCCTTCTCTCTCTGTTTCTCTCTTGTGTCTTTTTGTCCTTATCTCAGTCTCTATTTCTACCTCTTTCAGTGTATGTCTCTTTCCGTCTTTCTCTGTGTATCTCCTCTCTCCTCTCTCTGCCTCCCGCCCCCCCGCCCTCCTTCTCCGTCTCTCTGTATCTCTGCGCCTTTCTCGCCCTCACTTTCTCCCCTCCTGCCTGCCCGCTGCTCCCTGCGCCTGGCCTGCCCCCACCGCTGCCGGTTCAGGGGAACGTGTGCGGAGCGATTGTCCTGGGGGACATTTGATGGATTAGAGCGCTGAACAGTTCCATTGCTAGGGGACCACCTGATCTCCTCCAGCCTGCGTCCCATATAAAGCCGGCAGGCAGCCGGAGTGCTGAGCACAGCTCCAGCGATCGCCTGTCTGCGCGCCGCCGCCGCCGCCAAGCCCGAGAGGGAGCCCGAGCCAGAGCCGGGGCCGCCGCCACCGGTGCCGGCTCCGCGCGGCCGCCCGCCCGCCCGCTGGGAGCTGTCCAGTGCTGAAACCCCGCGCAGACAGCCAATCGCGCCCGGCTGGCCGCCTCCCCCCACCGGGGCCCCACGCAAGTGCCCCCGCCGAGCCCCCCGCCAGTCGCACCATGCCGCGCTCCTTCCTGGTAAAGAAGATCAAAGGGGACGGCTTCCAGTGCAGCGGGGTGCCGGCCCCCACCTACCACCCCTTGGAGACCGCCTACGTGCTGCCTGGCGCCCGGGGGCCGCCCGGGGACAACGGTGAGTAGGACCCGGCGGGGGGGTGGGGGGGAAGTTGGGGGGGGGAGGGAGGGGAGTTCGGGCCCTCCCCAACTCGGGCCACGAGGAGGGGTGCGCGCGGCAGGGAACCCCGGGAGGAGATTTCCCTGGCTGTGTGCGCCTCCCGGGCTTCCCGAGGGCCGGGCGGGCGGGGCAGGGGCTAGGTGCCTACAAAGGGAAAGTCGCAGGGTCGATCCATCCCACAGCCACGCGCGAGCCCGGACTTAGAAAGTTGTGGCCCTAAACGGGGCTGGAGTGAGGGGTGGTGAGAGAATGGAGAGAGAAAGAGGCACCCACGAAGGGGTAATGCTGGGGGGGGTGGCTGATGCACAAGGCAGTCTGTGGGTCCCCACTCCCCGGTGGAGGGAAGGAGGCTGGCTGGCTGCGAGGACTGCCCTGGTGGAGAAGATAAGCGCCTGGCGGGACTACCAGTCCCTGGGGAGACAGGGTTGGCTCCTAGGGTGTAGGGGGAGTGGGGGGGGCTCCCTCCTTCCCTTCAAGCCTGCTCCCCCTGGCGATGCCAGACAAGTGTTCTCAGGTCCCCTCTCTCAGCAACTCTTTTGTTACCCTCAGCCACATGCCTGCCAAAGGCTGGGCCTGTCCTGGGGACTGCAAGGAAGAGGGGATTTCTAGGAGGGGTTCCCCCAAAGTGGTTCCTGGTCCCCTGAGTTGCACTCCCTCCCCACTCCAGTTTCTCAACCCCCTCCAGAGCCGGCCCTGCTGTTCCTTGTAAGTCCCCCACCCCCAACACACTCCATCTCTTCTCAGAGCAAGTTCCCACAGGGACAAGGGTTTGAGGGACAAGAGAGGTCATTCAGGCTCAGAAGGGGGTGATGTCTGAAGGGTGTAGATAAGAATCTCAGACTGCCTCTGTAGATCCCATCCCCCATCAAGGGGATCACAAAAGCGTTCTCCTCTGATGGCCCGCACCAGGCCAGGTGTCTGGAGAAGAGGCATCCCTTTGGCAGTAAGAAATCTGACATCACACGTGGCATGAGCTTTGGGGTATGTGGGGACGGGGAGATGAGGGAGAAGAGAAGAGGGGAGGAGAGAAAAAGAAGAGAAGAAAGGGCTGAGAATGGGGGGTGGGCTGAGGTGGTGAAGGCAGGAGCCAGGGAGGGTGGGGAGTTCCGCCTTAGGGATTTCCAAGCACTTCACTCACATTCCATCACTCTGTCAAGCCAGGTAGCAAGAGGGTGCTGGGCAAAAGGCTCTGTGACCTCATCAAGGTCAAAGAAATTAGGGAGTGATCAGGGATACAGCTGCAGCCCCTCAGCCCCTGGCCTCCTCCAAATCCCCAAGAGAACCAACCCCCATTTTCCTTGCCCATATGCCTCTCATTCTACTGTCCTCTTTTCTTGACCCCAGGGCCTCTTGGGTTCGAGGACAGGTGCCCAGGGACATGGCTGGGCTTGTCTGAGTGCTGGCAGGACAGAGAGTGGACCTGGGACCATGCCAGGGCTGGGGAGTGTGTGTGCTAGGATCTGGGTAGAAATGCCTGCAAGACTGGGATGGGGATCCCTTGGGGGACTGACAGAAAACCCTGGGCTCCCACCCCCCGTGGCCCCCCGTGGTCCTGTCCCCAGGCTTGTGGAGGAAACCCAGAGAAGCCTAGAGAATTTCTCCTGCACAGGCCAAACTGCAAACTATTCCTCAGGAGGGAGGCAGGAGTGCCTTGCTTTGAATTCAGGCCAAAAAAAGCTTTGAAAGGAGGCCCTGAGCAAATGGTGGGGTCAGGGCAAAAGTGGGGGCAAAGCTATCAGCAGGGGTACTCCTACAGGAGTTCCCCCAGGTTTGACACCCTAGCACTCCCATCTCCTGCCCTTTCCTCAAAAGGCTGTAGACCAGCTCCCTAGCCTCCAGAGAAGCCTGAGGCTGTCCCGATAGTCTGATATCTGGCCTGGAACCCTGAGAGACTTGTGCTCTAGGTCTCTGACTCGCTATGTGACCTTGGGCAATTGTCTTCCCTTTGCTGGTCCTCTGCCTCCCCAACAGTGAAAGAGTTTGGATGGTTGAACTGAGTAGCCTTCCAACTTTGACAAGCTCAGCTTTTGTGAAGGTCAAGTGTGGGATGGGAGGCTTTGAAGATGCCTGGATGAGGGTCTCACAGAATGCAGGGGGCCACTGTCGGGGTTTCTGTAGGATTGTTTGCCATCCAATGCCTGGCTGAAGGTGGCAGAGTTTCTGAGACCAGGTATTTCTTGGCTTCATTCTCTGCAGGCTGCCCCACAGTGAGGACAGGCGCCCTGGCTTTGCTGCTTTGGCAATGTCTGCAGTACAGGGTTAGTGACAGGGAGCAGGGGGTGACCCTTCAAGCCTGGGTATGGCCAAGAAACACAGGGTCTGCCTCATCCTGTTTTCAGGGGCCTCTCCTATCCCTGGGGTGTGGCTAGACTGGGCAGTGAAGGCTCCCTCATTCCACGGGTGGGCAGGGTGCTGGGGGTCCTCAGAGAGCCTACCGGCTCCTAGTGGCCCGTTGTCTCCGCTCTGCCGGAAATAACCTTGCTGAGCGTTTGAGGGAAGTGTGAAAAATTGCTGAGCCGACGTTTTTCTCTCCCAGCGTGTGTAAGTGTGCTGGGTAAACAAGGAGAAAGAGAGGAGGGGGGGAGGTGAGGAGATGGAGGGAGGAAAGGAGGGAGGGAGGAGGAGGGAGGGGGAAGGGGGGACGGGGGGAAGGGCCTGGGGCTGGAGATAGTTCCAGTTATTAGAAAGATCCTCTTACAAGCCATTCCTGCAGCAGCGGCTACAGGGTCAGGATGAGGCTGGTGGGAGGGGGAGCTGAGGAGGGGTGCAGGGAGGGGGCCTGTGAATGTGGAGGTCAGGAGAATCGCGTGGCTCCTAAGTGATGAAGATTCAGGGCCCCAAATTAAAGAGGTGTACTCCCAGTTCAGGGAATGCCTGAGAGTGCTGAGGATTCCTGGAGGACTCCTCCTCCTCCACACACACACACACACACACACACACACACACACACACACAAGCAATGTTCTTCTTGGCCTCCCTACTCCCTCCCTTTTCAGCCTCTACAGGCTGGGCAAAAGGTGCAGGTGCATCTGAGCTCCAGGCCCCACCACCCCCAGCCCAAAGAGCCCCTAAATAGGGAAGGGGAAGCTTCCCAAATTGAAAAAATCTCCAGGCCTTTCCGCAGAGCTCCCCAAAGAAGGCAGACCAGATTTAATTCCACCATCCTATCCAATACAATGCCTCATTTCTCCCCCTCCCGCTCCTCTTGCTCCTCCACTGTTTTCTGCCTCAGTGCAGCCTCCCCTTCCCCACCCCTCCCCTGAGTGATTCTGAACACAAATTCAGTCTTGTGAGATGTCAACTCACATCCTCCTGATCCTCTCAGAACCTCGGCCTCCAACTCCACCAAGCCCACCCCTTCACATCCCGGGGAGATGCTGGGAACTCTTAGCCATCCCAGAGCAGGCTGCGGCATCTAGCTGCATGGCAGTCGTCTCCGTGGATCCCAGCTCATCTTCACTGCCTACCTCCATCGCACGCTCACACCCCAACTCTGAACTCCAGCTGGGCTCCCTATCCCCCCTCCTCTGCACCCCCACCCTGGTCCTGCCCCCGTGCTGCTTCGGAGTGCATCTGACCCAGGCAGATGAGGGATCGATGCCAATCCAATAACACAGTTGTCTGCCCTCCACGGCTACATTAAGCCTCCCCGGCAGGCCAAGGAAGCACTCCTACTCTTGCCCATGGGCTTATCTAGTTGACCACATTATACCAGTGCCCACTTCCTCTCCCTCCCTCGGATGGCGCCAGGGAGTCGCTCCAGGCCAGGCCTGGAAGCCCGGGGAAAGTCCCCGACACATCCACCCCACACCTCAGAAAGTCCATCTGGGGAGCAGGGATGTAAAAGGGCTGCCCCAATTCCTTGGCACAGGGAGCCCAGAGAAGGCTAGGGAGGTGCCCAAGGACACACAGCAGGCCCATCTGGCTCTTAGCTACCACTTCCCCTGGCATCTCAGTCTTGGTCTAGGCCCAAGATCCAGGTTAGAGACATGTCAGAGATCTAGGTTCAAAGTCCAGGTCCAATGTCCAGTCTAATCTCCAGGTCCAGATCTGATATCCAAGCCCAACATCCTTGTCCAACCTTAAGTCTAGGACAAGGTCCAAGGTCAATGTCCTAGGCTAGTCCGGTCCAAGATTCAGAACAAATTCATGTCCAAGTTCAAGTTTCAGTGTCCAAGATCAGGTCCAGGTCAATGTTCGGGGTCCAGGATTAAGATCCAGGTCCAATTTCTAGCTCAAGGTCATGTCCAGGTCCGTTCTCAAAGCTTGCCAGGTTGAAGTCTTAGACTCGCCATTAGCTTTCTCTGTGGCCTTGGACTAGTCTCCCCCTACCCCAGTCTTAGTTTCCCTCTCATGAACTCAAGCAGTTGAACTTGATCTCTTTCAGCTCTGACCTTCTAGGGACCCAGAAATCCGATTTTCCTAAGATTTAGTCAGTGGGAGCGTGGAATAACAGGGCCCATGTGGGATATGGAATCTGGGTCCCATGTGGGATATGATCTGGGATCATAAGGGGGACATGAGGGGACAGAGCTGAGCATCTACTCTTCAAGCAGTCTCAGTTTCTCGTTCCTGAGGGACATCTGAAGAGTACATCAAGTCCCTATGTCAGCACAGCGATTTATATCATCCCCAAAACTCCCCACACCCCCACTCCCCTCCACACACAGTGTGAGCAAAGGGCAGTGAGCACAGGGGAGGATTAGCTCCAACCCACAAAGGCAAATGAGGCCAGGGAGGCCCATGACTTGCATGAGGTCCCAGGGCATAAATGCTGGACCCTGTCACGCCTCCCTCGTGAGTGCTTCATCTACATGTTCTAGGGACCTCCACAGCTGGAGGCCCTCTGGGAGGCATGGTGAGACACTTGCTGAGAGAGATGAGACCCCCGGAGTTCCTGGCCTCCCTCCCGGCTGTAGTGTCCCGCTGCCAGGCTTTGGGTAGGAAGGGAGGTTGGAATGGGCCCTCTGACTGCACCCTTCTGGAGCACAAAGAGGGGAAGGCAGAAAGCAGGGGGCTTGGAGTGCCTGCGCGCATTGTGCAGGGGCTGAGACTCCCCCAAGGGGGCAGGAGGCTGCTCCACCAGCCAGGGCTAGGCAATTCAAGACCCTTAGCCACCCACTCCTATCTCCACAACCCCTTGAAAAATCTTTCCTATTGATTCCTGCAGAGCTGTGGACCTCCCTATGGGCCACAGGAATTGGGTCACAGTCAGGAGAAAACAGAATATGTGGGATTTCTTGGGGGGGGGAAGGGAGGGAGGGACCCTGGAATCCTCTAGACACTCCCTGGGCCTGGGTCAGGGGGCGGCAGCCCCACACCCTACAGCCGTGGTCATGTCGGGCCAGCCTTCGCTCTGTCCCCTGCTCATCTGGACTCCCAGGGACCCCCTCCCCAGTGGGCAGGTGTACCAGCTGCTAGGCCCTTGGAGGAGGTGGGTGTCGTTTCTGGTCCGGTGCCCAGGGAACAGCTAACAAAGATGCTATAATAAGGGGAGGGGGAGGCACCAGCCCCTTTGCCCGGCTCTGTGAGCAGACAGGAGAAACTATTTTTATCCTGCTTTGCTGCTGACAGACCTGGCTTTCTGCTCAGCTGGCTGGAGCTGATTCTCGAGGCCCGAGGCCCTGGCACAGCAAGTAGCAGCTCTAAATATACCCATGCAGCACCCCTCCAGCTCCCACCACCAAGCGGGGCTAGGCCCTCTTCAGGAAAGTGGGCCACCTGCAAAGCTGGCCCACTACCAGGCCCCTCTCTTTTTCTGCCCATCTCAAGGCAAGGCAGTGGGACTGGGGCTGGAAATTCCCTGGAGGAAGGTCAGGACCCTGGGAATCTGGGAGAGGCTGGGAAAAGGGGTCCAGGACTGAGACGCGGGAGGCTGGCCCATCCCTGGTGTGAGCTTGCTTTGTGACCTGAGGCTGGTCAAGGCCCCTCTCTGGGCCTCCGCTTCTGGGGGGCCCTGGAGGAAGTGACTACCCCATTCCCTTAGAAAGGAAGTCACGGGCATAGAGCACTGAGCAGGCTGCCTTGTGCACAGTAAGCGCTCAGTAAGAGTCCATCATGACTTTTGCTATTTTTATTTGCAAAAATTTACGAGGGGCTGGAACGGTTTCTCAAACAGCTTCTCTCCACCCCCAACACCCCACCATCCTATCAGACACGGGCCAACTGGGTGATGTTACCTGAGAAAGAAACCCGTTGCCCCTCTCCCCCACCAGTTGAAAACTTCCCACCTCAGCAGTTTCCACCAGCTAGGGTGTTCTGGGGAAAAAAGCATAGGCTTTGGAGGGTTCCAAGCCTAGCTTCTCCTCCAGTGACCTTGGGCAAATCCTCTCCCCTCTCTGGGCCTCTGGGCTTAGCACTGTGCCTGGCGCCTGAGGAGACTCAATGGAAGCAGTGGTACTGGCAGTGGTACTTAGCAGAAATGCCACCCCTCACCCCAAGGGGCCGGCTGGATGAGGCTGCATCTGTAGAGCACCCAGCGCCTTAATCTTTGTAAAATTCCCTTCCCACCAGTCCTCTGGGGACAAGATTTTTCATTTTTAATGGATTGTGGACCTTCAATCTCAAGTATCAAGACTCTTAGAGAACACCAAGAGTCATCCTCAAGTGACATGTGCATGCTATCTCCAAAGTGTTTCTGAGCCTTCCCCCAGGTGGCAGGGATGGCTCTAGTCCCTAGCCCTCCAATGGGGGATCCGAGCCCAGAGAGGCTTTGTGACTTGCCCCAGATCACCCAGCTAGGATATGAGTAAAAGAACCAGGATGAGAGCCAGGTCTCTGCTCTCTGGGTCCCTGGCCATTCCTGCCTCTATGGTGACCGAAACAAGAGAGCCCTGTCTCACTCTGTCAGATGGGGGACTAGTGGCTCAGCCATCTGTGGTCACCTGTGGAGCAGAGGAAAGCAGCTAAAACCCATCGGGGTTCCGTGCCCAGAGTTAGAGCACAACGTAGTGTCCTAAAGGATTCTCCAGGGTCGAGACCCAGGGCGGGGAGGTGGTTTGCCCAAGATCATATAGCAGCCGGAGACACCCATGTGTGTCTCCTTCTACTCTTGGTAGATGAGAAGGACATCACCAGGAAGTGTAGGGATAATAATGATGACAATAATAGCAGCTTGGGAGTCTATTGTGTGCCAAGCATTGTACTAAGCCTTTTATATGCCTTAATTCATTCAATGCTATTACAAGCTCCCTTATACGTGTGTGGCACAAAAAGCTTAAATACCTTGCCAAGGTCACATAGACAAGGAGAGGTCTAGGGTGGCCATGGTGGAGGGACAGGAAAATGGACATAACTGAGGATCTAGTTCAGAAAGGGCCACGATGCAGAATGGCTCCTTAAAGCATCCCAGTCAACCTTCTTCCGAACAGACCAAGTCCAGAGACGTTAAGTAACCTGGCCAAGGTCACAAAGCGAGTTAGAACCACCTCCTCCTAATATGGCCATGAAAACTCTCTTACAGCCCGCAACTCTACCCCACCCCCACCCCTACAACCCATGGCAAGCTTCACAGCTGCTGGGAATCCGGTCTGGTCAGCAATGCCTGTCCTGACGGCAATTCTGCAACCATCTCTAGGCTGACGAGCAGCCTTTGTTTGAGGCGCCCCTATTTTCTATGTAAAGAGCCCCCCAGCGACAGGAATAATTGCTGCAGTGCTAGAAGGCTGCCACCAGAGGGCACCACAGGCACGGAGCCCAGTTTGAGTGAGGACTTGGCCTGGTTTATTGAACTTCCGCTACCCACCAAAAGTTTTCTCACCACAACATGAAGTAGAAAGGATACACCATGAGGAAGCGGAGGCCCAGAGAGTAACATCGAGATGTGTCTCAGCAGATGCCAACAAAACTGCAGCACAGGCCCATCTCTCTACTCATGGACTCCCTACTGCCACTGTCTGCAGGCTTCCATTATCCCCCGTTTTACAGCTGGGGAAACCGAGGTACAGAGAGGTCAAGCAGTTTGTCCAAGGTCACACAGCTGGGAACAGTCCAGTCAGAACTCAATCCAGGCAAGGTGGCACCAAGGTTGTGCTCTTAACCAGTATGCCATCCTTATTCAACAACAGGACATGCGCTGGTCACGTGATCAGTGATCCCCTGACACATGGATCCTACAGTATCTATTCCCTGAGGCACAGAAAGGTGCATGACCTGCTCAAGGTCACCCAGAATCCATGCCAGGAATCAAGTTGTCCGAAGACTAGGTAGACAGCTGGGCTGAGGAGTGAGGGTGGCCTGGCAAATCTTTATCGCCACGTATCATCCATTTCACAAGTGCTCACGGAGCGCCCGCTAGTTGGGGCACTAGGGATGGGAGGTGAACCACCCACCCCTAGCCCCTTCCTCGGGGGCCTCTGGGCGTGTGGAAAACAAGGGAGCAACGCAGTGGGTTCCAGTCCTGGCTCCGCCCCTACGCGAGCACCATTACCACGCCAGACCTGAGTTCCTTTACCCGTAGTGAAAGTGTTTCTGTGATGATTTGGTCAGGTGATGGGAGTGAAGCGGTCAGCACAAAGCCTGGCATGCAGTAAGTGCTCAATAAATATTTGCTACTATTATCACTATTCTCAGGAGACGCAGTGGGAAAACCAGAGAGAGGAGGTCTGGGAGTGCCAGGCAGGTATTTAACTCAGTCTGAAACAATCCTCCCTGAATGTTTTGGGGCCTGAGTATGAGGCCTGCTTCCTGGAGCAGGAGGTGGACCCCCGACCAAAGGCAGACAGGAGGGGAGGAATGGGGTGCTGAGAGGCTGGGCAACCCTCCTTCCCCAATTAAAACTGCCAGCCCCACCGCCGTCTCTGCAACCCCAGCCCCTCCCTAGTGAATCATCCTCCCCCACAATCCCAAAACACTCTGTGTGCAGACTGTCTTGTGCCAACAGCTGAAGAGAAAGAAAAAAAAAAAAAAAGAGGGCATGCCCTCGCCTTCAGGGCTGGGGGACAGTCTGCATAGACTTTACTCTCTGACCATCCCTAATTCCAGATGAGAAGGAAAAGGTACAGAGGCTGGGTCAGGCAAGCTGTTTCAAGTAAAGGAAAAGCTCTGAACCCAGGTCCCTGCTGACAAAGTCCTCTTCTACCTGCTTTCTTGAGTAGAGAAGGCTGGAGGTGGAGACTGGGGAGAAGGAACGGGTCTCAAGGTCAGGAGGAGGGTCAAATCTCCTGCTTTGCCACTCCCTGGCTTGAAACCTCAGAAGGGGGCCTAACCTTCAACATTCTCCCAGAATTGGAAAGCAATGGAAACACTTAGTAATTTGGTGCCAGTTTGGTGAGTTTCGTGCACATCTGCCAGAAATTCTCCTGAGAGCCCAGACCCCTGGTCTGAGGAGGGTGCTAGGGCCATGTTAGGCCCTAGAAAGGAGAGACAAATCATGGTGGCCCCTGCACTTGGGAAGTCTCTTATGGAATCTCCTGGGAGAACCTCAGCCTGCCTACCCACCAATCACACGAACCCAAGGTAGACAGGATTTCTGGTCCAACTCGAAAGAGGAGGGAAGGAGAGGGGGAGGTGAATTCTCACAAGAAGGCTCCAGAATGCTTCTAGTGAAGCTGGGAGCAAACAGGCTCGGGAGCAAGTACAAGGAGGTCCCATTCCTGAAGCACCCGGTACCTGCCACACACTGGACCCCTTAAATCCTCTAGCGACCCCGGGAGATGGGTCTAACAGGATTATAATTCATTTATGCTACATCTACTCATTGCACACCTTTTTTTTTTTTTTTTTTAAGCCAGGCACATGCTGGGCACACAAAATCCAAGCCCTCGGAAGCTCACAGCCTGGTGGGGGAGGCAGACAATTAAGTAAACTTCAGTAAAGTCACTTATTCAAGCAAGTAAAAAGCATAATTATAATAGCTAACATTTATATAGCAATTACTGTGTCCTCCTTCTCTTTCTCTCTTCCTCTGTATTTCATTACACAGAAAACAGGGATGATAACGGTACCACTTTGGAGAGCCTGGAAGGACTGAAGGAGTTAACATGTATAAAACACTAAAGCAGGGCCCCGTGCCCGCTTCATACGTGCTTCTTTTCATCACTTAACTCTGCCCTTCCCAAGACCCTGGGAGGGAGTGCCCAATTATAAGCTCTATTTTGTAGATGAGGAAACAGATTCAGAGAAGTTAGAGCACTGGAATGGCAGAATGCTGTTAGATAAAGGCAGCGCGGCCTTTGGCGTCAACCTGCTAAGGCCTGAATCTCGACTCCATCACTTACTAGCTGGGAAGTTAGACTCTTTACGTCTCTATCTGTAAAGTGGGTGTAAAAAAAAAAAACAGTAAGGCCTTCACTGCGTGGCTGTGAGCACTTAAGAAGGTAGTGAACACACAGCCAGTGGAACCATGGCGGGGGGGGGGGGTGCACCATGCTCCAAGAGGGTGGCGTAGGGCGTTTCATCTTGGCCCGGATCGGAAGGATGTGCACATGGGCAGCGCGGAGGTGCTGGACAGCGACCACCGTCTTCCGAGCGCCAAGCTTTCCCAAAAGCGTGCTCCGGGACGCCGCGCCTGGAGGGCGCGGGGAGTGACCTGCTCCCCGCGGCGCCTCACCTACGTCCCCGCTCCCTTCCCGCCCCTGCAGGTTACGCCCCGCACTGCCTGCCCCCCAGCAGCTACGATGCGGACCAGAAGCCCGGCCTGGAGCTGGCGCCCGCCGAGCCCGCCTACCCGCCGGCGGCGCCGGAGGAGTACAGCGACCCCGAGAGCCCGCAGTCCAGCCTGTCGGCGCGCTACTTCCGCGGGGAGGCGGCCGTGACCGACAGCTACTCCATGGACGCCTTCTTCATCTCGGACGGGCGCTCGCGGCGGCGGCGCGGCGGGGGCGGCAGCGGCGGCGGCGGCGGGGACGCGGGCGGCGCGGGGGACGCCGGGAGCGCCGGGGGACGCGCGGGGCGCGCGGGGGCGCCGGCGGGCGGCGGGCACCGGCACGCGTGCGCCGAGTGCGGCAAGACGTACGCCACGTCGTCGAACCTGAGCCGCCACAAGCAGACGCACCGCAGCCTGGACAGCCAGCTGGCGCGCAAGTGCCCAACGTGCGGCAAGGCGTACGTGTCCATGCCGGCGCTGGCCATGCACGTGCTCACGCACAACCTGCGCCACAAGTGCGGCGTGTGCGGCAAGGCCTTCTCGCGGCCCTGGCTGCTGCAGGGCCACATGCGCTCGCACACGGGCGAGAAGCCGTTCGGCTGCGCGCACTGCGGCAAGGCCTTCGCCGACCGCTCCAACCTGCGCGCGCACATGCAGACGCACTCGGCCTTCAAGCACTACCGCTGCCGCCAGTGCGACAAGAGCTTCGCGCTCAAGTCCTACCTCCACAAGCACTGCGAGGCCGCCTGCGTCAAGGGCGCCGAGCCGCCCCCGCCGCCGCCCGCCGGCCCCGCCAGCTGAGCCGCCCGCCGCCGCCGCCGCCCTCGGGCCCCCCTGCCTCCACCTCCGTGTCCTCTCCGCGCCCCAGCAGCGTTTCCCCACCCACGCCCCTCGTGGGGACCCCCCCCTCCTCCCAGCCCGGAACGTTTCTCTCCCGCCCCAAGCCCCACCACTCCCCTCCGGCACTGGCTACCCCAGAGCGCCCCGACCACCACGTCCTTTCCGTCCCCTCCACCCCAGACTCGGACCTTGACCCCCTGCTCCCAACTCAGGCACCAGGTCCGCACCTCTCCCGGGCCCCAGAGCTGGAATTTTCTTCCGCCCTGACCCTGCATCTGTCCCCTTCTTTCAGACTTTTCTTCTCACCTCTCAGCTGAGTCTCTCCTACCATGCCTCTATTGGAATCCCCATCTAAGGCTCAAACCTACCTTTGACTCTCCACGTCTGTTGTGGTTCCCTCATCCACACCAGTACGCAGTGTGGTGCGTACCACACCGCAGCTCCTAGACCACAGCCCCACCCCAGACCATCCTTCTGGCCTCTTCCGAGTCTCTCTGTATCTGTGCGCCCATCCTCACCCCTCTTGGAGTCCGCGGTCTGTCCCTGATCCTCTCCATACCCCCGCCTTACGCCCAGCCATTCACAGCCCCCTGTACCATGCTCACATCTCCCACCCTCTTCGGTCCTAGGGCCTTCTTAACCGCTCCCACCCCCTACTCTCTCCAGACCCCCTTCATCCCTCCAAGCAGTTCTTACCCCCTCTGTGTTCACCTGACCTGGGGCAGACTTGAGGGGCAGTTCAGGCCCTGCCCCCTAATGTAGTCCTCCTCTCACCCCAGGACAGCCCCTCCCTGGGCCTCCAGCCTCCAATTGCCGGCTCCCCAGATTCTCTGAGCACTTTCCCCCACCCCCATGGCTACAGGTACTCCTCCTTATTTGTTGGGGGGGGGGAGTGTGGGGCACCTCACAAATGCCCTTCCCCCTGTCTGGCTGGGCCTCTCCAGTTATTTATTTGTGTATTTATTTATTTATCTATTTATTGTTATATTTAATCTCTTGGCCTCACCCAGGGATGGTCTGGCTTCCCCAGCTGGACTGGGAGGTCAGGGAGCCAGGCAAGGAGAGGGACAGCAATGGCCATAGAAGGCTGTCCCCCCCTCCACCCCCCCCTCTTGGGGAGTGGCAGAGAAGCCTCACCTTCATCAAAGCCTGAACTCTGGGGAGGGGGCACGAGAATGGGAGGGATAGCCTGCTGACCCTCAACTGGAGGGGGGGGCATGTGAGGAGTATCAGGAGGTCTGGTCATGGGGCAGGTCCCCACCCTCCTGAGCCTTCCACTCCCGCTCCAGGGAGACCGGAGAGAGGAGCCTCCTCCATTTGTTTCCTATTTATTCCTCTTCTCGAGGGACCCCAGGTTCCAGGGACCGACTGAGCCCCGGACCCCGCTGGGGCCTCCGGCCTGCTCCGCTCCCGGGAGGAGCGCTCCCTCCCGGCCACGACTATGCAACTCTCCCGGGCAGAGGGGCCGGGGCTGCCAGCCGCTCCATGTTGGCCGCCACTACCTCCCCCGCCGCGCTTTCGCATGCCCGGGCGAGGACCGAAGCACACACCTCCATGCTCATGGGCCCTGGCCCCCTCTGCTTAAGCACACGCCTCTGCCCCATCACTAGGCGCCCAGCTCTGGGGGGCAGGAGTCCTGGACTCTCCGATCCTCCCTCTTTCCTCCCAGCCACAGAGGAGGGTGGAGACTGGAGGGGCCCCTGGAGCAGGGGCACTTCTCTAGGGCTTCGCAACTCCAGGCCCACCTGGGACGGGGAGGCGGCAGGGATGGGGGGAGGGAGAGGGGTCACAGAAGCAATTACGGAGGGTGTTGACCCTGTAAATAGGAACTTCTGACAGCAATAATTTTCCATGCATGCTAAGCCTTTTGGCCATATTTTGTATGAGCGCTTGGCGCTCCCCCTCCTTCCTCCTCCCCCATCTTGCACCCCAGACCCCCGTCCCTTCCTCACCTCCAGCAGTATTACTTGTAACGCAATTCAGGGATATTAAAGGGACTTTGGCCACTCACCAGCGCCTCTAGACCTTGTGATTGGGGTGGGATGTGGGCAGAAAAGGCATCGGAGAGGCAGCTGGATTTTTTTTTTCCTTTTACATTTTTTTTTTTTACATAGTAATCTTGTTCGTTTCATATTAGGCTTGTTTACTGCAGCCAGATCTGTTGCACTCCATTTCCCTCCGCTTAGCCTGACCACCCTGTAGCTGCCACCAGGGCTCCCACATCCCAGGGGTCCTTTGACATCCACAAGGTCCCAAACATCCTCAGTCCTAAATACTCCTCCACCCCTGGGGTGGAAAACTCAAAAGATTTCAAGAGCCAGATCCGAGAGCATGAACAAAGCAGGTTGCTTTGATACATTAGGGGACTATTGGAGCCTGGACTCACAGGAAACGCCGTGTCTCACCTTAAAGAACTGCAATTCGAGTTAACTATAACCTGCCAAACCAATACAATGGTGAGCCCGATTTCCCTCCTGATGGCCAGTTTACAACCCCTGTACGTTTCCCCCACTTCATCCCCTGCTGCTTTGGCCGAGTCTCTGGCCAGCCCTACTGATCACACCTGAGCAAGTACATGCGTGCAAAAAGGTCGAACTACGGCTCAGCAGGCAATGTTATCCCAGGACACTAAGCTGCCCCTAGAGCCAGTGAGCTGTCATCAAGAATGTTCAGGAATGTGGTGAACAGCCAATCCCTCCTCCTCGCCAGCCAGCTGCCTTGGTGAGCTTTCAAACTACAAACATGTCCTCACCTTACCAGAAACTTCGCTGGGGACCACCACACCGTGCCACCTAACTCGAACCCCCAACAGGGATTCACGGAGAGGCAAGGCCATGTGCTTTGAGGCCTGGATGCCAGGCTGCAGGGTGAATCTCCCTCGCCCCCGGGGCCAGCTTTTGGGATTCCTCCTTTTGTGGGCAGTACACTCAACGTTTAGTACTGGTGCCTGTCTGCCCTTCCCTTCACATACCTCTGGACAAGTGGCTACAATCTGAGCAATGTGCTACAGGTGTCCAGCAATGACAGCCGTTTGGGGACCCCCCTCCCCACAAAATCTCCAGTGGGGCTTTGAGGGGCCCAGGCACCTGCCGCCTTCCCTAACCAGCCATACACAGTGTTCTGTGGCTACACACTGCTTCTTTCTCTTTTAAATGTTTATTTATTTTTGAGAGAGACAGAGCACAAATGGGGGAGGGGGAGGGGGAGGGGGGAGGGAGATACAGAATCAGAAGCACGCTCCAGGCTCTGAGCTGTCAGCACAGAGCCCGAGGCGGGGCTGGAACCCACGAACCGTGAGATCATGACCTGAGCCAAAGTCAGATGCTCAACTGACTGAGCCCCCCAGGCGCCCCCCCCCCCCCGCACACCGCTTCTAATCTGGGGTTGTGTCAGTTACATTTATTTCCAACCCCGGGAATAGAAACCCACTCTATACCCACACTTTACAAACATCTCATTCCCTGTATTAAATCCCCTTGAAGCAGAAAGTAGATAACACAAGGAATTGCTGCTGACAAAATTGTTGGAAGGACCAAACGGGAGAGCCTGGACCTCCCCACCTTGAACATCTCCTCCAAAACCAGACAGGGGTATCAGGAGGCTCACTGGAACTATTGATTCAGGAACACAGCACTATCGGTGTGACCTAAGGATCAGGAGGCCGCTGCTACTGCCTTTAAAGCTGTCTCCTGTCTCCCACGGGGCTGGTGGCTCAGTGCTGGAACATGTTACAGAGCACTTAGTGTCTCCATGACCATCTTGCCAGCAGCAAGTGACAAGACAGTGAGAAAATGGCCCCTGCCCACTCCTGCCCTCCCAATTCCACAGAAGTGCATCTCACTGGCGGAACCTAATTCGCTGTCATTATCCCGGCTGCAAGGAAGTCTGAGAATGTAGTTTTTAACTCTCTAACAGGCACTACAGAAGGCCCCCTAGAGGGAGATGGGGATGGATGCCGGTACCCACTATCTGTGTCCCACCGTTCCCTCCTTGATTAGCAGCCAGGCAATTTGGGACGTGAACCTCAGCTTAAGGGGTGGTGTGACCGGTCGAAAAGTAATCCCATCCCCTATGGGCTGATAAATGGGTATGTGACTCAATTCTGGCCAGTGAAACTTAAGGAGAGGTTGGTTCACTGGAAGCTTTCAGGAAAGTTTGCTCTTCCCTCCTTTAAAAGAAAGGAAGCCACGTCTCTTTTCTCCCTGAACGAGGAAGCATATCATCTTGTGACCATGAAGGGAACCAGCCTTAGCATGAAGCCCACCCTCCCTGGATGGCAAAGCAGAGAGATTAAAAAAAAGCTCATATCCCTGATGACATCAGGGAGTGCCGGAAAAAACCTCCCTGAAGCCCGCCCACTCAGGAGGCTGCCTCTGGACTTCATGGTGTGTGACACGAGTGTCTTTATGTGTGAGTCGGCCAGCTCGGGTTTGCCCCGCTGCAGCCCTGAGCGCCTCAACTGGCAGAACAATCCATCCTGCTTTTCGCAGCCGTCTCAGAGGGAGACCTCCAGGACTCAGCTCTCCCCTTCTTCTCTTACTCTCTGGCCGCTCCATGTAGCAACTTTGCAGATGCACGTTCCTGAGCCCGAGGAAGAAAACTCACTTCCTGTTCCTTCTCGGAAGGTTTTGTGTTCCTCGGGGTTCTCTCCTAGACTATCCTCCTCTCACTGTACCCTCGGGGGGAAAATGAGCTCAGGACACCTATGGCTTCAATGTCTACCCACAAGCAGATTTGCAGATTTACATTTTCAATCCCAACCTCCTCTCTAAGCCGCAAATCTGTATCTGCCTGCAGGCCACCTCCACTCCCACTATGCCAACAGCGCAGACTGTCTGAGGCTGCGATGGGGCTCTCCTCCAGGGTTCCCCGCCTCCGTGGATGGCACCATCCCATGTGGCAGCCAAAAAACCCAGAAGTCCTCTCTCCCACCTCTGTCTCCCCTGCCCTAGCATCCAATCGGACACCAGCTTCTGGTGATTCTTCCCCTCCATCCTCCCCCTAGTCCATAGCTACCATCAACGCTTACCAGCCTTCTCACTGGTCTCCCTGGATCCATTCTGCCTCCTCCACCTCCTTCTCTCCTCACAGCAGCCATAGGGATCTGTTCTGATCATATCACTACCACGCCCCTCTTCTCTATTTAAAACACTTGAACAACATCCAGGGCGGGGGAGTGGAACGTGCTCAGGGTAATTTCTGAAACCTTACCTGGTCTGGCTCTTTCCATCATTCTAGCTGAATCTTCAACCATGTGGCCAGCTGCTTCTCTGCAGCAGTTTCGCTCTCTCCTGCCACAGGGCCTTTGCATAAACTGTTCTCTCCACTAGTAATGTACTCCATCTGAACTGCTGTCACTACCACCCTCAGGAGTTAAGCCCTTTTCATCCTTCATCTTCCAGCTGCACCATCACTTCGTCAGGGGCCACATGCTGTCTGTTTACAGCACTCGCCATCAGTGTGATTATTTGGTCATTATTGGTCTCCTCCACTAGACCATAAACTTCACAAGACTGAGAATGAAGTGTCTCTTTGCTCATCATAAAATCCCCTAGGTCCAGCACAATGCCTAGCCAATAGCAGATGAATGACCAGTAATTATTTTTTAATGAACTACATACATTTAAGTCATAATCAATAATGGCAGCTTATGCTTTAAGAAAAAAAAAAAAGTCTCTGTCCCTTGTGGCCATAGCTGATTGGCTCAAATGTGGGCATCTGACAAGAATTTGGAAATTTCCTCTCTCTGCCTCTCTGAGTCATAAGACCGGCTAGCTACTTATCATTATCCCTTCTCTCTTTCCTTAGTAAGAGAACTCCAATTTTAGCTGAGCACACTGCCACACTGAATGCAGACTACATATCCCAGCTGCCCTTGGGGCCGGCAGTGACCATGACCAAACACACGCCTGGAAACATGTTATATGGAAGTTCTGAGACAGCTCTCCAAAAAGGAGGGGGTCATGACCTTTTGCCTTTGCACTTCTCTATCCCCTTCCAGGCTGGCATTTCAGCCTCAGTCTTAATCCAGAAGGTGACTCTATCTAAAAAGATAGAGTAGACAGATAGCAAGGGTGGACCACCCAGCCCAGCCCCAGATTTCCGATTTCCAGACTCTTTTCCATGAAATTACACTTTTCGTGTGTTCTAAACCTCTCTTGTCAGCCTTCTCTTACCAAAAGGTGGAGGTAATCCTTCTGCCAAGTAAGAAACAGAGAAAACGTCTCTGAACCCACTTTCCCCTGCGACCCGGCCTCACCTCACAGTCAAGGGAGCCACGTGTCCCCATTTCCATTAAGCTAATTCACACTGGCTTTCGTCACTTGCAAACAAGAATCTTGGCTAATACACTGAGACTAGTCTGGAAGTGCAAAAGCACAGAGAGACCTTCAGGATCTATTATTAATTTAAAATGTAATCACACAGCTCATATTTATTGGGCACTTACAGTGTGTTGGGCGCTGTTCTAAGGGCTTTGCCCACATCCTCTCTCTTCAATTCTTCCAACAGCCCTACGAAGTAGGTGCCATCATTATGGCCATTTTGCAGGTTAGGAAACTGAGGCATAGACAGGTGACTGGCCCAAGGTCACACATCTAGTAAGAGATGTATAATAACCCAGGCAACACGAAGAACGATTGGGGATGACCTATGAAACTGCCCCTTTGCCCTAGTTTTGTGCCCCTCCCCCCCGCCAGTAGCAGAGCCCGAGATTCGAGTGCAGGTAGTGTCTTTGGGGGGTGACCCCCGGAACCAGGAGTGGGGGGAGAGGAGAATAAGACAGAGGGTGTGTTAGTCAGGTCCCTGCTACAACAACAGGGCTGGGTACTGCTGGTCTCTGCAAAGGGTCTGGAAAGTTCCCAAGGGTCTGGAACGCCTCTCACAATTGCCTCCCCGCTCCCCCCCCCCGCCCCGTGACAGTGGAAGACTGGCTTTCACTCCCCAGCTCCTGTCCCCATCAGTGAACACCCTAACGTCTCTGGGGTAGGCTTGCGAATGAGCAAAGCTCCCGCGAGGATGGGAAACATGGACCACACAGGGAGTGTGGGCTGGGAAGCTGGCCGTGCTGGGTGAGTCCTGGCTTGCACAGAGCTTCCCCCCCACACCTTCAGCTGAAATCCAAGGTGGGCCAAGAGGACCCGACACTGACGTTCAGGCCTTCACTTCCCCCCTTCCTCATCAACAAACCTCACATCTGTCCAGACATCCACCCATCCCTGAGCCCCTCTGAGTGGCTCAAAGGAGGCTGACCTCAGGGGCGTGGCTGACTGGTCTCCTCTGGGCCAGTCACAGTCACGCCAGTGGGTGACAGGCTCCAGCACCCATGCCTAAACAGCCCCCACAAGGCATGTCTCTGGAGAACGTTATGAATCCCGACTCATGCTAGCCGAATCAGACCGAAGAGAAAAGCTTTAACCCCATCATCGCTGGCGGAGTTTTCTCTCTCTTCTGGATATGAACTGCTGTGGACTGAGTTTGTGTCCCCCCCGAAATTCCTACGTGGAAGCCTAATCTTCAGTGTGATGGTATGTGAAGGTGGGGGTTGGGGGAGGCAGAGCCCTCATGAATGCACCGTGTGCCCTTAAGGGCAGAGGCTCAGAGAGCCCCCTCGCCCGGAACGCAGCAAGAAGACAGCAGTCTGTGAACTAGGACGAGGTTCACCCCTCTTTGATCTTGGACTTCCAGCCCCCAGAACTGTGGGAAACAAGCGTTTGTTGTTGAAGCCACCCGGTCTATGGTATTTGAGTACAGCAGCTAAGTGGGAGCAGAGCTAAGACACAAGCGAAGAAGGAGGCTGCCCCCACTGGCACTGGCAGTCATTCTGTGACTATGAGAAGCAGTGTAAGCTGGACGCAGTCCCAAGACCCCAAGGAGATGCCCCGCAGGCACCGAAGCTGCAGGAGACAGAGGCCAACTTCCTGCCTAAAATAAGAACAGGCAACTCAAGGGTTGGTCGAAATGACGAAGAGAAGACGGAGAGGAAAACAGAAAGAGAGAACGAGACCAAAGCAATATGGCAGGATCCTGTACGTAGAGATGGACAAGCGCATTTCAGGGGTGGGGGGATCTAAACTTTAACGCTCCTTTCACCTTCTCCAACATTCAGGAAAGTCCTCTGCACACCCAAATGCCTGGTGTATGAGATTCTTTATCAAAAATGAAAGAGAAGGGAAAGAGTAGGGAGCTCAGGAAGAGGATGGGGAGAGCCGGCGATCAGAGCCTTAGGCTGAAGAGAACCAACATGGACTCTGGCTGATTTGGACAGAAGCGGAGTTTATGGACGTCCTGCCCCGAATGCCCTTGACCACCCCTGAGGTCACACTGTAAGCAGGCAGCTTCCCCCTCTGAGGGCCCAGATGCTTGGTCCGTGTGAGTACAGAGCAGCCCAGAAATGGCAGAAATTTAACATCCTCAGGCCACCGTCACCCAGTGAGTAGATAGTCAGCCTCCGTCCCTCACAGGGACAGTTCGGATGCACAATGCAGGATGCTTCTTCAGAGCGTCCCTAGCATGAGTGAGCCCTAATTGCCCACCCAGTTAACCTGCTTGTCAGCACGTACCCTTTATTGGCATTTCTCCCTTCCCCACTACTGCCTGGCATCGCCTCCTACAGTAGATGTGTGTTCCAAAGATGGCCACAACAACACCTCCCACCCACAAGCTCTTTTAGAACCTTGCTATTCCTTCCGTCAAAGACAGAGTCGCTGTCCCCTTCCCTTCCCTTGAGCCGGGGGGAAAGGGAGGACACTTGTGACAGGTCCTGCAAATAGAACACTGCAGAAAGAATGCTCTGGGACTTCCAAGGCTAGATTGGAAAAGGCCATGAAGTTTCTGCCCGGTTCTGTTAGGACATTCACTCTTACAAACTGGCTATGGGGAAGCCCAGGCCCCCACGGAGAGGCCACACGGAGGTGTTCGGCTGACAGCCAACACCGTCCAACCGTTGTGTCAATCAAGTCACCTCCAGATGATTCCAGCCCGAGCCAGCAAGTCACTGCCCGTTGTTGAGTCACCTGGCCGATGGCCCAGACATAGTAGAGAAGAGACAAGCCGTCCCCACCATGCCCTGCCTGAATTCTTGACCAACAGAATCTGAGAGGATGGCGAAGGGGTTATTTTATGCCACTAAATTTTGTCATGGTTTGTTTTGCAGCGGTAGTAACTAGAACATTCCCCAAACTACCTGCGCACAGTCCTTGTCTCAGCATCTGCTCTTGGGAGAACTCAAACTTGGGAGAACCACAGAGATACCGCGTAGATACCGGAACCTCTCCAACTTCCGATTCCAGGCTTACTTTTGCCTCCGCAGAAGGTAAGTCATCTTCCTTCCAACAAGAGGCTTGTCTTGGTCTCATTGGCTTAAGGACAGTTGGGCCAATATAATCGAATTGCTGGCCGGGCGGGTGTGGTCAGGTCCTCTCTCCTCCATCCACCCCCACTACGGGGTCTGCTCCCCAACACAGTCCTGAGGGCGGGAAAAGAAGGTTCCCCACAGGAAAACTAGGTTACAGCTAGTTCTGTCCAGTAGTCAGGGGCCCATGAACTTCAGGGGATGGTAGACCCTCTTGAGCCCAGAGGGGAATGCCAGTTAAGCTAAGCCGGTCACGGTCATTCTACTCCCCTTGCCAAGGACTGGAATGGGCATGGGCATGTGATGTAATTCTTGACAGTAAGAGAGGAGGAAAAGGCTCCTAGGCACGGAAGACCAGTAAAGAATGGGTAGTAGAGCTTTGAGCTAAGCAGTCACTTTAGGACTGTAAGGGGCAAGCTCAAGGATTAAAACCCAGAACGCAGGGGATGAGCAACCAAGAACCTGCTGCCTACAATGGCAAAATGGGGCGTTGACATAAGTGAATTCTCACTTCACACTCCTAACAGCTTTGGGGGACCGGCCATGAATGAGTTCAGGTCAGTAAGCAGCCCATGCCTCAGCCTCCCCTCCCCACAGTGGGTACTGTCTCCGGTTCTCTCCAGTTAAGAGGGTGACTGCATTTCCCCATGCAGATGCCAACCAGGGTGAGGACTCCAGAGCCCACCCCCTAAGCCATCACCTGCGTCTTCCCTCTCCCTCTCCAAGACCAAGCCATTTTCCAGTTTGAAGTACTTCTGCCCCAGGGAGCCTTTCCTGATGCTCTCAAAGATGGCCTCTCCTCCAGCACCCTGGTGTTCATGACAAAACCAGACACTTTCCTTGGTTACTCCTTGGTGTAAACACTGACTTACCCCCCCACCCCTGCCCTCCATCAGCCATTATCTCCAAGTGTTCCCACAATCTCCTCACAACCATTTGAAAAGAAGGCTGAGACGCAGAGAGGTGAAGCAACTTGCCTGAGACCACACAGCTCGGTAGTAGGCAAATGGGGTCCAAACCCAAGCAACTCTGGGCCAAAATCCTAAGGTTGCCATAGATGTTGATAAACACCTGGAATTGAAACACCTGGAGAAGGGCTCTGCCTACCTCCCCCTGCCCTCTCTATGCCCCTCCCCAAGAACACTGGGTGCTGAATCTGGGCCAGAGGGGAGACAGTGGGGCTGGCACTCAGCATATCTGGACCCAAGTCATCACCACCACCGCCTGCAGCCTCCTGTCCACATCTGTAAGCAGGTGTTGGTGGTTAAGTGGCCCTGGGCTGTAGGCTCAGATGACTTTCACTTCCAGCTGCCCCATACCTTGGAAAAGCAGTTCCGTAATTCTGGTCCTAACACCTACATCAGATGCGACGAGACAGTCTGCATGTCTGGGGCAGTGCCCACACATTGTCAGCAGCCTTCCAGAAGCCTCCTTGGGGCCGTTCCTTTTGCTGCACAGAGGCAGCCAGCGGTGAAGTACAAAATAGTACTCTGGAGAGAGACAGCCTGGACCCGAACCCCCCTGCTCAGCCACTTACTAGCTCCATGACCCTGGGCAAATCACTTAAAGCTCGCTGTGCCTCAGTCTACTAATCTGTAAAAAGGGAACAATGATCACACCTATCTTGCGGGGTTGTGTAGAGGCTTAAACACGTTAATATACACGCCAAGTGTTCAGAACAGGGTCTGCCAGCCCCAGATTCGTACTTTTACTCCTGTGGGTATTAGTATCCCCTCCTCGGCCCTTCCGGCAAAGGCTCCCACCACCGGCCGGGGCAGCCGAGCCCGGCGGGTTTTTGCCGACTCATCCCAGCTCGGCAGGTCCGGCCGCCCCCTCGTCCCCGCCCCCGCCCGCCCGGCCGCCCGGGGCCTGAGTCACCCCGGCCGGTGCGTCAGGCGCGCCCCTCCCGCCCCGCGACCTGCAGACTCACCCTGAGTCAGCCGGGCGCTTCCACTCAGGGACGCGGCGCGGCGGAGGGGAGGCTGCGGGGCGCCCCCCGGCGGCCAGCCCGAGTGCGGCGCCGGCCGCGGCGCGCCGGGAGCGGGGAGCGCGGGGCGGGACCACTGAGGGGCGGGGAGACACGCGCTCGGCCCGGCGCCCGCCCCCGCCGCCTGCGCCGAGTGGTACGGCCCGGCCGGGGTTAAAGCCCGCGGGAGGCGGCGCGGCGGGAGGCGGCGGCGGCGGCGCGATGGGGCTGCGAGCTGGAGGGGCGCTGGGCAGGGCCGGGGCCGGGGCCGGGGCCGGGGCGGGCCGGGGGGCCCCGGGGGGCCCCGCGCCGAGCGGCGGCGCGCAGGGCGGCAGCATCCACTCGGGCTGCATCGCCGCGGTGCACAACGTCCCTCTGAGCGTGCTTATCCGGCCCCTGCCGTCCGTGCTGGACCCGGCCAAGGTGCAGAGCCTCGTGGACACGATCCGGGTGAGGCCCCTGGGAGGCCGGCCGGAGGGAGGGTTCCGCGGGAGGGGGGTCGCCCTGGACTGGCTCCGGGCTCCGCCGGGAGCGCAGCGTTTGCTGTGTGACCTTGAGCAGGGGGCTGGGCCTCTCTGGGCCTCTGTTTCCTCCCTTGCGCAAGCGGCAGATTGGACGGGATAACTAAAATAAGGCTCGCCAACTCTGTTTATAAAGATAGCACTTGCAAGTCCCCGGGAGCTGTTTCTAGTGCCCGAGCTCCGTGCCAACCCTGTGAGGTAGATACTGTTCCTCTTTTACAGACGAGGAAACTGAGGCACCCGAGGATTTTTTTTTTTTTTTTTTAAGTAACCTGTCCAAGGTCAAGCGCTTCGAAAGTGGCAGGGACTGGCCCCAACGCCCAGTAGCATGGCCCCCACCCTCGCTCGGGTTAAGCCGTGCTGTCACTTTCGGCTGTCACAGTCCGTGGCTATGGGACTGGACCCGTCATGTCTGCTGGGTGGGCCTTGTTTAAACTGGAACTGAGAGAGGACAGGGGTCAGCCCCAACATTGAGGGAGGGTGTTCAAGAATGGGGACGTGATCCTGGCAGGAACTTTATACATTTGTTTGTGTTTTATCGGCCGTCTTCCCGGCCTCATGCACAAGGGCACATGTCCTATCTTGACGTGATATGACCACATGTCATATCTTGGCTGTTTCCTCAACACTGGCGTGGTGCCTGGCCGTTTGGGAAGGATCTAGCCATGTATGTGCTCTCCCACCCTGGGGCCTTTGCACAGGCTTTGATCCCTGCCAGAAACTCTTACATCTCTTCTTTTCTGTTTCTACCTCCTTCTTGCTTTTCCGGTCCCAGAGTCAGTGTCTTCCCTGATGCCCCCTGAAGGGATAGCGGCCTCCTGCGGGCCCCTCAGACCCCTGCATGCCCACCAGCATAGCTCTGATCCCACTGGGTTTTAATGGCCTGTTTAGACACCTGTTTTCCACGCTAGACCCATATGCTCTGTGAGGGCAAGAACCAAGCCCGGCTTTGCCAACCACACACATTCCTTTTCTATGGCGCCTGTAACAAATTGCCAGGAACTTAGTGGCTTAAAACAATACAAATTTATTATTTCATAGTTCTGTAGTTGAAAGTCCAAAATGTGGGGTGGGGGGGGCCCTCGGGGGCTCAGTTGGTTAAGCGACTGGTTTGTTTTGACTCAAGTCATGATCTCCTGGTTTGTGAGTTCGAGCTCCACGTCGGGCTCCACACTGACAGTGTGGAGCCTGCTTGGAATTCTCTCTCGCTCTCCCTCTCTCTCTGCTCCTTCCCCGTTCTCTCCCCCACCCTCAAAATAAATACATAAACTTAAAAGATAATAAAACGTATATAAAAGTCCAAAATGTGTCTCACGGGGCTAAAATCAAGGTGTCAGCAAGGCTGTATTCCTTCTGGAGGCTCTTGGGGAAAATCCCCCTCCTTGCCTTTACCAGCTTCTAGAAGCCGCCCACATGCTTTGGCTCGTGGCTTCTTTCCTCCATCTTCAAAGCCAGCGCCAGCAGACCTCCCCTTTTGCCCTTCTCTTCCATTCTCAAGGACGCCAGTGATTACATTCAGCCCATCTCCACACCCCAGAAGAATCTCTCCATCTCAGGACCCTTTAACGTCATTCCATCTGCAAAGTCCCTTTTGCCTTGTAAGGTAAATGTTCACGGGCTCCAGGGGTTAGGACATGGACATCTCGGGGGACTGTGATTCTGCCCACCCACCATCGTGCGCCCAGCGCCTCGTGTGCATCATCTCTGTGACTCTTCATCGGCAGCCCTATAGAGCGCCCCCCTGTTTGACAGATGAGGACAATGCTCAGAGAGGCCAGGCTCCCTGCTCTGGGTCCCCTAGCTGCTCAGTGGAGGCGCCGAAATTCAAAACTCAGGTTTGTCGGGGTTCCGGAGCCCCTGTAATTCCTGGACATCACTGCTTACGAATCATTCCTGGAAGGAATGGACAAATGAATCTATCAAATAAGCATCATAACAGAGCACCCAGGGGCCATGCCTAAGGCGGTCTCCCCACTGTCCCCTATCCCCCCCACCCTGCCCCAGGCTCTCCCTACTCACAGGACCACCTGTGCCGCTCAGGGCCCTAAGAGAAAGTCAGTGAAGATTCTCTTCTCCGTACATTCACCCCATCTCCCAGTCTCCTCAGGTCTGCCCCCATGTCCCAAACCTGTCCTCACCAGGTCCAGCGTCTTTTGCTGCACACCTGCTAAGGCCTCACCTTGGTCTCCCTTGCTTTTGTCTCTGTCCACCCCGCCAAACCTGCTCTCTTGTGACAGCTTCCTAGAATGGTCATCGGATCACGCCACTCTCCACTGTGTAAAACACTCCAGGGCCTACCCACTGCTCTTAGAAACAAACCTGCCCAGTCTGGCTCCCTCTGACCTTTCTGACCAGCTGTCCTCCTTACTTAACCTCGAGTCCACTCTGATCACACTGGCCTCCTTGCCCATGCCTCCAACCTGGTGAACTTGTTCTGGCCTCAGGCCCTTTGCATTTGCTGTTCCCTCTGCCTGGAACGCTCTTCCCTCCAGTCACCCAGAGCATATATTATTGAGTGCTTTCCACATGCCAAGCATTGTTTGGAGCTCATTTAACTCAACAGCCCTATGAGATGGGTCTCTGGTCTTTGATAAGACGTCCCTATCTGGTAGATGGGACAACTGAGGCACAGACATCAATTGTCCAAGACCACATAGCAGTGAAGTAGCAGAGCTGAGATTTGAGGCTGAGCCTAGGCAGTCAGGCTCTGATCCGAAACTCTTCACCCTCTTTCCAAGCTGGCTCCTCTGTGTTTGCCCTCTGCTCCCTCGTCACCTCGGAGAGGCCTCATGGGCACCCGCCCCTGGCCCTGTCAATCTGTGTTCCTGTCCTAGCGTTCATCACTCCAACACTCACTTTTCCCTTCCACCCGCCCCATGAAGGCAGGGGCTGTGTCCATCCATCCCATTCCGGCCGTACCTTATTCCCAGAGTCTAGAACAGGGCCCAACCGATAGTGCGTCTGTGGTTGTGGTAGAATAATAAACTGACACATGTTTAACAGCCTGGTCTTTGGCGGGGGGCCGGGGGGCGGGGAGGGGAGCCCTGACTTGTAGCAGCTGCTCGTTTCCCTGATGTCAGTCACCGTGGCTGATTTTCAAGCTACCGAGCTGATGACAGGCAGTTCCCCAAAGTCCCGAGCATTTAACAGGCGTCTCCTGAGCCAGCATGCGCCAGCGTGAGTACCGTGTAGGAGCTCAGCGCAGGCTCACCGAGTCTCCTCTGCAAACCACCAAACGCTGTTCCCTGCTCTCTGACCCTGTACCCTCTTCTCCAGGAGGATCCCGACAGCGTCCCCCCTATCGACGTCCTCTGGATCAAAGGGGCCCAGGGTGGCGACTATTTCTACTCCTTTGGCGGCTGCCACCGCTACGCAGCCTACCGGCAGCTGCAGCGAGAGACCATCCCCGCCAAGCTCGTCCAGTCCACCCTCTCGGACCTCAGGGTGTACCTGGGTGCTTCCACACCGGACTTGCAATAGCAGCCGCCTCGACACCTGCCACCCCTCCCAAGGGCCCAGAAGACACACCTGGCCTCCAGCAGGCGGGGCCATGCAGAAGGTGTACGGGGGTGCCTTCTCTGTGCCTGGGGGCCAGGGGAGGTCTGACTCTGAGCACCTGTTCCGCTAGCTGCAAGGCCTTGGACTCATCCCTCAACGGTGTGGGAGCCCCAGATCCCACTGCTGCGAAAATGGGGTCATATCTTTGATATCAAGGTATTTTTGAGAGCATCAGATGGAAAAGGAGATGGGTTTGGAGAGCCCCAGAGTCCCAAGGACAAGGATCCTTCTGCAATTTTGTCTGTGTATTTCCTAGTAGGTGGAATACATTTGGCTGCGAGTAAAGGAGAGCCTAGGTTACAGCGGCTTAAACAAAGAGAAATGTGTCTACATAGCAGGAATTCTGGAGGGGGGTGGTATTGGCTCGGCACCCCAGCAAAGGCAGAGCTCACATCTCTGTGATTCCTTTTGGCCCCTCCCTCCATGTTTGTTATTTCATGGTCAAAGATCGCAGGGGTGCCTCCAGGATTCATGGCTGTGTTCAAGGGAGAAAGGTGCAGGGGAGGAGGAAGGGCCAAGCCCGCTGTCAACTTCTCTTATAAACTCAGACCTTTTTCAGAGGCCTATGTCCTGTTCTATCCCTCTGCATATTTCCGTTAGGTCTCCTTGGCCCAAACCGGCTACCATTCCCACCCCCTGGCTGCAAAGAAAGTTAAGATGGCAGGGAGCAGCATTGTCATAAGTAGCAGACCCTTCATATCCTGTCTCCTGGGACTGGCACACTGTTCCTGATTCCTTGGAATCCCATTACCAAGAGAGAAATGAGGAGCTGTGTATCAGTTAGTCTTTGCTGTGTAACAAACCGTCCCCGAACCTGACCGCTGAATGCACGGCATTCATTCGCCTGTAGTTCTGTGGGTTTGCAGTTTAGGCGGGGCACATGTGGACAGTTCTGCTAGTCTCACCCAGAGTCACTCCTGAGGCTGCATGCAGTCAGCTGGTACCTCAGATGGGGCTGGGTGGTCCAGAATAGCCCTACTCACTTGTCTGGCATTTGGTGGGCTGTTGCCTGGCCAACTTGGTCCTCCTCCCCGTGGTCTCTCCAGCAGGTCAGCTCAGACGTGTTTAGCTGGCTTCAGAGTGCCAAGAGAGTGAGTGAAGCTACAAGGCTTCTCGGGTTCTAGGCCCAGAATTGGTAAAACATCACTTCTGCGATGTTCTTTTGGTCAGAGCAAATCATATGACTGGCCTGGATTCAAGGGGTGGCAAAACAGACTACATCTCTTACTGGGAGACGCTGCAAAGAATTGGTGGCATTTGTCATCAGTCACAAATGGCTGTGCATTGGCAAATACCTGTTTCTCCCTGATTGTACAGGGCCTTGATCTGCCCAAGCTGAGGTTAGTTACCAAGACATTGGCCTGGCCCTTAAATGTAGGGGAAGAAGCGATGGGGCAGGGATCTCTCCCAGGGCTGGGCCTGCTTTTGGACGGCCATCTCTCAGGGTCTGAGATGGTGGGATAGAGATAAGCCAGGTGAGACATTCCGAAGGGACTTCTGAAAATAAGAGTCCTGGCTGAAGGGAAGAGGGACAGGAAGGGTGCAGAGTGAGACAGGCTTTGTTCTCATCACCCTGCTAAGGAAACTCGGTCACTAGGTGATTTCGAGTCTCCGTTTCCCCAGCTTGGTAAGAAAGATCACCACTTTCCCACCCATTCTCTGTCCCAGGGAAAGATGACTGAGGTGACCAATTTAAATTTAGAACGAATGTAGTCCTAAATGCAGTGGGACATCCTAGAACCAAAAAAGGACAGTGATGGAAACATCGGAGCTCTGAATAAGGTCTGGGTTTTACTTAATAATAACCTACCAATGTCAATCTCTTAGTTTTGACAAATGTACATGTAAAATGGGAGATGATGCAGGGTAGGCTGGGTGCAGAGTCTATAGGAACTCGTTACTGTCTTTGCAACTTTTATGTAAATCAAAAATCATTCCCAAATAAAGGCTTATTTAATAAAAAACGAGGGGGTGTAATTACTTTGTACTGCCGGCATAGGTTCTCAAACAGGTTTTCTAAAACGCAGATAGCTGGGCCCCACCCCCAGAGTTTCTGACTTGGTAGGTCTGGAGTGGGGCCTGCGGATTTGCTTTTCTAGCAAATTCCCAGGTGCTGCTGCTGCTATTCAGGGACCACAAGCTGAAACCACTGATCTAGACTGAGGCAATTCTCTTCAAACACGGTGACACCCTCTCCACGCACGTTAGGCTGGCTCCCGGGAGCCCGTGTTATGGGATCAGTTTGTATACCCATTCAAACAAGCCCTTCCCTGGGGACTTCTTCCAAGCTGTCAAATGGACTGTCTACCCCAAAGATTTGTACCAAGCGTCAGGAAGCCAAGGGCAGGTTTGGTAAACTGCTGTCACGAGGCGCACGGGCTCCCGTGAGTAATCACCTCCGGACCCGCTAGTGGGTCTAGGGTACCGGAATGGTTGCCCCTTCCTGAAAAGGCTTTCCCTTCTTGCAGATAAGACCCAAGCCGGCGGCTTGGTCTAGACCTTGCCAGACACCGGGAGGGCGGTGAGGAACAGACTTGGAATGGAAGGGTTTGGTCGTTCTCAGTAGAAGAGGAGCAGGGTTTTGAAACTGGCTTGGTTGGTTGCTCTGCGAGCTGCGTTTTTCTTCTACGCCAGCAGGTGGCGCTGCTTTCTGGCCTGGCAGAGCTGGGCGGGGCCTGTAGCCGGCGGAGCGCGGGCTGTGGGAAGAGGGTGGAGGGCGGGGCCTGGCTGGGACCGCGGTGGATCAGTTGCCCAGAGTTTTAGGTTCCATTTACCCGGTTCGCTTCTGCTCTGTGGTCTTACACGCATCCTGGGCTCTCCTCTAGTCAACCCTGGGGGTGCTGAGCCACATGGTCTCAAGCTCAGCAAAGATGGCACTGCCTGCAAGAAGCTTCCGGATACTCCAGGCTGAGCCACATTCCTCTACTGGGCTCCCCAGTCCAACGGTGTGTCCCCTCCCCGGACAAACCACGGCTGCCCAGGAACTTGGGTCCAGTGAACGTGTGTAGGGACCCCTTAACGCCCCGCGCTGCCTGGAATCTACCCCCTTCACCGTGGAAGATTTAAAATGGTTTTTAATTTTACAAGTTATATGTGCCTATATTCACCTTTGAAACGTTAAGATATTAAAATGCTAAATGATTTAAAAAAATTAAAATATGAGAGACAAGCTGAAGCCCACGTGAGTCCTAGTCCTGGTGGTCCCTTTGCCCTCCCCTCTTTTGGGACAGTTACCTTCATGAATTTAGCATATGTCCAGACCTTCTTCTAACTTTGTGATAATGTAGTGTGTAAAGCGTAAGTAAAGCCTGCTTTTCTTTTTTTAACATTCTTTTGCAGATTGCATTTCTCCCCAGGCACCGTGCCAGGCCATTCGCCCCATTAATTGTCTTTGCTCTTCTCAGAGAATCTCCCTGGTTCTGGCCACCTCCTCAGAGGGGCCTCCCCTGACCATTCTGTCTAAACCAGTCCCCCTCCCTCAACATTCTGTCACCTTACTCGGCTTTATTTTCTTTGCGGCGTTTATCGGATGCCCTGAAATGATCTTCTGTGTCTGTGTCTGGCTCACCCGCTAGAAAACATTCTCCAAGCAAGACTTGATCTGTCTTATCACTGCAGGTCCTGGTGCTGGAAATGGTGTCTGATACATAGTATCACTAAGTTCACTGACTATTTGTTGGGTGAATAAATTCGTGTAGGTCTAGAGCATTCTTTTAATTGCTCTGTGGCATTCCAGGGTCTGAATACACCATTTACCAGTCATGTTCCTGTTAATGGACACTTGAGCTTTCCAGTTATTTGCTGCTTATGAACATCTTCCCTCGTCACTCACTGTGCTCTCTCAACTGTCCCCGTAGGAGAGGGACTGCCTGGCTGATACGCAGCTCAATTTCTAACTTCTAAAATCCTAGCAGATGGCAGGGTGGTGGTTCCAAATGCCTTTTCTTCCAGCAAGAGTGTGGGGAGCTGCTTTCCTTCCCTGCACTCCAAGAGGTGCTTCTTAACCTTTTCTGGGTCATGAACGTGGTTGAGAATCCAAAAAAAAAAAAGCCCTGAGCCCTTTCTCCAGAAAGACATACAAATATTTTGGGCAATTTCTGGGGCTCCTTGGACTTGATGTCCTCCAGGGGCCCCCCATACTGAATATTTAGAAGCCTAATTGTCTCATTGTATGGATGGGAATCCTGAGGCACACACGGATGGGGTGTGAATGAATGAATAAATGGGATGTCCTTTAGGGGGATAGAGAAAAGTGTTTAGACCCAAACTGCCTCCCTCAGAAAAACACCTGCAGGGAGTGGGGGTGGGGAGGTTCCAGCCCTGCCCTACCCTTTGGGATATGGGCTCCGAGGGTCCCCAGATACCAGTCTAGGCAGCTCCACTGTCAGCCCTGGACAAAAGGGAGGCCCAGTCTGGCATCCGGGGTCAGAGTGGGGAACAGGGCAGAGGCTCTGACTCCCCTGGGCCAGGAGAAGCCACGAGGCCTCCCATACACGTGCGTCTTTACACCCACATTTGCTTCCGTGCGACTGTGCCCAAGGGGTCCGTTCCTGACTCTGGCACTCCCGTAGGGCGGGAAGGTAGGAAGGGCTCATCCCAGAGGGCCGTCGTCGCCATCAGCGCCTCCGCCCCCGACGCAGGAGTCCCGACAGGTGGACAGGGCAGCTTTCCCTTCCGAGTCGGAGAGATGGGTGAACTGAGGCCGTGGCGGCGCGCCGTCCGCCCCCCCCCCCCCCCAAGCATCCGGCGAGCGCAGCCTCGTTAACCGCCCGCACACACGGACCCCCGCCGGCCATCCGCCCGGCCCTCCCTCGTGGCCCCTTCCCGTCCCCGGGCCTGACCCCCGGCGCTGCCTGACGGATGACCTCAGCTGCCGCCAATCCATTGGTTCCAGCTCCCGGGGGGAGCGCAGAACAAAGCACGCTTTGTGGCGGGGCCGTCCCCTCGCCCGGCGTGTCCGCCGCCGGGACCCCCTCCGGAACTCCGAGCGACGCCCCCCCGGCCGACAGCCGTGTAATGTCTTCCAGGCCGTGCAGCTCCTTCCAGAGCCCGAGGGCCTCACTCGCCTCCCCCCGGGGCTCCCCGGGCCGCCCAGGGCCCCCCAGGCGGCGGGAGTGGCGGGCGTCCCCAGCGGGAGGTCCTGGTGGCCGCCAGACTGTCCTTGCGGAGGGAGCCAGGGGCAGGTGCCGCCACCTGATAACCTTCCTCTCCAACCCATGGGGCTTCCATATGGGGTGGAAAATACTTTGAATGGTGGTCATTACTATCACTATTATGGTCATTGTTTTGTGTCTGCGACGGGGAGTCACTTTAGAGTCACACAGACCTGGGTTTGAACCTTGACTTTGCCACCTCCTGGCTGTGGGCAGGTTCGCCTCTCAGAACAGCAGCAGTAGCAGCCGACATTTCTTGAGCACCTACTGTGTGCCAGACCCTACTAAGTACTTAAAGGCTTTAATTCATTTAACCCTGGCAACAACCTTAGGAGGGAGGAGGTATTATTCTCCTTTTGCAGAGGGAGGGAACCGAGGGCCCAGGCGTCCTGAAGACAGATTCACCATCCGGAGCCTCAGTCTTCCTATCTGTACAATACACCCTCAAGGGTCGCCCAGTCTCATGGCTTCCCTCTTTCCAGATGAGAACACAGGCTGGGAGCAGGGTGACCATGGAAATCCAGCATGTTCTGCCCCAAGGCCCTCTCTCTTTTGAGGATTCTCCAAGGCTCCCCACAGGCTTGTAGGGGAGAGACCCGTTTGCCTGCAGCTGGAAACCTTTCCCCTGAGAGGCCAGCTTGAGGGGTGAGGGGTGAGGGGCGATGGCAGGAAGGGAAGGAAACCGTGACCGGAGAAGGAACCGAAGGACAGGGCTCGCGGCCTTCCTACCCCTTTGCGCACCTCCCTGGGCTTTCACCCTACAAATTGGTGTCACATACCCGTTGTGCATCAGGCACTGTTCCAGGCTCTGGGGTCATCAGAGTACAAAACAGATGGAAATCCCTGTCCTCTTGAGGTCCATTCAGGGGAGATGGGCAAGAAACACACATGAAACACGTATCCGGTGTAACATGGAGTATGTGGTAGTGATAGGACTATGAGAGAAGAGCAGGGGAAGGCGAAAGAATGAGATGGAAAATATTGAATTTGATAAGGCGGTTGGCCTCTCTGCGGTGGGGGCAATGACCCGAACAGAGAGGAGGGAAGCCCTTCAGAGGTCAGAGGGAAGCATGTTCCAAGCGGAAGGAACAGCACATGCAAAAGCCCTGGGGTTGGAAACTGCTCGGGGTGTCCAAGAAACAGCAAGGAGGGCACTCCCGTGGAGGCAGCCAGGATGGGACAAAGGCCGGGGCTGGGCACGTGACAAAGTGGGAGAGACGGGCACCGTCCGCTTGGGAGGGGCCTCGGAGGTGGTGAGGACTTTGGTTTTTTCCCTCCAAGTTATCTGGGAGCCATGCGAGGTTTTGAGCAGAGGAGAGACCTGATGTGGCTCTGGCGGCTAAGAGCAGCAGGGATAGGAAGGGGGCGGGGAGTCTGCTGCTGTCCCCAGGGCCCACGTGATGGTTGGTAGACTGGACCAGGGTAAAGAGAAGTGATCAGACACCCCAGATTAACATGAAGACGGAGTTCCAGAATTTTCCAGTGGATGGAACTGAAGCTGAGGGAGGAGAGAGGAAGGACCAGATTTGGGAGTCCACCGGCCCTTTCCACAATGTTCATGGACAGAGGTGAATCCCACTCTTCCCCTGGTATCCTGGTAGGCGTGGCCAAGCACGGAACTCGATGTAGGTCCTCCGGTTCCCCAGGAGCACAGTGAGGAGGTGACGTTAGAACAACATCTCTCAAGGGGCGCCCGGGTGGCTCAGTCAGTGGAGCATCCGACTTCAGCTCAGGTCATGGGTCTCACAGGGGTGAGTTCAAACCCCACGTCGGGCTCTGTGCTGACAGCTCAGAGCCTGGAGCCTGCTTCAGATCCTGTGTCCCCCCCCCCCCCGACCCTCTCTCAAAAATAAATAAACATTAAAAAAACTTTTTTAAAGAAAAACATCTCTCAAAACCCACCAAGAGCCTCCTTTACAATATGGGCCACTTGGGACAGAAAGGTTTCAGTTCATATCACCTTCAGGGACCATTGTTTTTGAATCAGTAAATCTTTTTGCTTTTGTTTTACTTAAACTTTTTTTTTTCGGTTAAAGGAAACTTGAGATAACCAGACGACATGGAAAATCGGTAGCACGTGACATAAATAAATGTGGCTGTCAGTATGAACAATGTAAACACAACACTGTCACTGACTTCTCCGGGTCTGGCGGAGATTGCTTTCTCTTTGTAGCAAGTGTCTGAAAGACGCCCCCCCCCCCCACCTCCAGCCCAGGGCTCTTCTCTTGCAGGAGAGTCAAAAGTGGAGATGGAAGAAGAAGGATTCATCATCTCGCTGTCTGCATCCGTACCTCGTTTTGTTTTGTTTAACAAACAGAAAGCATTTACGGTTTTATTTCAATGCTTCCCAAATACGAAGTCATTTAATACAACACCCCCACGAGGTGGGTACACTTATTATCCCCACTTTGCAGATAAGGAAACTGAGGCTCAGAGAGATGAGGTCCCTGGCCCACCATCACGCAGTGGGGATGAGGCGGAGCCAAGATTCAAATGCAGTCAGGCCCATTGTGGAGGCCACCCATTTAATCGACCACGACACAGTCTGTCTCTTGAAGGCATTTCATTATCACTTTGGAAGTGCTGAACTTCTGCAACTAGAAAAGCCTTCAGTTAATTTTAATTCATAAGAGTGTCTACTAAATGTAAGGATATCAATCATATCACCCATTGCTTGAAAGGGTTTGAGGATTTGGGGCACCTGGGTGGCTCAGTAGGTTAGCGTCTGACTTGGTCTCAGGTCATGATCTCATGGTTTGTGGGTTTGAGCCCCACATCAGGCTCTGTGCTGACAGCTCGGAGCCTGGAGCCTGCTTCCGATTCTGGGGCTCATTCTCTTTCTCTGCCCCTCTCCCACTTGTGCTCTGTCTCTGTCTCTCAAAAATAAATAAATGTAAGAAAAAAAATGTTTTAAGTGTTTGAGGATTGTTTTTAAAAATAATCCCAGACTCCTCACCATCAATGCCCTGAATGACCTGCCCGTGCTCATCGCACTCCCGCCAGGCTGACTGTCCCATAGTTCCCAATTGCTTTCTGATCTCAGGGCCTTTGCACTTGCTCTTGCCTCAGCCTGGAATGCCCTTCTTCTGGTTCTTCAAGCTCCTTCACATCCTTCAGGACTCAGCTCAAATGCCAACTCCTTAGAAAGGCTTTCCCTCTTTCCTCATCCTCCCCAGGGTCTCCCCATTATTCTAACCCTTTTTTTTTTTTCCCATTCAGAGCTTGTAATTATTTGGTGTATTTGCCCGTGTACTTGTTCTTTTTCCTGCTGCCCCACCATGAGGTAAGCCCCATGCAAGCAGAATCTGGTAGGCAGAGAAGCTTAGCATCTGAGACAAAGAACTCGGAGTAGAGCAGACTGGTGGCATTTGCACTGTCCCCAGAGAGGGGAGTAGATGTGTCCGTGGAGTGCAAAGGGCAGGGGGTCACTAGGAAATTGAACTTAATATGAGGAAAGGTCTTTCGCACGGCCCTAGTGAAAGGACGATGTCATAAGGTAGTGAGTGTCCCATCACCAGAGCCATGCAAGCTGAAATAGGACAACGCCTGATCGTGACCCCCTGATATATGGGGACTGTGCAGAGAGTACTCATTACCATAGATGAGGTAGATATTCATTCACTTGTTCATTCATTCATTCATTCATTCTCTCTCCCATCTATCCATTTATTCCTCGATTCCACGTTTCCCGAACTTTGCTGTGTCGTGAGCGATCTTCATGACTTCGGCCACACCCACAGGACACCGTAATATCTCACGCACACAAAGCTTATGTTCATAATATCTTCAGTCCGCCTTGGGCGGTTATACGTGTTCTCAAATGAACTTCGTTGAGGTATGATGTGCATACAGCAAAATCCATTCATTTAAAGCGTTACAGCGCCCTGCATTTTGACAGATTTGCACGCCCGCGTAGCCGCCGCCTCAATCCAGACGCAGAACATCTCCACCGCCACCGCGCGTTCCCTCGTGCCCTGTCGTCAGGCCCCCAACGCCACGCTGGCCCCACACTGTCACTTTATCAGAAAGGGCCAACCACCTCCGGATTTCTCCAGGACCAGTTGGCACCGCCCTTGGCAATCTCCAAACGGAAATGAAAACTCCAAATCCCTTACCGCACATAAAAAGTAACTGGCCCAGATGAATAAAACGGAAACAAAACGGTATTCTCCAAGGCTATCTGGGACCGTCACCCACAGAAACTCTGGGCCCAAGACCAGCTTTCTCCAGGTTATAAAAAGAAAGGGAGAGAGGCAGACAGACAGACATCCCCGGGTGTTAGAAAGTGTTACTGACATCTTGGAGACTTGCTGCTTGGCCCATGGGAAGCCCCGGCAGGTACTGGAAAAAAGAATGACGTTCTCGCCATGGATGTGTGATTTAGGACCCTGTGGCTGTCCCCCCGTATCAGCTTCTGTCCACTCCCCGCCTCACCACGGTGATGCAGGCTGCACATTTGGAACACACGGAAGGTCCTTGTCTCCTCTTTCCTCCACCCACTCATTCATTTACCCACATAACAAGTGTTTGGAGCTACAGAGAAAAGCTGTTCCAGGCACTATGCCAGCCTTGAACGTGGCACGGTGCCAGCACATAGTAGATGCTGAGCAAATCTGTCGAAAGGGTTGCTGGGAGATGAAAGACACAAATACCCATTTTCCTTTTGATACGCTCAGCTGTTGCTCTTACAAAATCTTCATGGAGCAACCAAGGAGGACTTCCTTAAGGAGGCAGCCCTTGAGCCAAAAACTTGACCACCTCCTTCCACTCATTCTCCTTCCACTCATTCTCCTTCCACTCATTTGACAGGTGCAGAAACGGAGACAACGAGGTAAAATGACTTGCTCAAGGCCACACAGGAAGAAGAGAAGGAAGAAGGCAGTATCTAGGTCTCAGGGCCCCAGCCCCCTGTTTCTCCCAAGCGCTGCACTGGGTCCCAGCCCAGCAGACAGGACAGCCGGCCTGGGGAGGGAGCTTCTAGGCCCCGAGTCTGGAATCCATTTGCTCCGGCCCAGTAATGTTTTCCCAGGGAGAAGTGGGAGGCCCCTGCCCGGCCCTCCCTGGACCCCCCTCCCACCATCTGCTCCCTGTTTATTTATTTATACTTAAGTCTCACCTCCCAACCCTGCCGGGGGCACCAAACATACCCCGCATCCCTGCAGAGAGGGGAATGGGGCGGGGGGGGGGGAGGCACTGTCAGCCCCCTTGGCCAGGGGAAGCCCAGGTCTGAGAGCTTCCTGGACCTACTGCCTCTGCAGAGATCAGCCAAGATGACTGGGTTCAAATCCCAGCTAGTGGGGCTTCCTGGCTGTGTGACTGCTCCGTGATTCCACCTCCTCATCTGTACAACGGGGTTAATAATAGCCGTCACGTCGTCGTGGGGTTGGTAGTGACGATTCAGTAAAGTGTGTGCACGGTGCCTCCGTGTTACATTGTGTGACCTTGAGTAACAGACGATCCCTCTCTGGCCTATTCCCTTGTCTCTGCAGTAGGCAGCCAGCTGCAGCATCTCAGGGGCGCCAACGCAATGTCCCAGGATGTGTGAGGGCTTGCAAACCCCGTCCCCTCCCCGGAACCCGCACCCCTGGTGTTGGGATCATTGAGGCCAGCCCCCTGCCTCCAGTCGATATTGCCCTCCAGCCATCTCCTAATTTTCAGGGAAGGCACCCCAACACCTTCCCCAGCCCCGCACGAGGCCAGGGAAGTCCTTCCAGCAATCTACCTCTGCCCCCGCCGCCACCTTCCCCCCCGCCCCCGGGATGGCACCCTCTGGAAGGCTAGTGCCACCACACAGGTGCTGATACGCCGACTGTGGTCCCAGGAAACTGCGCCCCGCTGCTCAGCAAGGACCATCGCTCAGGGGCTGTGTGCCAGGAAGGAGCCGCTGGCCCAGGCTGGTCCCCCGGGACTGGTGCCACCCTCCCGGGAAATGGCCTCCCCTCCTGCCCGAGCCACAGGGGGCTGGGTGCTGTCATCCCTTCCTCTGTCCCCCATTCCCCTATCTGAGCCTTTACCCCCCAGGTCCAGTCCCCTCCCTGAGTCCACAATCCTCCGCCTGAGCCCCACCCTCTCTCTGCTCTGCCCTCTCCCTCTGGTGCCCCCACCTCTCTCTGAGATGCTCTCACCCTCACCAAGTGCCTGTCTGTTTCGCTGAATCTTGCTCCGCTCTGCGCACATCTTGGAATGCCCTCTTGTCTCACTGAGCCCCACTCCTCTGCCCCTCACCCCCTCGCTGAGCCCCCGTGCGCCCATAGCCCCCCACCTCCATGCACAGCACACATGCTTGGGTGCCCACTCGAGGTGCCATCTAAAGGTCTTTCGGGGGTCCCAGGGCATCTAGGCGGACTCCCCACTTCCAGGACCACACTGCCCTGAAGAAGCCACAGGGGGGCAGATTTCTGCAAAGGAGAAAGGAGAGCCAACGGGCAGAGCGCAAGGGTCACCTCACGAGGGAAGGAGCACCCGTCCCCCAATGCCCGTGGCTGCACCAAGGCTCTCCCAGCACGTATGCAGCAGCCCCAGGCGCCCCATTCCAGAAGCCCCATTGAGGTCAACAAGCCGGACCCCAGGAGCTGTGTTCCTTCTGGGGTGGGGAGAGTCAGGGAAGACGGCTAGAGGTTTCCATCACCAGAGAGGGACCAAGAAGTGGGAGTTGTAAGAGGCCAAAGGGGGCATGGAGACGTACACGGGCCGTGCCCCGCTGCCTGCTACACCCCTGGGAAGCCTGGTTCTTCCTCACTGCCCAAAGGAAACTGAGGCTCAGGAAGAGAGGTCTGACCCTCACAGGAGGGCCTGGGCTGCCGTCAAACCAAGCAGGGTGCAGTTCATATCTTCACTTCTCTCTGCTCCAACCCCAGCCAGGGGAAGGGACAGGACATGGGTGAGCCCCACCCCATATGAGAGGAGTCGGGGGGAGTCAAAGTTCTGAGAAGGGCAGGAATAGGGGGGAAGGGGGAGAGGAGGCAGGTGTCCGTGGGATCCTCTATCCTCGCCTTCCTCAGTCTTGTATCCCCCACCCAAGCGGGCCCCTGACCCCCCCCCCCCCGCAACCCTGTTCTCATCTGGCCTCCATGTGCTCAGCCTGCACCTGAGTACACACTCCCCAACGATCTGTCTTGGGCTGTCAGAGGATCAATGGGGCTCCCAAGGCCTGGCCCAGCAGGGAGCTGGAGGGAAGTCCCTAACAAGAACTAAGGAGGGGACCCCGGGTGTTGGGGAGGCCGTGGGGAGAAGCCAGGCTGGGAACACAGACATGAGCCTGGGTCTGGCAGGCCCCCTGGAAGGCCTGGCTCCCTGGTGGTGAGACCTGTCAACTCCCTTGTGCAGGGGTCCTGGACTGCTTTCCAGGTCTGTTTGGCCTTCTGACTTTGGGGAGCCGGCCCTTCCTCACTCCGAGGCTCCATTCCCTTATTTGCGAACATGAAGGGATTGCATCTCAGGTGGACGGAAGGTTCTAACATCGAGAAGAGCTCTCTCTCATGCAAATAGAAAACGGCCTCCGAAATGTTAAGTGAAATAAAGCAAGATGCAGAGCCATGTGCATATTCTCCTACCTTGTATGTGCATATAACTCTAAAAGAGGATACATGTGTGTATCAGTCTGCCTGTGCATAGAACAATCTGGAAGGACACAGGAAACAGCAGGATAGGACCTGGGTGGCTGGGGAGGGAGGAGGAGGAAGACTTGCCTTACACTTCTTTATACTGTTGAATTATTGGTCCGTGCTCATGTATTCCTTAGTCGAATAATAATTGCATTTAATGCAAAAATATATCATCCAGCTAGGAAGTCTGTGGGTAGGAAGTATGAAGAGACCAGAATATTTGCATAGTCTCCACGTGTCTCCCCACAGATATTTATTAATTACAAAGAGAAAAATAGTGCCTTCATCTTGGCGAAAACTGGCAGACAGCACCTTAAGCGAGTGGTCAAGGTGAGTATCACTAGCAAGAGGGCAAGTTGACATCCTGTGCCCCCCGACAGGACAGACGGCGAAATACACAGCATCGCTGCTGTGATGTTATTGCCAAGAGCGCCTGACCTGAATCTAATCATAAGGAAATATCAGAAAAACACAATGGGGGGGACAGCTTACAAAACAATTGGTCTATGCCCTTGAAAAAATGTCAAGGTTATAAAGGTAAAAACAAAACAACAACAACAACAACAACAACAACAACAACAAAACCTGAGGAACTATTCCAGATACAAGGAACCTAAGAGGCATCAAAACTAAATGCAACATGTATCCTGGATTGGATACTGGATCCGAAAAGAAGTTTGTTTGCTATGAAAGACATTAGTGGAATAATTAGCAACATTTCACCAAGTCTGTAACATACACAATAGTATTGTAACAATGTTAATGTCCTGATTTTTGCATCCGTACACTGGTGTTTTAAGAATGTTCTTATTTGGTGAGGCGCCTGGGTGGCTCAGTCGGTTAAGCGTCCGACTTCGGCTCAGGTCATGATCTCACGGTTCGTGGATTTGAGCCCCGTGTCGGGCTCTGTGCTGACAGCTCGGAGCCTGCTTCGGATTCTGTGTCTCTTTCTCTCTGACCCTCCGCTGCTCGCGCTGTCTCTCTCTGTCGCTCAAAAGTAAACAAAAAACATTAAAAAAAATTTTTTTTAAAAAGAATGTTCTTTTTTGGGAGCACCTGGGTGGCTCAGTTGGTTAAATGTCTGACTTCAGCTCAGGTCATGATCTCACAGTTCATGAGTTCGAGCCCCACACTGGGCTCTGTGCTGACAGCTCAGAGCCCGGAGCCTGCTTCAGATTCTGTGTCTCCCTCTCTCTCTGCCCCTCCTCAACTCGTGCTTTGTCTTTTTCTCCCTCTCTCAAAAATAAATAAATAAACATTAAAAATGTTTTTAGGGGCGCCTGTGTGGCTCAGTCGGTTGAGCCTCCGACTTCGGCTCAGGTCATGATCTCACGTTCGTGGGTTCGAGCCCCGCGTCGGGCTCTATGCTGACAGCTCAGAGCCTGCAGCCTGCTTCAGATTCTGTGTCTCCCTGTCTCTCTGCCCCTCCCCCTCTCATGCTCTGTCTCTCTCTGTCTCAAAAATAAATAAAATATTAAAAAAAATTTTTTAAAGTTTTTTTAAAAAAAGAATGTTCTTGTTTTTAGGAAATATACCTGGAATAATTTAGAAGTAAAGAGGCATCATGTCTGGAATTTACTCCTACACAGACACAAATGTAAGCAGAGAGAGAATGATAAGGCAAGGGTAGTAAACTGTGAGCATTGGAGGAATCTGGGTGAAGGTATACAAGAATTCTTTGTACTATTTTTACAATCTTTCTGTAAGTCTGAAATTGTTTCGAAATAAGAAGTCCTGGTAGAGACATAGGTCACTGTCATTGCTAACATTTAGTGGGTCTCCATGATGTCCGGGGGCTGTCACAGATGTGAGGATGAAATTTGACCATGTGTGCCAAGTACTCAGACACCACATCTGCCTACTAAGATGGTAGGAGTGTATATTAACATAATGGAATATTAGATTATAATATACACAATGTATTACATGATAATACATGTAACATATAATATTATGCTATGAATCTCATGAAATATTATCCTAGTGACAAAGAACTGCAACTACCTGCCTCAACAGAATGGATCTTCAAAGTATATTGTGGAAGAAACAAAGCAAGTAAAATAGGATCCATGTTATACATAGAAATATATCTATTATATTATGGGCATTTCTATACTTCTGAGCATGAAATACAGTCCTATACATTGTGTAAGAATCTATGTATATGTTGGGTGCCTGGGTGGCTCCGTCGGTTAAGTGTCCGACTTTGGCTCAGGTCATGATCTCACGGCTTGTGAGTTTGAGACCCACATCAGGCTCTGTGCTGACAGCTCAGAGCCTGGAGCCTGCTTCGGATTCTGTGTCTCCCTCTCTCTCTCTGCCCCTCCCCTACTCACTCTCTCTCTCTCTCTCTCAAAATAAATAAACATAAAAAATTAAAAAAAGAATTTATGCGTATGTAGTAAAAGTTAAAACATTCGTGGCAATGATAAGTATCCGGATCATGGGTTTTTGGGGTGCAGAGGGGGACTCTTGTTGGGAAAGGCTATCGGGGCCCTTCTGTATTAGCCCTTTATCCTGTGTAACAGGCAACCCCACAGGATGGTGCTTGAAAGCAACAACAGGCATTTACTGCATCTCGTAGTGTCCAAGGGTCGGGAATTTGGGAGTGGGTGAGCTGGGCAAGTCTGGTCCCTGGGAGGCTGCACTCCGATGTCAGCTGGGGCTGCACTCAACCGAAAACCTGACTGGGGCTGGAGAATCTGCTGCCAAAGGGGCTCCTTTGCATCGCTGGCAAGTTGGGGCCGGTTGTTGGCTAGAGACAGGGAGCAGGGGAGAGAAGAGGGCCTCAGTTCCTTTCCACATGACCTGCATTCCGTCACATCGTGGTGACTGGGTTTCAAAGGCGAGCACTGATAGCCTGGGTGCCCACACCCTGAAGTCTCTCAAACTCTCCTGTTGCCTACACCGGGCTCTTTTCCCCAGACGCAACCCCCTGGATTCGTTTCTGGGATATTCTTTTTTTTTTTAAGTTTATTTATTTTTGAGAGAGAGACAGAGTACAAGTGGGACAGGGGCAGAGAGATAGAGGGAGACACAGAATCGGAAGCAGGCTCCAGGCTCTGAGCTGTCAGCACAGAGCCCGATGTGGGGCTCGAACCCACGAGCCGTGAGATCATGACCTGAGCCAAAGTTGGACGTTTAACTGACTGAGCCACCCAGGCGTCCCTGGGATATTCTTCCATAAAGATACCAGTTGTTTATAAACGTATATGCACACACATACACTGTCATCCCCGCCCCTGAATGAAAGCCTACTATACACACCCTTCCACATCATCTCTGCCCCCATCGATAGACTTTGCAGATGCTTACATATTAGTACCTAGTAAACCTCAACATCGGTTTTCATGGCTTAATAAGTACTCCATCATTCAGCCAACCCTCTATTTACGGACATGCGTTTTGTTTACCTCTGCTATCACTTTTAAAGCTTCAAAAGTGGAGAATTGAGTTAAAAACAAAACAGTCCTCAGTTCATGGCAGATTATCATGTTGACCCCTGTGTGTCCCTCTTTTGTTTTGTTTTCCTCTCTTTATTCTCCTTCACCCATTTCCCCTTCCCATTTTAAGCTCCTCCAAAGACCCACTCTAGGGGCACCTGGGTGGCTTAGTCATTTAAGTGCCGACTTCGGCTCACGTCATGATCTCACGGTTTGTGAGTTCGAGGCCCACGTCGGGCGCTGTGCTGCCAGCTCAGAGCCTGGAGCCTGCCTCGGATTCTGTGTCTCCCTCTCTCTCTCTCTGCCCCTCCCCTGCTCACACTCTGTCTCTCTCTACCTCTCAAAAATAAACATTTTTGTTTTAAAAAAACATTTAAAAACATTTTTTTTTAAAAAAGACCCATTTTAATGGGCCCCCCGTGTTCTTCAGTGTGTGAGTCTTCTTGAAGAACACAGCATGTTTGTATGGGCATTGTGGCTTTCTGTGTATGCATTTTTATTTTATTTTATTTTATTTTATTTTATTTTATTTTATTTTTGAGAGCAAGTGTGAGAGTGAGTGCGCATATGTGTGCACAAGCAGGGGAGGGACAGAAGGAGAGAGAGAATCCCAAACAGGCTCCATACTCAGCACAGAGCCCACCGTGGGGCTTAATCTTGAGACCACACACGATCATGACCTAGCCGAAATCAAGATCGGTTGCTTAACTGACTGAACCACCCAGGCGCCCCTGTGCATGCATTTTCATTTATTTTTGCTCTGATGCTCATTCCTTGTGTAACATCAGTCTGGGTTGTGGCTTGACTTAGGACTTCTAGTTGCTAACTGGGACTCTTCGGTTTGCATCCACATGTTTCCCTCTCTACTCCCCCAGTGATGGGTACCTGGATAGTCCCTAAGTCCCTGCTACAACAAGGCCACTACACTGGCATGTCCTTGTCTGGGCTGGCATGAAAATCTTATCTGGACAAAGAGTCAAGCGTCCAATTGCTGGGTGACGGGCTCTGGTTGTCCTTTGCACTACAATGAATTACCCTCAATTCCGAGGCTTTACACAACACTTTGCTTTATTCATAATTTTGTGGGTCGGGAATTCAGGAAGGGCTTGGCTGGGCCGCTCATCTCTGAACTATGTGGTGTCACCGAGACAGCTGGGACTGGAGGTTCGCTTCCAAGATGGCTGACTTATTCACTCAGGCCTGCAGCCTTGATGCACCTGGTCTTTCTCTCTCTACCCCTGTGTCCCTCTCACGGTGTCTCATCCTAGAGGACACCTCTCCATTGCTAGCTAGACTTCCTCACAGCATGGCAGTCTCAGGGTGGTCAGACTTCCTTCATGGCAGCTGGCTTCTCCCCAGGTGGTCGCGCCAAGAAAGAGGAAGTGGAAGCTGCTAGTCTTTTTCTTTTTCTTTTTCTTTTTTTTTTTTTTTTAATATGGAACGCTTCAGGAATTTGCGCAAGGGCTGTGCTAATCCTCTCTGGATCGTTCCTATTTTAGCATCTGTGCTGCCAAAGTGAGCACAGAAGCTGCTAGTCTTTTAAGATCTGGGCCCAGAAGCTATCGCAGCATCACAGCTGCCACAGGATGGGTCAGAGCAGTCACGGAGGAGCCCAGGTTCAGAGAGTAGGTGCACAGACCCCACCTGTTGCTAGGAAGACTGTCGGAGAATTGGGGGTCACCTTCTACACCCTCCTTATACAGTTAACGTCCCAGCTTGCCGTCGAGGCGGCGGCTCCTGTTCCCACGGCCGCAGCGCTACCTCCACACCCCCACCCATGCTCGGCTCCGTCCAGCCTGTTCCCCTTTTGCACGGCGGTCGGCATCCCTGTATCTGGGTCATCTCACACATGTGCGAGTGTAAATGTGGGATAAAGGTCCAGGGGCAGATAGGCTGGGTGAATGGGTAGGTGCACCTGCAATTTTGACAGATACCACCCACTCGTCGGGAGCCCCTGAGCTCCGTCTCTCCATGACAGATGAGCACTTCTCATGGCCTTGACCCACACCACGCCGGAACAAGTCACCCTCCCTGGGCTCCCAGCTTTCGCCACGGACCCCATAGTCCATTGTCTTGTGCAGCTGGAGGAGGTCCCCTTAAGACTCAAGTCAGATGCCGTCCTTCCTCTGCTCAGAAGCCTCTGATGCTCTCGCACATCACTCAGAGTAGAATATTCTTGAGATGGCTCTGAAGCCCTGTGTGTCGGACCCCACGACCTCGCTCACCTGTTCCTTCTGCCTTCTGCTTCTCTGTCCCACCCGGGGCTCCAGGCAAGACTTTGGACCTGCCAGACATGCTCCCATCTCGGGGTCTTCCCCTTAAAGTCCCTCCATCTAGAATGTTCTCTCCCTCTGCGTTTCCACAGCTCATCCTCACTCCATCTGTGCCTCAAACCAAACATCACCCCTCCCCACTCAGGCTCTCCTCCCCACAGCCCTCAGTAGATCGAGTCATATATCCATTTATTGTCCGACTCGTGGCCACACCAGAAGCGCAGGGCCAAGGATTTGATTGGGTTTGCTCGTTGCAAATCCTCCACAACAGCCCAGCACCTTTCATTCAATGGGGTCCCTGCAAATATATCTTGAATATTTGTGGGATTCAATCACCGTGCCAATGCACATCCCACCAGTGATGTCCAGGCCCCAGCAACATGAATTAACCCACATACACTGCCAGATTCCTATCCCTTAAGTTCATGTTTGCCCTGTTCAAGAGCCTTCATGGATTTCCCATTACTTTGCTAAGACATCTCAAACTGGAACCCAAAACCTTTTAATACGGGGCTAAGTGTTTCCCCAGATTTCTGAGAAGACGTTCATGGATGCGATTTCCTCAATGTTCAGTTTTCCCCTTATCCATTTTTCTGACCTCATTGGTATGGACTTAACCCTACTTAACAACAACAACGAAAACCCACGGAGGAATAAAAGAGGTCTCACCAACAGTGAGTTCACTGGTTGGGATTTCTACTAGTGTATTGAAACTAATCCTGGCTCAGGGCCAATACCCATTACCACTGATAACCTGGACCGGGTTCTTTCTCCTGGTGGAGCCTCAGTTTACCTCTTGGTGGGATGAAGATAGTACCCCTCTTCCCTATGATCTGCTTGCTAAGTGCCAGGCACTGAGTGCATTTTAACTCACTCAATCCTCACGGCCGCTGTAGGACGCAAGAGCTAATATAATTCTCCTTTCTCAGAAAAGGAAACTGAGGCATAGAGCAATTAACATGTCTAAGTGTCTATAGCTTGGGAGAGGTGGAGCCTGGATTTGAACTCGCCACACACCCACTCCCAGCCTGGCTTCAAGACCAGATCTTCACTCCTATGTTGTAGGGAATAAGGGTGCTCACGGGAATGGCCTTGCTAGAGGCCATGGGCAGAGGTGACCTTGTGCGTGGGAGGGAGTCGACGACCAAAGGGAAATGCACACAAAAGGCACAAGGCTGAAGTTGCGCTCTGTGAAGTCCACGGTCATGGTCCCCTCTGGGCTCCCAGATGGCTTCTCGATCACGTTTTATTCCCTACCATTATTAGAATAATAACCGTTAGGAGATGCCTGGGTGGCTCAGTGGTTGAAGCATCCAACTCTTGGTCCAGTTCATGGGATCGAGCCTCACATTGGGCTCCGTGCTGACAGTGCCGAGATTCCTTCAGATTCTTTCTCTCCCTCTCTATGTCTCTCCCCTGTTCATGCTCTCTCTCTCTCCAAATAAATAAATAAACAATTTTTTTAAAGAATTAGCATTAGGGCACCTGGGTGGCTCATTCGGTTCAGCGACTTCCGCTCAGGACATGATCTCACGGCTCGTGAGTTGGAGCCCCGTGTGGGGCTCTGTGCTGACAGCTCAGCGTGTTTTGGATTCTGTGTCTCCCTCTCTCTCTGACCCTCCCCCACTCGTGCTCTGTCTCTCTCTCTCAAAAAAAAAAATTAAAAAACTTAAGAAAAGAATTACCATTAATGCATGCAAACAACTATTGCATGTTTACTGAGTGCTAAGAATTTCCTTTGCATTTTGAATCTCTCAACAACCCTAGCACATTCAGCCCACTTTGCAGGCAGTGAGACTGAGTTTGGCTGCAGAGCTAGGGCTTGTCCCTTGTGCCTTTACCCCCCAGTGGGTCCATGGAGCACTTCCATTTACCAAGGGCTCTCATGCCATGATCTCATTCAGCTTCACAGTCATGCCTTGAAATCCATACTCCTATCATTCCCATTTTGCTGACAAGAAAATTGAGGTGCAGTGGGTCTGCTCAGGGCCACACACGGTTCTTTGCAACCAATCTGCCCTGCCTCCCCTCCCCCAGCAGCATCCAGGATGTCACAGATGGAAGGGGCCCGATTTTATAGCACAGGAAGGAGCGAATCAAGGTCTCTGGGGCGGTGGCGGGGACGTCAGGCAGTTGCCCAGAGATCCGGAGGCACACAAGACCGAGAAGGTGGAAAGCCCCGGGAGACGCCCCCCATGTTGCATCTTCAACAAGGGGGGCACGCATCAGGCTGTCACTTTCATGAAATGTCCTTTAGCCCTGGTGCACTGGCTCAACCCAGCCTCTCCACTCCTGCTCTTTCCCGACCCCCATCTGCCTCCCCACCTGGACGGCCCCACGTCTGGGCTCCTGCAGCCCATTTCATTCCGCAAACCATCACTGAGTGTGAGATGCTATTCTAGGCACTGGGGACACATTCAAGAATAAACAGTGATCCCTGCCCTGTAGTGTTGATATTCAGAGGCAGGGAAGAGACCAGCAATATTACATACACTAAGCAAAGTATATAAGGACGTTAGGCAGTTATAAGGGCTGTGGCAAAATAAAAAAATAAAGTAAGGCAAGCGGTTCAGGAGTTGAGGAGAACGCATGGGGTGAAATGGGACAGGCCTTCAGGGAGAAGGTGACATCTGAGCAGACACTTGAACAAGACAAGGCGGTGAACCAAGCAATACCTAGAATGCTCCAGGCATTGGAGTGCTGTCCGCAGCAAGTGCAAGGGTCCTGGGGCAGAGTGGTGCACGAAGAGTCACAAGACCAGTGTGGAGAGGAGTCAGTAAAGGAAGAGGGTGGAAGAGAGGATGGAGGAGGAAAGGGGTGGGTGAGAGGGCAGGTCACATGTGGGTCATCCTAAGGATCTGGCTTTTGCTGAGTGACCCGAAAGCCAAGGGAGGGTTTTGTGCAGAAGAGGGACACTGTCTGATGTGCACGTGACAGGCCGTGTCTGACTGCTGTGTGTCTTGACACCGCAGCGGAACCAGGGTGGGAAACGGAGGGGTCAAGGAGCCCTAGGAAGGGACCGCTGCAATAATCCTGGTTAGAGGTGAAGGTGACTCGGCCAGGACGGTCGTTGTGTTCCCGTTAGAACTGCTGGGTAACAAACTACCCCCAAAACTCTGGCTTCATGCCACCACCATGTCAGGATGCTCGTGACCTCAGACCAAGCGTGGTGCGGACGGCCGGTCTCTGGTCCACGGTGTTCTTGAGCCTCCATCGGGAGACTCAGAGCCTGGAAGTGAGTTGACAACGGAGGGCTGGAGTCACCTGGAGGCCCTTGGACTGGGACCGCAAGCAGAACCTCTGCGGGTGGCCCGGGCTTCCTCACAGGGCGACGGTCTCAGAGCACTTGGACTTTTTTTTTTTTTAACGTTTTATTTATTTTTGAGAGAGAGAGAGAGAGAGAGAGAGACAGAGCGAGCAGGGGAGGGTCAGAGAGAAAGGGAGACACAATCTGAAGCAGGTTCCAGGCTCCGAGCTGTCAGCACAGAGCCTAACGCGGGGCTCGAACCCACGAACCGTGAGATCATGACCCGAGCCGAAGTCGGACGCTTAACCAACTGAGCCACCCAGGCGCCCCACTTAGACTTCTACAGAAGCTCAGGGCTCCAAGAACGGGCGCTCCAGTGAACAAGGTGAGAGGCTGTCCTGCTGCATCACCTTTCGAGACTCAACCTTGAATGTCACATACAATCGGGCATCCTTCCTCGGTGACACAGGCTCGAGCCCACCCAGACTCAAGCGGAAGGTGCGTGGACCCCACCTCTCAGCGGGGCATCTTCTAAAATGGCTACAAGCACTTAGAATCTTCAAGGCAACTAGAAAGTTCCCTTGGTTGGCTGCCGCAGGAGGCACAGGGAAGAATTCAAAGTGGTCCCAGAGGGGCGCCTGGTGGCTCAGTCGATCAAGCGTCCGACTTCAGCTCAGGTCATGATCTCACGGTTCGTGGGTTTGAGCCCCGCGTCACGCTCTGTGCCGACAGCTAGCTCAGAGCCTGGAGCCTGTCTTCAGATTCTCTGTCTCCCTCTCTCTCTGACCCTCCCCTGCTCACGCTGTCTCTCTCTCTCTGTCAAAAATAAATAAAAACATTAAAAAAAATTTTTAAATAAATAAATAAATTCTGCCCTGCCCCTTCTCCTGGGCAACATTGGGCAGGCCACCTTGCCTCTCCGAGCCTCAGCTTACTTTAAAACAGGAGTGATAACAATTGCACTGTCTTCGGTGGGGGAGGGGGGAAGGAAATGCATGCAAAGTCCTGCTAGATAGAAAAATCCTTCAAACGGTCAGCCCTGCCTCGGAAATTACAGATGGCGCCCTGGGTTCCCCGATGAGGACACGGGCAGAGATTTGCCAACACCACCAAGTCTAGAAGGGGAGGACCTGAATCACACCCTACTGACCTGCCACAGCCTGACCCCTCCTTGCCTACACTCACTCCTCGCCCTCCAAGTTCACTTGGGGCAGGAGGTGTCCTTCTTCCTTGTGCACGCCCTCTTCCAAGAAATCCTGTGAGGCCTCCAGAGGGGATCCCCGGACCCAGAGGTGGAGCCTTGAGGATGGAGTGGTCTCTGCCCTGATAAGGGCTTCCCCTCCTCGCCCCCCCCACCCCCGCCCCTGCATCCTCCATGTCCCTGTTCAGCAGGAATTCCTCAGTTCAGCATGGAGTTCCGGTAGATTTTTATGGGCCAGCCACAGCAGACAAATGGAGAAGAAAAACATCCCTTTGGAGCTCTGCGCGGCTCTCAAAATCTGATTTCCGCTCAGCCGGAAGGAGGCTGGGCTGCTTCAACCCTCTGTGGGAGGGGACCGCGGGGTCTGATTCAAGATCCTCCTAGCCCTGCCTTCCAGCAACACGGGCTCTTTCCTTCCCTAATGGCCCCTCCTCTGCCTCCCAGCCCTGCCCTGGGCTCACCCTCCCCTCTCCCTCTATAGAACTGCCTCAAAGACCCCCAGATCCCAGTTTAGGATCCTCAGCAAAGCATCCACTTACTGGGAGCATCCTATAGGCCAGGCGTCTTCTACGCATGGGCTCTGGACTAGTCTGGAGCAGAGCGGGAAAGGAAATGGGGTCCAGCTTCGTCTGGTCTAGTTTGTAAGATTTGGGGCAAAGTCCCTTCACCTGGCTGGGTCTGAGTTTCCTCATCTATAAAATGGGCTTACTAACGGGATCTATCTCATAAGGACGGTTGTGAGGAGTCAATGAAAATAGGCACGTCGAGTGTCTAGCATTTAGCCCTGAGAAATGATAGTCGATGATATTGCTGTGAGTCCGTCCCTTCAGAAACCCGACAGGGTAGGCATCTTCACCCCCACGCCCCAAATGAGAAAAGCAAGGCTCTTGGGATACACTTTATCTGCTCAGTGTCTCATTTTCTCCAGTTATGATTAACCAGGACTGCAAATCCTGAATGGATTAAATAATACGGTCAGCGCTTACTTTTTTTTAAGTCTATTTATGTATTTTGAGAGAGAGAGGAAGAGTGTGCATGTGGGTGTGCACATGCATGAGAGAGGCAGAGAGAGAGAGAGAGAGAGAGAGAGAGAGAGAGAGAGAAAGGGAGAGAAGGAATCCAAAGCAGGTTCTGCACTGACGTCATGGAGCCCCACATGGGGCTCGATCCCACGGACCATGATATCATGACCTGAGCCGAAATCAAAAGTCGGTTGCTGGGGCGCCTGGGTGGCTCAGTCGGCTGGGCGTCCGACTTGGACTCAGGTCATGATCTCACAGTCCGTGAGTTCGAGCCCCGCGTCAGGCTCTGGGCTGACAGCGCAGAGCCTGGAGCCTGCTTCAGATTCTGTATCTCCCTCTCTCTCTGCCCCTCCCCCACTCGCACTCTGTCTCGCTCTCCCAAAAGATAAATAAACATCAAAAAAAAAAAAAAAAAAAGAATCTGGTGCTTAACCCACTGAGCCCCCCAGATGCCCCGCTGTCAGTCCTTATTATTCAAAGGCCCCATAGTAACGAATTTGCCTCCTCTCCAAAATGTACTTGTAACCCTCAAATGAACGCGCGCCAGGGCTTTCATGGTCATTCCCGCACAAGTGCAGAGGGAAGCAACATCGCAGTCCCTGGACACAAGCTGTCATTCCGCCTTGGTGTTCCCGCTCTCACGCCATAAATGAGTGTCCATTTTTGTGGTCTACTTAGTGCCATGCTTTACACACCTGCGTGCTTTTTCTTGGTGATCTCGCCATCTGACACAGCCCCGAGCTTAGTGCTGAAAACACTGCCTCGTGTTCTGAAGCTCAGGAAAGCTGTGATGTGCCTTATGGAGAAAATACACGCATCAGGTAAGCTTTGTTCGTGCACGAGTTACATGCTGTGCACGGTTCAAGCTTAGCGAATCCACAGTACATATAGTTTTTAAAATATTTTTTTATGTTTATTTATTTTTGAGAGAGAGAGAAAATGCGAGTGGGGGAGGAGCAGAGAGAGAGGGAGACACAGAATGCGAAGCAGGCTCCAGGCTCTGAGCTGTCAGCACAGAGCCCGACGCGAGGCTCGAACCCACGAACTGCAAGATCATGACCTGAGCCGAAGCCGGACACTTGACCGCCTGAGCCCCCCGGGCGCCCACACAGTATATATTAAGCCAGGTGTCCTTCAACACAACCACACAGAAAACGAGGTAGGTATTGATCTGCTGGCGAAAATCTTCTGACCTGAGGCTGGAAGGACCCTTACCCTGTGTTTTCCCCTGGGAGCTCTCATTCAGTTACCGCGAGTTCAGTGCTTGTGGTGACTTTACAGAATATAATGACAACAAATAATTTTAAAAATTCAACTGTATTTCCCGGCTTTAGGTACTTCGGGGGGTGAAGATATTTGGGAGGCACTGGAGTGAGCTACAGTCACCGTTAGTATGGCTGTGGGACAAATTACTCCACAACCTGGTGTCTTTAAAACAACCATTTTCTTACGCTGACAGATTCTGTAATTCAGGATTCCTAAGAACAGGCACAGCAGGGAAGGCTTGTCTCTGCTTCCTGATGTCTCAGGCTTCAACTGGGAAGGCTCAACAGCCGGGGCTGGAGTCATTTGAAGGCATCTTTACTCACATATCTGTCCCCTGGGCTGGGAGGACGGGAAGCAGAGTACAAGCCATCAGAAGCCTCTCCATGTGGCCGGGGCTTCCTCACAGCGTGGTGGTCTCAGGGCATTTGAACTTGTCACATGGCAACTCTGAGCTCCAAGCAAGAGGGTTCCAGCGAACCAGACAGAAGCCGCGTCACCTTTTCTGACCCTGCTTTAGAAGTCACAGGGGGTCCCTTCTGCCAAACTCAAGTGGTCAAAGCAGCCACAAGCCTGCCTGGACTCAGGGAGGCAGGACATACACCACCACCACCACCACTACCACCCCCCGCTCTTGATGGAGAGAATGGAGGTCATGTTTTTAAACCACTAGAGCTATTAATACAGACTTAAGAAAATTAGAGACTCAGGGGCGCCTGGGTGGCTCAGTCGGTTAAGTGTCCGACTTCAGCTCAGGTCATGATCTCACAGTCCGTGAGTTCGAGCCCCACATTGGGCTCTCCGCTGTCAGCACAGAGCCTGCTTTGGATTCTCTGATCCCCCCGCCCCGCTCCTCCCCCGCTCTTTCTTTTCTTCTCTCCAAAGTAAATAAACATTAAAAAAAAGAAAAGAAAACTAGAGATTCAGGTCCAAATCTTGGCCTGTTACTCTCCTGGCTGGGCCATCTTGGGCAAATTGCTTAATTGCTCAGAGCCCTGATGTCCCTCTCTGTGACATGACGGCAGTTAGAGCCCCCAGCTTCTAGGATGGCGAGGATGAAATAAGACAATGGGCACGGAGTAGTCAGTTCAGTGTCTAGCACAGAGTGTACTGTAGATGGTAGTGTTATGGACGTTATTCATGTTGAGACCTGGATGCATTGATTATGTATTCGGCTGCATGTAACGGAAACCCAGTAGAGTGGCTTCACCAAATACAATTTTTTTTTTTTAATTTTCAAGAGGTTAGGGACGAGTGTGGCTTCTCAAAGAAATCATCAAGGACTCGGGCACTCCGGATTTCCATTCCGCCATCCTTACTTAGCATGTGACTTTTGTCCTAATGGTACCAAGGCGGTTGCTATAGCTCCAGGAATTGCATCTCCATTCCAGGCAGCAAGAGGCTGAAGGTGAAGGGCACCCCTTCTTGGGAGAGTCGGTCATTTCATTTGAGGAAATGCACCTTTCCCTGGGAACTTCTACCTTTACCTCACTGGCCAGAATGAGCCACATGGCCGCCCCTAGCTCCCAGGAAGGCTGAGAAAGGGAATGTTTATAACTAGAGCCACTGCTGCCCTGGACAAATCGGGGTTCTGTTGATGGAGGCGGGGAGGGGCTGGCTGTTGTGGAGGCAGATAGCAGTGTCTGCATGTCAATCTCAGAGAGCAACGTGCAAATGGCTCTGTTGTCCGGCATCACCACTGACCAAAACACATCTTCATGGTGGGGTCTCTCATTTAAGGCAGCGGAGACCCCCCCAACCTTGATCCCCGGAAGCCTTTCCAGACACCTCTAGATCCCTGATCTTGTTCTCTGAAATCCCATTGTCTGGGCTGAGCTACCAAACCGGGAAGGGGGGGGGGGGGAGTCTGATCTGCTGATGTCAGAGTTCTCCGGGCCACTCCCCAACCCACACCCCCACCCACCCACCATCTAGCTTGCAGAGGGGAGGAGAATTGCCCAAGGGCACCAGCAGCAGCAGCTGAGTTCGGGATGGGCCCCTGCCCCTGACACCTGGCCATGAGGATTTTCCTCGGGCCTCCTTAAATAGTGGTTTCATTTAGCATCGTCTTGCCTTCCTACAGCATCTTGGTGACTGTCACCTGGCACCCACGTTAGGGCCAACCTGAGCCCTGGGCAGCCTAAATTATTCAGCACGTCCTTCAATGTCATGGCCTTTAAGCACCCGCCCAACATTTCTCTGGAGGGATGGAGCTGAAGGAGGGCACGCATGGCTACATCAGCTTCCCTTCAGCAGTTGAGCAACCCATTCTGGCCCCAAACTCGCCTCCCCTACTCTACAAACCAAAGTACATCAGCTTGACAGGCCCTTTCTCCCTAGAGCAGAGTTTTGTAAGCATCTAAGCTTCAACTACCCCCAGAGCGGGGCTCTTCCCTCCTCATTCTCACCACAAGCAACTTATCAAATAATTCCTGTGCACTCCCTAGCTGTGTGACCTTAGGCAAGTTACTTAACCTCTCTGTTCCTTAATCCACTCCTCTGTAAAATGGGAATATTAATAGGTCTTAGTGGGGCGCTTGGGTAGCTCAGTCGGTGAAGCATCCGACTCTTGATTTCGGCTCAGGTCATGATCTCACAGTCCATGCTGGGCTCCACGCTGGGTATGGAGCCTGCTTAGGATTCTCTCTCTCCCTCTTTCTCTGCCCCTCTCCCACTCGCATACCTGGGTGCTCTCCCTCTCTTAAAAAAAAAAAAATAGTACTTAACTCATGGGGCTGTCCCGAGGGTTAAATGAGAAAATGCACCCAAGTGCTTACAAGAGTACCTGGCATGTAACAATCCTTCAGTAACAATTTATTAGTACTATTATTATTATTATTATTATTTCAATTTTCATTGCACTTTCCCTCACAGAAGTGCCATTTTTTTTCTCCCAACATGTTACATTTCCAATGATGTTTTAGTGTCCCTTGGAGATTAGGGCTCTGGGAAAATGCCTGGAAGTCCCCTTCTTAACCCAGCTCTGCCTGGTAACCAATGCCCCCTACTCACTACCCCCTTGCTCCTCTCAGACACGCTCTCAAGAAAGAGTAGGATAATACCCACCCACACTGAGGTGGACATCACTGATAACAGCCTGGAGAAATATCTGCTAGACTGTTTTCTCCGTTAGGTAACTGGTGTGGGATGGGAGTAGGGGTGTGGGTGGGAGGGTTGTGGTCAAATAAGCCTAGAAAATGCAGATTGGAAGGAAGCCCAATGAGTTGATTCGCTGCAGGATTTCTCAGAGCCTTTAACGTGGGAAAGCGCTATAATTCTCTAGAAGGGGGATGCCAAACGCAGCTTCCCAGACTTTGAAATCATGGAAAGCTGGGCACCTTCCAGAACGAGAGCCGCCAGGAGTTCACTCTTGAAAACGATGGCCTGGAGGGTCCTTGAAGGACTGAGCTCTAGCGGTGGGAGCAAAGGGACCGGCCCCATGCCCGAGGAGCCACATGACTGAGGTCAGTAGAGCTTTCTCATTGGCCTGAACAGCACAACAGAACAAAACAAAACCTGGCATTTCGGCGGAAGAGTAGTCTAAGTGTTTATTTAACACACTCAGTCAATGGATATTTCTGGATGCTCGCGACGTGCCGAGTACTGACCTGGGTCTTGGGGGGAATTGCCATCAAGCCAAATTCTGCTTGCCTCACTTACTGATCGCGTGACCTTGAGAAAACGCCTCGTAAAGATGAAATAACGCCAACAGCGCTGGCACTGCGCACACCGGGTACCAGGGCTGCTACGCTTACTGCTCACAACCACCCTCCGCGGGCAGGCTCTGTGATGATGCCTGTTTTACAGGGATCGTGTACACCACCGTCTGTTTTACAGATGAGGAAACTGAGGCACAGAGAAACTCAGTAAAATCTTCAAGACCATACAGCTGGTAAGTGGCAGAGGCAAACCCTGGGGAATTAAGGCTCCCCCACCTGCAAACTGAACCATGCGACACTGTGTTAACTCCAGAGGTGATACCCATGGCTGACTTGACTAGTTGTTACCCGATAGCTAGTCTTTTCTTCTTCGCCGCTAATAGAAACCCCGTGTTCAGCCAGATGTGTGGCTACCTAATGAAGACTACATTTCCCAGCCTCCTTTGCAGTAATGGGCAAATAACAAGGTCTGGTCAATGGGACAAACACGGAAGTGAGGTCGTAACACCCAGACAAGTGTCCTCAAAGGGTGAAGTGTGCCCTTCCCCCTTCCACTTCTTTCTCCTTTTTTTCTGGTTGGAAAGCAGACAGAATGGCCCCTGCAGCCATTTTGGTCCACGAGACAACTTACAGAGTGGAAGCCATGTTCTATGGAGCAAAAAAGATAGACAGAGCCTGGGTCCCGGACACCCTCTGGTTTAGTTGTCTCAGGTTGCATAACAACAGACACTAAACTTAGGGACTTACAACACCAATAATTATTCATCATCTCTGCCTTTGCCTTTCTTTATCATCTTTGCAATTTTCACAGTTCCTTTAGCTCAGGAATTCAGGATCCACATCCAAGGGGGCTTACTCACACGGCTGGTGAACTGGTGCTGCCTGTAGGCTGGGGACCTTGGTTCCTCCCTACGTGGGCCTCTCCACAGGACAACTTGAATGTCCTCATCACAGGTGGCTGCTGTGCCCAGAGTGCGTGATTCAAGAGATCAAGGAGGACGCTCAATGCTCTTATCAGCTAGGTTTAGAAGGCACACACTATCACTTCTGCCAGAATTTTTTGGTCACACAGTCAGATGTGATTCAATGAGGGAAGGTCTACACAAGGGGGCGAATACCAGGAGACTAGGATCACTGGGGACTATCTTGGGGGCTGGATACGACAGCACAGAATGTCTGACCTGCAAATGCCTTAACGATGAGAGAGAAATATATCCTCATCTTGCCTACCTGAACTTAAGATGGCGAGTAATATATGTATGAATTCTTGACACAAAGTAGGCCCTCAATAAATACTATCTTTAGTCTTTTTCTCCAAGTGCATTGATGTGTAGGACTTTGTCTTTTTTGTGTGTCCCCTCATCTACACACAAGCATATGTGCACGTGGCACTACCATCTAGGTACGAAGTCGGCGTGGGAGGTTGTGTATCAGCCTTTTCATGCATCCATTCATTCAACAAGAGTTCATTGTTGCCCACAGTGTACCAAGCTCTGGCCTAGGATGCCGGGATACCTCCGGTCCCTGGAAAACTCACAGTCTAGTGGAGGAGGCAAGCATAATGGGATGGAAAACAACCCATTTCTCTGGCCCCAGAGAAATGCAGATTAAAACAAGAAATCAGATCATTTCAAGTGCCAGGGATGATGTGGGAAAGGCGGTCCCTCGTGCCCACTGGCCACGTGGAGTCTAGCAACTAGAATGCATCCTCGAATACAGTCAGACAGTGCTTGTGCTAACTGTGTATATTCTCTGTCCCGGGAATCCTGCCCTTGGATGTGTATCCCAGAGGAACACACACAGGATTCCATGAGAATCACATACCGGAAATCCATCACAGCTTTGCTGGGAGAGGCGGAAGTTACAGGTAGCCATAGTGTCCACCACTAAGGCAATGGAAAAGGAGACATGTACATACATGCGTGTCAACATACAAAAGCAGCAGTAGAAGCTGTGGACTCGAGTTAGACTCAGCACACCGGGCACAGTGTCAAGTAAACAAAACAACCCAACAAACAGATCTAGAGAAACTACCATTTGTGTCAATTAATAACCTATTCATGGGGCGCCTGGGTGGTTCAGTCGGTTAAGCATCCAACTTCTGCTCAGGTCATGGTCTCACCGTTCATGGGTTTGATCCCTGCATCGGGCTCTGTGCTGACAGCTTAGAGCCAGGAGCCTGCTTCAAATTCTGTGTCTCTTTCTCTGTCTCCACCTCCCCTGTTCGTTCTCTGTCTCTCAAAAATAAATAAATGTTAAAAATATTTTAAAAATAATCTATTCACACAAATCAGCACTGTATATTTAATGAGGATGCCTGCATTTTCAAAGACATGCATCAACAATATTTAGTGGACCCAGAATAGCCAACACAATAGTGAAGGAGAAAACAAAGCTGGAAGACTGATGTTACCCAACTTCTAGGCTTTCATAACACTATAGTAATCGACACAGCATTGTAATGACAGAGTAATAGACACACACACAAAAAGATCAACAGAACAGAATAGAGAGCCCAGAAATAGATGCTCATAAATATAGTCCACTGACCTCTGACCAGAAGCAAAGGCAATACAATGGAGTAAAGATAATCCCTTCAACAAATGTTGCTGGAATAATTGGATTCTGGACAGCCACATGCAAAAACATGAATCTAGACCTTCCCACCCTTCACAAAATTTAACTCAAAATGGATCACAGACCTAAATGTAAAACACAAAACTATAAAACACCTAGAAGACAACATAGGAGAAAATCTAGATGATCTTGGATGTGGTGATGACTTTTTAGATCCAACCCCAAAGACATGATCCATTAAAGGAATAATTGATATGCTGGACTTCATTAAAATCAAAACCTTCTTTTCTCTAGAAGACACTGTCAATGGGGCACCTGGGTGGCTCAGTCGGTTGAGCATCCAACTCTTGATTTCAGCTCAGTTCTTGATCCCAGGGTTGTGGAGTTGAGCCCCATGTCGGGCTCCATGCTGAGCGTGGAGTCTGCTTAAGATTCTTTCTCTCTCTCCCCCTCTGCCCCTCTCCCCAAAGGGAGAGGCTCGCTGTCTCCCTCTCTCTCAAAAAAAGAAAAAGAAAAAGAAAAAAAGAAAAGAAGAAGACACTGTCAAGAGAATGACAACACAAGCCACAGACTGGGAGAAAATATTTGCAAAAGGCACATCCTATAAAGGACTGTTATCCAAAATATACAAAGAATTCTTAAAATTCAACAATAAGAAAACAACCCAGTTTAAAAATGGGCCAAAGACCTTACCAGACACCTCACGAAAGAAGACATACAGATGGAAACTAAGCATATAAAAAAATGCTCCCCATCATATGTCATCAGGAAAAAGCCAATTAAAACAAGAAACCACTATGAACCTATCGGAAGGGCCAAGACCCAGACCACTGACAACATCAAACGCTGATGAGGACATGGAGCAGCAGGAACTCTCATCTGTGGGGGTGGGATGCAAGATAACACACACGCTTCGGAAGACAGCTTGATGGTTTCTTATCAAACTAAACATACTCTTTCATACAATCCAGCCCCTTGGTTGTTACCCAAAGGAGTTGGAAACTCATGTTTACACAAACACCTGTGCACAATGCTTACAGCAGCCTTATTCATAATTGCCAAACGTTGGAAACAACCAAGATGTCTTCAGTAGGTGGATGGACAAGTAAATTGTGATACATCCAGACAATGGAATATTCTTCAAAGCTTAAAAAAATGCGTCATCAGGCTGTGAAAAGACAGGGGAGGAACATAAGTGGATATTTCTAAGTGAGAGAAGCCAGTCTGAAAAGGCTACGTACTGTATAATCCCAACTGTAGGACATTCTGGAAAAGGCAAAACTACAGAGACAATCGAAAGATCGGTGGTTGCAGGGGTGGGGCGTACCGTCAGGCAGGGTACGGAGGACTTTTAGGGCAGTGAAAATAGTCGTCACGATGCCATCATGCTGGCATGATAATGACATCACCATAAACATTTGTCCAAATCCACAGAACGTACAACACCAGGAGTGAATCCTAAGGTCACCGGCGGACTCTGGGGGGTAAGGAACAAAGGTACCACTCCGGTGAGCGGTGTTGATCCTGGGGAGGCCGTTTACGTGGTGGGGCAAAGGGAAAACGGGAAATCTCTGTACTTTCTCAATTCTGTTGTAAACCTAACACGGCTCTTTTTAAAAAAAGGAAGTCTTTAAAAAATATGTATTAGAGAGGATGCCGTGTGCGAGGGAGGGAAATGAGAAGGAGGAATCAGAGACAAAAGGAGAGAAATCAAAAGACAGTGTGATCAACATATCAGACCTACACCAAGGTGGGGGAGGAACAGCAAAGCAAGGAACACCAAGAAGCTGCCCTGAACTTCGGCAGAGGAGGAGGGTTGTTGGTACCAGGGAAGGGCTGAGCACTGCGGGCAGGGAGAATAGCTGCGCCAAAGGCAAAGGTGCCTCAGAGAAACTCCAAGTGTGTCAGGGGTATTGACGCCTCAGGTGGCCTAGTCAGGAAGGCAGGGGCCAGCTCCTGTTCTCTCAACCCGTGAGACCCTCCCCTCCTACCTGATGGGCTCCTACTCAGCCCTCATATGTCTCTGTGCTGCCAGAGAGGCCGGGGAAGGGGTCTGACTGGCCCGAGCTCCCCTACGGCGCACTGTGTGACCTCAGGCAAGTCACTTTCCACCCTCAGAATGTCAGTTTCTTCATCTGTCAATTGGGAATAATAATAACACCTGCCTTGGAAGTGTGTGATAGAGAGGAAACGAGATGAGCAAAATACAATGGCCTTGCCCTGTGACACTTATCTTCTAGTGGAAGGAGACAAATGTATTTCCCAAGAGCCAGAACTAGGCCTGGCACATAGTAGGTGCTCAGTTAATATTTGCAGATGGTTGAGTAATGAATGAATGGAAGCAGTAACACATGCTACGGAAAGAAGGAGAGCAGGATAAGGTGGACAGGGAGAGCGGCAGGGGTGTTGGAGGGGGTAAGAGCAGTGCGGGCAGTGGGGGGTGGGGCGGGGAGCCCTCCCTGAGGAGGTGAAATTTCAGTGAAGACTGGAAGTGAGGGATTAAGCTATGGGGATATCCACAGGTGGTGCATACCAGGCAGAGATGGGCTCCCCAGGTAGTGAACAGGTAGTGAACAGTATGGCTGGAGCAGAGGACCAGGAGACAGAGGACAAAGGACGGAAGGGGTGAGGTGAGAACGTGGCAAGAGCGCCCCATCCCTGCTCCAGTCCGTGAAGGTCCTGGGTTGCTCTTCTCTCTGGGGCCAGCCCCCAACAACCTAACAACCTAAGCACAAACTCCTCTCCCGTATTGAGTGCCCGACATGTGTCAGGCCCTGGCTTTAGCGGCGTGAACTCATGGAACCACTACCAGCCCTCGCAATGGGTGCTATTATTATCACCAGTTTCCAGAGCAGGAAACGAGAGACTCCAAGACTCCAAGACTCCCCTTGAGCAGGATCCCAGGGTTCTTTGATGCTGGAGCCCAGCTTGCTCCGACCACATTGTCCTGGAATTCTTTGTTTACAGCTCGCCTTCCCCTCTTGGCTGCAGAAGGCCCAACTGCGTCTCATTCATGGTTTTATTTGACTCCCAGGGTCCCTTGTGTCAAAACCTGCCTGCGGAGCGAGTGAATGAATGAGCCTACCAAGTGAGCCCTCCCCGGCTTCCGGGCCCAGTTCATGCCCCGCGGTTGGCTTCTCCAACCAGGAGCTGGAATGGGGAGGGGGCTGGACAGAGGAATTTCAAGCTGCCCGAGGACTGAGAGCAGAAGAGAGGGGGAGATGGGGGAGAAAGTGAAAGTGAAGGGAGCCGGGAGCCCCTGTGAGGAGGCGCAGACAGGGAAGGAAATCTCCCGGTAATAACTCTTCGGCTCAGGAAGCAGCAGCCTGGCCTGGGGCTGCATGTGGGACTGGCCCTGCGGGGAGGGGGCCGAGCAGGCTCCTTCCCCTCCTCCCCAAAGCCCAGCCTGGCTGGGGTCACGGTCAAATGAGGAGGGGTGGAGGAGCCAGGTGTGGGAACAGAACTTCCCCCTGACCCTGGGGAGGGGAGGCTGAAGACTTAAGGGGCTGTTCTTCCAGCAGCCAAGGAAAACCCTCGGGCTCCCCTCCCCCATTCTGGCCAGGGTGGGGGAAGCCAGGAAGGCACAGTGTGGCAGAGCTGGGAGGCATCTTCAAGAAAACTGAGGCCCAGAAAGGAAAACAAGACAAAACGCACCTAAACGCACCTAGGACCCTTTCATCTTCACTCCCTGTGCCCTGTCTACCACACAGATGCATTAGGGTTGAAGAGAAAGTTATTTTCGAGGCCAAGCAATACAGGTTGGGCCAGTCCCCAGGATGGAACTGGGAAGGGGGCACGACATGGGGACCCCACCCGCCATCAACAGTAATTCTTCCCAGGGCCCCTGAGAAGAAGAACGGGTTAGGCTGAACAATCTAGGGTTTCCCGAAGTAAGGAAGGCAATGAGGGAAGACAGTAGCGCCTCCCTCCCTCTCTCTCCCTCCCTCTCTCTCTCTCTCTCTCTGTGTATGTGTGTGTGTGGTGGCATTCCAAAGAGGGAGGGGGTCATGGATTTGGAGCCAGGGTGGGACTGTGGGGAGTGTAGGAAGGCAATTTGCATTTTATTGGTGGTAGGGGTTAGTGGGACAGGGGCGATAGTGAAGTCACAGACTGGGGCTAATACCTCTCCACTCACTTCTTATAAGCCTGAAGGCCAGAGCTCTCTCATCTGTAAATCGGGGGCGGGGGGGGGGCGCAGCGGGGTACTCCCCCACAACTCCAGCAAAGAGTATAAAAATCAGTAAAGTTCTCAGCACTGTCGGTGGCACACAGTAGGACTTCAACCAAAATGTCAATTCCATGAGAGCAAAGAGTTTGTCACCTCTCTATTCTGAGACCTAAAACCATTTCTGACATTGCAGAGATCCAAGAAATACTTGTTGAATGAATAAATGAATAAATGACGCTACTGGCGTGCGCGCGCGTGTGTGTGTGCGCGCGCGCGCGCGCACGTGTTTGTGTGTGTTGTTTTTGTTTTGCCGTCTTTTTTTTTTTTTTTGAAAGTTTGCTGTTAAGGATGTGACACTGTGGAATCCTTAGTTGGAAAGATTACAGTGTTTCTCTAAGCGTTCTTCGTGGACACCATCCTAAGGCAGATTCCTGGGGCCCCTGCCAGCCCTGCTGAATCAGAAGGGGAGGAACCCGGGAATCTGTCCTGTCAACAGCCCCCCCCTTCCCCAATTGTTACACAAACGAAACGTGCCGAACCACAGTATTACAACGTGAAAGCGGGAAAACCCCAAGCTAGCTTCTCTGCAATCCTCTTCCCGAACGAGGACACCGAAGCCAAAAAGTCCCCCTGCGGGTCTAGACCGCGGATAAAGGGTCCAGATCCGGGCACGCCCACCCCCACCGCCCAGACCCCCCAGAGCCTCGCGCCGCTCGCCGGCGGGGACCGAAGGTTTCGGGGCGGGCCGCTGAGCTCGCGGGCTGCTTTCAACCTGGGGACCAGGGGGGGCGGGCGCCGCGCCATTGGCCGGGGCGCGGCGGGCGCCTCCCCATTGGCCGGGGCGGCGGCCCCCGCCCCCGCGGGGGCGGCCTCGCGAGTGGCCCCTCCCCGGCTATAAGGCGGCGGCCGGCTGGGCCGTGGGAGCGCGCGGCAGCGCACGGCGGGGCGCGGCAGACGCTGGGACGCGGCGCACGGAGGGACGCGGCCGGGCGCCCATGGCGTTCGCGCTGCTGCGCCCCGTCGGCGCGCACGTGCTGTACCCGGACGTGCGGCTGCTGAGCGAGGACGAGGAGAACCGCAGCGAGAGCGACGCGTCCGACCAGTCGTTCGGCTGCTGCGAGGGCCTGGAGGCGGCGCGCCGCGGCCCGGGCCCCGGGGGCGGGCGGCGGGCGGGCGGCGGCGGCGGCGGCGCGGGCCCCGTGGTGGTGGTGCGACAGCGGCAGGCGGCCAACGCGCGGGAGCGGGACCGCACGCAGAGCGTGAACACGGCCTTCACGGCGCTGCGCACGCTCATCCCCACCGAGCCGGTGGACCGCAAGCTGTCCAAGATCGAGACGCTACGCCTGGCGTCCAGCTACATCGCGCACCTGGCCAACGTGCTGCTGCTGGGCGACGCGGCCGACGACGGGCAGCCGTGCTTCCGCGCGGCCGGCAGTGCCAAGAGCGCGGTCCCCGCCGCCCCCGACGGCGGCCGCCAGCCGCGCTCCATCTGCACCTTCTGCCTCAGCAACCAGCGCAAAGGGGTGAGTGCGCGGAGCCCCAGGGCTGTGGCCGCGGGGCAGGGGGCGGCGGGGGTGGGGAACGGGGCCTCCTAGGGAGCAGAAGAGGAGCAGGGACCCCAGTGAAGAGAAGGGGAAGCGACAGGAAATTCGTCGGGGGTGGGGGGCGGTGCTGCACTCCAAGCCCAAGGTTTGGTGTGGATGGAACAGAACCACTCGCTCAAAATCCCCCAAACACAGAGTGATGCAGGAAAGTCCAGAGCTCGGGCATTTCTTTGAGAACGGAGATTGCTCACTGAGGGACACCCCTGTCACTGAAGGTGTGCTGGGGAAAGAGCATGAGGAAATAGTTACAAAGGCCATCATTTATTGAGCTCTTCCCGCCTGCCAGGTGCGTTCCTCGTCCTCTTTTCTTTCACCTTCCCGAGAACTCAGTTATTTTATCACTGACGAGGATCTGAGGCCCAGGGGGGTGTGATCACATGCCCGTAGCCACTCACCTGGGAAGCCAGAACCAGGCTCTGTTGCTCGCCCGGTGCGTGTTGCCCTGAACTACCCCTACCAGTAAAATAATTGTCCCCCATGCTAAGACTTGACCCAAAGGCAGGAGACTGAGAAGCAAAAGGGACACATACCCCCAACTAAAACTCCGAGGGAGCCAACTGATGAGCAGTAGGGGTGAAGAAGGGGGTCTCCCAAAAGGGCTGGAGCGTGGGGCGAAGTCATTTTTGAGTCAGCTAGACAGAGCTGGGGTTAAGCTCCCGTGAGGTGTCCCAGATAAGGATGGAAGCCAGCCTGGGAGGGGGCACGTGGGGCTGGGTAGCTGCAGAGGTGGCAGGGGGGCTCGCCTGGTTGAAAGCTGGTTCTCCTCCTGCCTAGGCCCCAAGGTGAGGCCCCGCATCAACCCTCGCCTTTCCCCCTCCGGGAAGCTCCTCTGCATAACACCTTTGGATTTTAGCAGCTACCGTTTACATCTGGAGCTGCTGAGATTGGGAAAGCCCCTGACGGGCCCAGCGCTTTTGGAAAGTGAAAGGCCATGAGGGGTTGGAGTCAGGCCTCTGAGACCCCCATTCCTCAGTTCAATGTTATTGTTGTTTTTTTAAATTTTTTAACGTTTTATTTATTTTGAAGAGACAGAGAGACAGAGCGTGAGCAGGGGAGGGGCAGAGAGAGAAGGAGATACAGAATCTGAAGCAGGCTCCAGGCTCTGAGCTGTCAGCACAGAGCCCAACGCGGGGCCCGAACCCACGAACTGCAAGATCACGACCTGAGCCGAAGTTGGCTCTTAACCAACTGAGCCACCCAGGCGCCCCCCCCCCCCCCATTCCACAGTTCTTAACAGCTGCCCCGGGTCTCCTGCTTCACTCTCTTCTGGAGAAGCGTCTGGGTCCTGGCCTCAGACCACCGTCTTCTGACTCCTCAGACTCCCAGTCTGGCCACTCACCCCCATGGCTGCTTCAGATTCTCTGAGTCCATTTTCTGAGGCTCTGATTTGTACCCTGCCACTCCCAGCTGTGGGCCCTGGTCAGTGTTCCAGGCTGGGAGGGGACTCCAGGTGGGCCTCGGGCATTCAGCCTGGGATGCGAAGGGCTGGCTGGGCCCACGGCGATAACGCTTCGCCTGTTCGTTCAGTTCATCCGACCTCATCTACCCAATAGTTGCCTTTTGTTGGCTCTGAGGACATGCCCAGAGAAGCAGGTTGTCGGTTCCCACCCATCACAGGATCTCCCAGACCACGGGCGTGGAGACAGGGACGCTGCACTCTCCTGGAGGGGGGAGGCAGGACTATCCGAGCCCAGGGACCCCTATATCTTCATCCCCTACGTTTTCATTAGCTGGCACAGAGCAAGCCCAGAATAATGGTTTACTGAACAAAGTATTTTTTTCATCATCTGTCTTCATCCTCCCAAATGCACCTGATATGTTTAGAGAGCAGTGTTAGTGGCAATGTTAAAATCGCCTTCTATTTGTATCCTGAATTCCTGACAGATGCTTGGGAGCAAAGACGGGCAGGTGAGCGGGTAAGGAAAGGTGTTGTAGGGACAGGGCATGGCGAGAGTTGGCATCAGGAAATGTGACGTAGAGAAGGAAAGGGGCAGACAGAGCACGGAGGGGCCACCGTCTTGATGGGCTCTGATCTCCTGTGCTAAGTAAGCACTCTTCACTTATGGTTAAAACCCCTCAGCGGCAATGGGGGACGGAGGGGTTCTGGTTACCCCCGCTGCTTACAGATGCTGTCTCTGGTTCAGAGACACTGTCCGCGAGGAAGTGAGGGTTTGAATATGGCCCTGCCAGACTGGGAAGTGGGAAAGGTTAGTGGGGGTGCAGGGGGCAGGGAGAGGGTGTGCCTACCATGCGCCCACACCGACAGCGGGTGGGGGAACCTTCTCTGCTGGTGTCGGCCCATCCCATGGGTCCCAGCGACTCGCCTGGGTCTGCCCGTTGCCCCGCCATCCGTCTACAGGACCAAGAATGTAGCCAAATTTGGCTGCAGGAGTCAGGCTCATCCCTCCAGGCCCCTCTGGAATCAGGCGAGAGGGGTGATCCTGGCCAGCTCTAGCCCCTCGAACCCTCAGCTGAAAGAAAACTGGCTGCCCTGTGGAGCCACTGCAGGGGTTCCCCACTGAGCTTTGGGGGCCAGAGAGCTCCACGGCCCAGAGTCTGACACTTTGGGTCACCCCCTCCCTCCCACGTGGCTGACGCGGGGGCCACCGTGGACCACCGTGCCCTCTGGAGCATCTTTCTGTTTAAGGAGGGGTTTGGGGTGGCCCTCTGTGGTGGAAATAGCAAGGGGAGAAGATGGAAGTGGGGTTCTTGTCTCTCCCTATCCCCTTTTGTCACCTGGGAGTGGGGCTGGATAGGCTCATCTTGTAAGGCGCTCCCCGGTTGGTGTGAGCTGACGTGGCATCGCGGGTGGAGGGGCGGGAGGTATCCTCACCAGGCGATGCTGATGATAATACTTGTGAACATCTATTTTTTTTAATTTTTTATGTTTTATTTATTTTTTGAGAGAGAGAGAGAGAGACAGCGTAAGTGGGGGAGGGGCAGAGAGGGAGACACAGAACCTGAAGCAGGCTCCAGGCTCTGAGCTGTCAGCACAGAGCCCGACGTGGGGCTTGAACCCACGAGCGCAAGACCATGACCTGAGCCAACGTCAGCTGCTTAACCAGCTGAGCCACCCAGGCGCCCCTCTTGGGAGCATCTATGGAACGCTTACTGTGTGTATGACACTGGGCTAAGGGCTTCACCTGTAAATATGTATAATCAGTCCTCACGGCAACTCCACGTTTCACATGGGAACACAGGCTCGGTGAGGGGAAGTCACCTGCCTGAGGTCCGACAGGGGGTCCCTGGCGAAACAGGGATTGAAGCTCAGATCTGTTTCAGTCCAGCCCCGCTTGTAACCACACCGGGCTTCCCGGAGCCCTGGGTGCTGAGTTCCCAGGGGACAGAGAAGCTGGGGCCTAGTCAGGGTCACTTCTAAGTGCTGCACCCTGGGGTGGCAGTAGAATCAGTGTGTCCCCATTTCATAGCTGAAGACACAAGTTCAGGGAGCTGTCCCAGCATTCCCATGAGACCAGGGTCTCCGGATGACTGGCAGACTTGGGGTAGATGCGCCCCCCCCCCATCACCGAGGAAATAGTGAAAGAGTGAGAGGCCCCCCCTTAAAAAAAGTGAGGGTTTTTTTTCCCCAACACGCTATACCCTCTTCCCCCCACTTCTGTCCCCCTTTCTCAGCCAACTCCTGCCAGATTTGTCTGAGAAGCCTAAGCCCCAGGCTCTGCTGGGACAGTGGCCTCAGCCCTCAAAATAGCGCTGCCTGTGAATGAACATGTTGTCCCTGGGCCCGGAGAGCCTCGAGGGAGGCTGGCCTCACATCTGGATGGATCTGCCCCAACCTGGGCCCAGGGGCGGAGAGGCCAGGGGGGCAGAGCTCCCAGATGGTTGGCTGTTTCTCTAGATGGCTGAGAAAGGCGGCAGTCCTATCATCTCCTAGCCAGGCTTGGTGGGGTGAGCATTTATGGTGGGATTTCGGACACCACTGTGTCCTGGGAGCAGGACGGACTGTTGGACAATATGGATTTCTAGCCCAGCTTTTTTTACCAACTGGCTGGGTGCCTCTGGGCCAGTCGTCCGCAGCGGGAGGCCTCAACAGAGAGGGTGTGCTCTAATGCCCATGACCTCACTGGCTTAGAGTGAGGATGAGACCCACATGTCAGACCTCAGAATACTGGGGACGGGGCTGGCTCCTGCAGGGTGAGGGACAGGTGGCCTGAGGGGCTGCCATCATTAGCCCATCTTCCAGTGGGCACCATGGATTTGAGCGGCATTAGTTGGTGCCCGCTGCACGCCAGGCTCAGGGCTACCGAGTGAAGAAATTGTCCCTACCACCCCCTGAGCCCCCGGCCTGATGTGGGAACAAAGAGAGATCCCGCCGTCCCCTTCTGAGTTTTACCCTGGTGGAATGTCCCCAGAAGTCCTGGGCGACGGCAGGAACAGAGACAGGACCAGAGAGCATGTGCCTGGCAGAGAGGGCACCTTGAACAAAGGCAGGCAGGCCAGAAACCCACAGTCTACTTTTGAAGGTTGACGAGTATGCCACTGGGCATGCAGCTGGGCAGTGGGGAGGGCCCACTGTGGGGTTTGTTTGTAAATGTAAAATAGTATGATTTAAAAATAGTATTGGATTTAAAAAAAAAAAGGCAGCAAATTGCACGGGGAAGAAATGAAAAAGGTAAAAAAGTTACACAGCATTAAAAAAAAAAAAAAGCCTCCCTCCCATCCATCGTGCTCCTCCTCATGAAATTCCTCTCCTCTGAGGAAACCCATTAGCAATTTCCCCTGTGCCCTTCTCTCCAGAAATCTCAGCACACAGGAATATCCACTCAGTTCTTGCTTTTGTCCTTGAGTGATGTTATCTCTCCAACACTCTCTGAGTCTCTTCTGCCTTCCGTTGTGGAGAGAAGTTTACTGCGTGGCTGTGATTGATTTATTAAGTCCCCTTCTGCTGGACACAGGGCTTAGTGCCAGCGTTCATGGTGATCCGATCGAACTTTGTCTTTCTTTCCTCCTGCAGGGTGGCCGTCGTGACCTGGGGGGCAGCTGCTTGAAGGTGAGGGGGGTAGCCCCCCTCCGAGTGCCACGGAGATGAGCCTAGACCCCTGTGGCATTTATTCCACGCAGGACCCCGGAGAAGGAGGCCAGAGGCCAGCCTCTGGTTGAACAGGGGAGAAGACCCCAGGAGCCCAACCCAGACCTCTTTCGTGTTGGGACCTGAGGACCGTGGTCTGGGCCCATGACGCTGTGGGCAGGCTCGCTGGGACATCTCCACCGCGCCCCGGAGAGCCATGAGGACCCATCCAGCCGGCCCCAGCCCTGGCTGGTCAGAGACAAGGCAGAACTTTTGGAAAAACAAAGACTGTTGATGACAGGGGATGTGTGCATATCTGTGAATGAATGTGTGTGTGTGTGTGTGTGTGAGAAAGAGAGAGAGAGAGAGAGAGAGTTGGTGGGTTTAAAATAAAAAAGTATTTTTAAATAAAAGATATTCCCATCTGAAAGAACAGGGGAGAAGGACTCCTGTACCAGGTCAGAGGTGGCCTCTCTCCTAGACCTTGGCAGAGGCCCAAATGTCGCAGGTGCCACCCTGTGCCCTGGAGGGCATGGGGCTAGGGGACGGCAGGAGGACCCCTCTCCAGAAGTCAAAATGACCAGACTCTCCCCGCAGTCTTCTTGAACGGCCGCTAGCTGTCTGGTGTGGTTGGCAAGAAATTTTCACCATATTTATTTTTGAATAGGGATGGATTTATTCACATGGTTCACAATTCAAAAGGTACAAGAGAACACACGGTGAAACCTCCCTCCCTCGCGTCCCCCAGCCACTAGTTCTCCCCCTGCAGGCAGCGTTGGCCACGAGATTTTGTGATGTCCCATTCCCTATGAAATAACCAAGCAAATGCAGGGGGAATATATATATATATATATATATACTTTCTTCCACTCTGTACCCAAATAGTAGAATGTTGTCCATGCTTTCTGCTCCTGTTCCTTTACACTTCTTTTCCCGATCTACATTGGCTGTCATCCCAAGGCAGCACGCAAGGGTAAAAGGTAGCCTCGTTCCTTTAATAGCTCCTTAACAACGCTTGACGAATATTCTAGACTGTAACCCGTCCCTTACCCGTGTCTTTGCAGACAGGGAGCGTGGGCTAACGGGATATTCTTACCCCCATTTTTGCTGATATGGTTTGGAGGGACAGTGACACCCAAAAGCATGTGGCAGGATGGTGATGTGAAGTCTGTCCACCCCTGAAGCCTTCCCCCATCCCGGAGATGCACCAGCCATGCTCCAGCAGGCCTGCACCGCGAAGGCTGCTGTTTGCCCATTTCACAGATTCACCCGCGATGGTGATGGGGGCAGCTTGTCAATAGGACCAGGTGCACTTGGCTCTCTGGCTGGGACTGTCCCTGTGAGGCCAGGATCAGAGAGGCTCAGGAGGCTGGAGGAAGGGAAAGGCAGAGAGAGGAGCCAGGTAAGGTGGCAGAGTCAGGCAGCCCCCCTTTGCTAAGGGTACGCTCATGCCCATTTTTCAAGTGTTTTTGACAAACGCTTTCAATTAGCGTTTACCGACCGAAGCCTGGCCAGAGCCCATGCTTGTAGCCACTTGGCCCTGCCACCCTACTGCATTTGACCTTTTGACTGGGCCTGAAGGGGGGCTACCTGCTTTGCAGACCCACAGATTCCTGGGCACCCTCTCCGTGCCAGGCGCCGAGCCACACCCGTCCTGCCTGCCTCACAGAGGGAAACTGAGGCCCCAGGAGAACCAGGGGGTCGTCCAGATTGGAGGGGCTGCCAAAGCGCCACATTTAACCTCTTTGGTGTGGGAAGTGGAGGAAGAAGGGCCCTACGGGGCTGAGGTTCCGCCTGGGAGAGCTTTCCAAGCACCCTCTCCCTCATTTCCGTTTCCCTGGTGTTTCTGGACCCTGCTCTTGCCTATCCTGTCCCGGTGTAGTCGTGCTTCCCAATTGGGGAGCTAATTAGGAAAGCACATTGCACTCCCCGTGTCTGCCCAGGGCCAGACAGCCCCTGGCAAAGCCATAGGAAAAGGACTGTGACTTTGTCAATGGCAGGAAACCTGGGAGTGGGGACAAAGCAGACACTTGGGTGCTCCGGGCTGGAGGCTTGCTTCTGCCACCAGATTTGCTGGGCGACCCCAGAGAAATTGCTCGACCTCCACCCTGGGCCTCTCCAGCCCCATCTCTAACCAGCACGCATAGCTAGGGCAGAATGATAATTAGTTGGTTTGCCTTGCTAAATAGTTTTTTTTTTTATTTTTTTTAACATTTATTTATTATTGAGAGACAGAGGCAGAGCATGAGCGGGGGAGGGACACAGAGAGGGGGAGACACAGAATCCGAAGCAGGCTCCAGGCTCTGAGCTGTCAGCACAGAGCCTGATGCAGGGCTCGAACTCACAAACCGCGAGATAATGACCTGAGCCGAAGTCAGACCCATAACCCAGGTGCCCCAGTAGTTTTTAATAGACCGTTTATGCACTGGGTGAAGAATTCAAGTTGAATCAAATAGTGCGCCGTGAAAAGTATGTACCTCCTCCCTCGGGCCCCTCCCCAAAGGCAGTGGCTGTGAGCTCTTTTCCCGTGTGTCCTTCAAGAAGTGCTCTATCCTGATTTCCATTTCTGAAAACGCATTTCCGTGGCTCTCTGCTTAAGTTTTCATTGTAAAAAATGTAAATGCCGCAAGACCCTAGAAATACCACCCACCCCAAGGACAACCACAGTTCACACTGTAATCCTACAGTGTTTGTAAACCACACAGTGAAACAGTCCCGGCATTTAAGGTAAAACTTTTCATCAAAGTATAACTTATGTGCGGGAAAGTGCACACACTTGCAAGCGCACAGCTCAAGTTTTCACAAGACGCGCACACTTGTGGACCCAGCACGCACACCAGGAAGTGGAGTGAGAGCGTCGGGGAGCCCCTGGTGCAGGGCAGTCCTACTCACACGATGGCTCTTCCCACTGTATTTCCCTTGAAATGCATACACTTACAGAGCCTCCAGTTCAAGAGATAGAAAAAGAGAATGGAGCAACAACAGTACATCGCCTTCCTTCCCCGCCACTCACTTTCAGGGTCTCCAGAATTCCTGCAGAAACAGTTTGCATATATATAGGTGAGCCACATGCACACCGTTTTTCCACACGAGTGGTAGCCTGGTACATGCATGTTGCAGCTTTTAGGCTTCCCTGAGCCTCATTCCCGGATAATGCACAGTTAACGCACAAGGCTTGGTGAGTTAGTTGTGAGGCCAGCCCAACACATGCGACTTGGGAGAGGTATAGCCGTGGACCAGGACCTCCGGGGAGTCGGGGGAGGGGGGCACTTGCTCAACATCCTTGCCCCCAGTGCACACGCTTCCCACTTTCGGGATGGACGAGCCCAGCCAGGCTCCCCAAGGGTCCCTGAGTGAGGGTCAACTTGGGGCCAGAGGAGCAAAGGAGCTCAGGGAAGAGAAACCGAGGGCCGAGGGGGTGACCAACTTCAGCCAGGCCATGTGGGACCCTGAAGGGGAGGCTTCAATTTCAGGTCGCACTCTCCGCTCAAGGCCTTCTTAGACACTAGGAGCATCAGTGCGAAAGTGATCTCAGAGTCCCTCATTTCGCAGTGAACCAATACAGAGGGAGCAGCCTGCCTGAGGTCTCCCAGACAGCCCTGGCCCTGCTGGGCCACTAGGAACCCAGGTATCCCTCCTTGATACACAGGGCTCCCTTCCCTAACTTCACAATTGCAAGGAGAAGAGCTCAGAGGTTGCCTGTGGCAATGAGGAAACCAAAGCCCAGAGAAGGGCAGCGATGCACCATGGTTGCACAGCATTTGGATCTGAGCAGGACTGAGAGTGCAGCACCCCTTCCCCCGGTCAGGGCTCCTCTGTCGCATTAAGCTCCCTTCATTAGCCCAACTGATTCCATTTTATGAGGCTCCTATTAGATCAAAAACACCACAAAACAGTATTCCAAAAAGTATGGTGTATATAGCAGGTTAACTTTTTTTTTTTAATTTTTTAATGTTTATTTTTGAGAGAGAGAGAGACAGAGAATGAGTGGGGGAGGGGCAGAGAGAGAAAGACACAGAATCTGAAGCAGGCTGCAAGCTCTGACCTGCCAGCATAGAGCCCAACATGGGACCTGAACCCACGAACCTTGAGATCATAACCTGAGTTGAAGTTGGACGCTTAACTGACTGAGCCACCCAGGTGCCCCTATAGTAGGTTAACTCTTAAGCACCCACACCCGGTCACAAAGACAATGCATTATCATGAGAACATTAAATAGAGGATTTACCAAAATATCAATCTGTGGGGCTTACATGTAGGGTTGAATGTCTCTATCTCCTGCTACTGTGTGTTCTACCCCATGTTCAGATGATGTCAAAAGTTGAGACCAGGACAACAAAATGCAGGACATGACCCTGAACTGGAGCCTGTAACTGCCGGGGAATATACCACAGCAGTCAGCTGACAAAATCAGAATAAGAACGATAGATTGGATAAAAGTGTTGTAGCAATGTTACATTTTCTGAATGAGCTAACTTTGTGGTTATATACGAAGATATCCTTGTGCTTAAGAAATACACCCTGGGGGTGGGGCACCTGGATGGCTCAGTTGGTTAAGCAACTGATTCTTGATTTCGGCTCAGGGCATGATCTCACAGTTTGTGAGTTCGAGCCCCGCATCGGGCTCCACACTGACAGTGCAGAGTCTGCTTGGGATTGTCTCTCTACAGCTCTCTCTGCCCCTCCCCTGCTCACTCACATTCTTTCTCAAAATAAACAGAAAGAAAAAAGGAAGGAAGGAAGGAAGGAAGAAAGAAAAAGGAAGGAAGGAAGATGAAGGGAGGAAGGCAGGAAGGAGGAAAGAAAGAAAGAAAGAAAAAGAAAGAAAAGAAAGAAAGAAAGAAAGGAAAGAAAGAAAGAAAGAAAGAAAGACACCTTGGGGTGCCCGGGTGGCTCAGTAGGTTGAGTGGATGACTTGGTTTCGGCTCAGGTCATGATCCCAGGGTCATGGGATCAAGTCTCCCATTGGGATCCATGCTGATTGTGGAGCTTGCTTAAGATTCTCTCTCTCCCTCCTTCCCTCTGCCCCTTTCCCTTGCTCGTGCTCTCTCTCTCTCTCTCTCTCTCTCTCAAGACAGACAGAAAGAGAGAACGAAAGAAAGAAAGACACCCTGAAGTATGGTTGAGGGGTAGAGGAACATGGTGTAGGTGACACACTCTCAAATGGTTCTGAAAAATCACGTGTGAGCAAGAGAAGGATACAGCAACTGTGGCAAAGTGCTCAAAGTTGGTGAATCCAGGTAAAGGGTGTATTGGAGTTCTCGGCACCACTTTTCACTTCTCCGTATGTTTGCAAATGATTGCAGAATGAAAAGCTAAAACAAAGTTGAGACTTTGGCACGCTAGGATGTGAGGTCTGCCAAATGGTCTCCCGGCCGCCTCTGACTCGCCCTTGCTTCAGCTGCTCCAGCTAAGGACAGAAAATACCCCTGGTGGACCCAGGCGGTCCTGCGGGTGACTCTCAGGCCCCTGTGCCCTTTGGGAGGCTGGGGTGGTCCCAGTCCCCGAGCCCCCTGCCACCGTGATTTATGTCCCTGTGAGCCTCAGCAGCTGCGAGCACGGGTCCCGCCGGCAGCCTGCTGGGGGGGCCAGTGTTTGCTTCTCAGCGTGTCTAATCCAGACCAGACGTGCAGACCCCACGGGCCTGGGACCAGGCTCCCAGGGGACCAGGGTCAGAGGGCAGGCCAGCAGGGCCTGGAAACCGGGGAGGCGCTGAGGGTGAACTGGCTGCAAAGCAGGAACCCTGGCCTGGGCTAGCTTGGCCGCTATTCCTCTGTGACCTGGGCTGGGCATCGCCCCCTCTCTGGGTCCTGGTCTTCCTCATCTCAGCACAGTCTGCATACGGTGGACCAAAAAGGCTTTGTAGACTGGGACAGACTGGCCTTGTAGGAAGGCTGGTAGAATTTAGGAGTTGTTTTTCCGTAACGCCCAGGGCTTCAAAAGTTGGGAAAACCTCGCTTTTTGAAAACCTGCTAGGTGGGGTGCCTGGGGGGCTCAGTCGGTTAAGCGTCTGACTTCGGCTCAGGTCATGATCTAATGGCCCATGAGTCTGAGCCCCGTGTCGGGCTCTATGCTGACAGCTCAGAACCTGGAGCCTGCTTCTGATTCTGTGTCTCCCTCGCTCTCTGCCCCTTCCCCACTCATGCTCTGTCTCTGTCTCTCAAAAATAAATAAACGTTAAAAAAGAAAAAAGAAAAAGAAAACCTGCTAGGTGTCGGTCCTTGGTCCGTGTACTTCACATAAGTTAATCAGTATAGCCTACTCTATAAGGCTGTAGTGTTATTGCCCCATTTTATAGATAAGAACTGAGATGCAGGGAGATTACAGAACTTGTTCAAGGTCACGGGGAAGCTGGTAAGCGAGTGGATTCAAACCAGGTGTTCTGGCTGCCCCTCATGGCCTCATCAGGCGTGTGTCTGGTCCCGTAGGACCCCAACTGAACCTGGGCTTCCAGAACAAGACAGAAAAGGCCACTGCTCAGCCTAGGTTTCACCCCTGCCTCACGGGTGAGATCCTCAGAGGATCCCAGGGTCCAGCCTGCACCGGGGATGGATCCCAGTATCTGCTTCTTCCACGGGCTCCCAAGGGTGCTCACGCTCCCAGTCCCGGAGAGGTGTAAACACAGACTCCTGGAGGGTCTCCGTGGGAGGGCCTCTGGAGCTTATCTCCTTGGAGCCCTTCAAGTCACCAATGGGGAAACTAAGGCCCAGAGCAGGCAAGGCACATCCCCAATGTCACCCAGTGAGTCAGAGATGAGTCAGAACCAGATGCCGTGTGTCCCAGTCACTGTTTTCATTGCCCAGTGACACATCCCAGAGCAGAAACAAGCATGAGAGGGAGTGACCTTGATGGTCACTGGTCCGCCGCACTGCTCTGAGAGACTTCCACAGAAGGCCTCGCTTAACTATGCAACACGCCTGCGTAGATGGGTTCTGTCATCGCCCTTACTTCACAGTCCAGAAAAGCAAGTTCAAGGCTACCCAGCCAGGTGATAGCATAGCTGTGATGTGAACCCAGGGTGTCTGGCTCAAGATCCCATGGCCTGAGCCACAGAGAGGAGGTAAAACTCATCGGGCGGCATAGGAGAGAATTTAACATCGTAGACCAGCTTAAGGTGGGCGGTTCAGCCTGTCTGTCGATCAGTTAGTCAGTCAACAAACATGCATCGCCCTGCTCTGCAGACCACGCAAGGAGAATAAGACAGATGTGGTGCCCCCCGCCCCCATGGAGGCCACAGTCTATCATAAAAGCAGGCTCTGAGCAAAGAAAAATGTGACAAAGGGTGCTTCCAAGGTATGGGGGGCTGTGCGAGTCTGGGAGAGGGTAAACAGGGATGATGCTCTGAGGCCAGAGAAGGCTCTGCCGGGTGTCAGAGTTCCTGCAAAGCTGTCCAGATGAATGATGGGGCACCTGTGGGTCCCAGGGCCCCCTGAACTGACCCCATCATCCCAGCTACGTCTCACCCTGAGAACCCAGAGCAGCTCGGTGAAGCGACCAGGTGATTGATGGTGGACGGAGGAGAATACTGAGAGCTGAGGCTGACCGAGCACCCAGGCGGTTTGAGCGCAGTAACTCGTATATGCTCGCCACCCCAGCGAGGCAGGGGCGCGTCATTCCCAGGCCACATAGGGTCCAGACGCCCCCCCCCCTCCTTTACTGCCCAGGGGCTAACAGCTGAGGTTTCGAGTCGGTCTCCGGAGGCTGGAGGCCGCTGGGCCAGAGCCTCTGCGCACCACGCCCTACACCCCCGCAGCATCCCCAATGGGGTGGGAGGTGCGGGGGCTCAGCCGACCGGAGGACCCAGAGGCACCCGCGGTCTCCCGCAGTCTGCGCACCGCGATGCGGGGGCCAATTTACCCATGTCACAGACGGTGCTCCTTAAGCAGTGGCTCCCCTGAGGTCACACAGCTAGGAGCGCGGTTGGGCTTCGAACCCCGATCTGCGGCTCAGCCGGTCTGCAGAGAACCCCACGCAGCCCGGAAGCTCAGAAGATACTGGCAACAAGCCTTTAACTGTAGAGAGCGGAATGGGCTCAGAGCTAGGGAAGAGGAAAGGCCTGACCAGCTGGGACTCCGTGGGAACATCTCTTGCCCCCCAACCCCACCCCACCCCAGTAGGTCCCCCAGGCAGCAGCCAGGGCAGGGGGAGGATGGGGTCAGGGAGGCGGGCCTTGGATCCCCAAGCAGCACACCCTCTCCCGCCCTCTGTGGAATGCGTAAGGGAGCCACCGAGCTGGGCCCTTCTTTTGCTCTCTCACTACTCACTTCCATCCTTGAGGCAGCCACCTCCCCCTCCCACTCCTTTCCCCCCCTTCTTTCTCCCCTTCGGCCCAAGCCCACCGCCCCCCAACCCCTGGCTCTCAGAAAGCCCTGGAAAGGCTGCTTTCTTTGAGACAGGAAGGTGTCCTCAAGTCTCAGGAAGGAAAAACAGTCAAGCTGAACCCACCAAGACCGTCTCCAAGGGGCCGGGGCTGGCGCCTGGCCAGGACTGACATCACCTGGGAACTGCCGAGGCCGCAGCTGCAACACGCCTCCTGGGGGGGACGTGCTTCTGCTATTTTAAAATAATAATAATAATAAAAAAAAACGTTTCCAGTCTGGTGTTTTTAAATGTGCTTTTTATAGTGGGCCCTGGGGCGTGGGTGTTTTGGTGTCTCCCCCCCCCCCCCCCCGCACCTCCTCCCCTTTCTCCTCCCATCTTGATTTTCACACTGCACAATGTAGCCTTTGACCAATTCCAGCTAATTCCCGGGGATTCTGGGCAGGACCTCCTTCCAGTCTTTGACACCCCCCCCCATGATCTTTTATCTATCTAGATCCGTTTAATTTTAACTACAAAAAATGTATTGAAATGTTCGCCTGCCAAAACCAAAAGGTACCAAATTCAAAAGGTGCCTAAGAGCGTTGGGTGAAAAGTAAGTCCCTTTCCAACCTCCAGTTGCTCCTTCCGTCCCCTGAGGCAGCCCCTCGCTTATTTTATCCAACAAAATCTCCTCCAGCACTTTATTACGGACCAGGCACTCTTCTGAGCAATTATAGAATATTAACTCATTTCATCTTCATAAAACCCATATGAGGTAAGGTTTCCATTGGCTATTTTCTTGTGAATATTGTCAAAGATAGTCTGTGCATGTAGAAACAAACCTAGATCTATAATCTCCCCCCCCCCTTTTTTAAAAGCATAAATAGAAGCTTATTATCCAGCCTTGTCTACACTTTGCTTCATTGACTTAAAAGTGCGTCTTGGACTCATTCCATATCAGTGCATAAAGAGACTCCCCTTTCATCTTTATAATAAGCTGCATCATATTCCCTTCTGTGGACGGATGTACCACAATATAATTAATGGGTCCACTCTTGGTGGACATTAAGGATGGTTCCAATATTTTCTTTTATGACTAAGGTTGCAATGAACAGCCAAGGTAATCCTTCTAAAAGCATAGCTTGAGGGTCCCTGGGTGGCTCAGTCGGTTGAGCATCCGACTTCAGCCCAGGTCATGATTTCACTATTCCTGAGCTCGAGCCCCGCGTCGGGCTCTGTGCTGACAGCTCAGAGCCTGGTGCCTGTTTCAGATTCTGTGTCTCACCCTCTCTCTCTGCCCCTCACCCACTCGTGCTCTCTCTCTCTCTCTCAAAAATAAACATTTGGGGCACCTGGGTGGCTCAGTCGTTTAAGCGTCTGACTTTGGCTCAGGTCATGATCTCACCGTTCCTGAGTTCGAGCCGCGCGTCAGGCTCTCTGCTGACAGCTCAGAGCCTGGAGCCTGTCTTTAGATTCTGTGTCTCCCTCTCTCTCTGCCCCTCCCCCGCTCATGCTCTATCTCTGTCTCTCAAAAATAAATAAATGTTTAAAAAATTTGTTTTAAATAAAATAAACATTTTAAAAAATTAAAAACAAACAAACAAATAAATAAAAGCATAGCTTGGACCTTGTCAGTACAATTTTCAAAAACTCCCCCCATCTTTCTCCTTTGCGGGCAGAAGAACCCCTTAAATGCAGGGAATATCAAGAACCCTTCTGGGGCTGTGATGAAAGCCACAGACCTGTTCCCCCCAAAATACTCATGGGCAACTGAGCTTCGTGTGGGGTTCAGGGACTTCCGGAAACCCCACCCATGGACGCAGCCGTGCCAAGCCACCTCTCCCGGCTGTGGTGTGCCCGTGACTTGGGACTGGACATTTTGGAGCACCAGGTGCACTGCTCCTGAGCTGCAGGGCCTTGGTAAAGTTCATGTCCCTCCCCTCCCCAGCCCTGCACGGGCTTCCCACTGCCCTTACAACCCCATGCGAAGTTCCCTCCGGCGTGTCAGCCCCTGTCACCCCTGAGCCTCATGTCCCTCCCTCTCCCGGCTTGTTCTCTGGGCTCCGGCCACACCAGTCTCCTTTCAGTTCTTTGAACACACTGGGAACGCGCCAGCCTCCTGGCCTTTGCTTTCGCTTCCCTCCACCTGGGATGCTCTTCTCACCACGTCTTCAAGGCTTGCTAATTCCCTTCATTTGGATCTCTGCTCACATGCCTCCTCCTCCAGGAGGCCTGCCCTGACCACCCGAGCTACAAGAGCACCCCTCCGCCAATCCTTTTTATTGATATTGTGGTAAAATACACATCACATCCAAATTCGCCATGTTAACCATTTTTAAGTGGACAATTCGGTAGTGTTAAGTACATTCCCAACGCTGTGAATCACCAGAAACATTCAGAATTTTTTCATCAGCCCCAATCAGCTCATTACCAATCTTTACCCCTTTACTAGTCTTCGTTTTTCTTCACAAGTTATTGCCACCCGGCACGAATTACTGCTGCCTGATACTACAGGTAAGTTACCTATCTATTCATCATTCAGCCTCTCCCCCCGCCCCCCACTTGTCTACCCTTCCCCTTCTTCCTCCAGCCACAAGAACAAACCCCTCCCTGCAGTGCTCCCCTGCGAAACCTCTGCCCAAGCTGCCCCCCTCACGGGAAACAATGTCCCTTCTTCAGGCATCAAAAAGCCTCTTCATTTTTCAAACCACTGCCCGCATCTCGCCTCCACAGGAAAGGATTCCCAAACAAATCATCACCCCAGCGGCTCGCCCTCTCCAACTTGCCCGTGACCCTGTTTCTGCCTGGAACTTGGCCAGGTCCTTTGTGGTGCAAGGAACAGAAATCCAGCTCAAAGTGGCTGATGAGGAAGAAAAAAAAAGGGGGTGGAGGGTGGGGGGGGGTAAGTTACTGGCTTCCAGAACTGAGTTTAAGGCACTGATTTCGTGGCTGAACGCAAGTTATCTTAGGATCTCATTAGAACGCTCTCTCTCTCCATCCCTCATCCCTGCTTTCCTCAATGTCAGCTTTATTCTCAGAGAGCTTTTCCTCTTGGGGCAGCCAAGATGGTTGCCAGCGACCCAGGATATTTCTGGTTTCTTTTGAAACACCTGTAGCGTGAGCCCTTTCCCTAGTAGTTCCAGCGAAAAGTCCCGGGCGAGGCCCCCATTGGCTTGCCTGGGGCCCCTTGCCCAAGCTGGTGCCAAGCTCTGCGGCCAGAGGGATAAACCATTCTGATTGGCCAGGCCCAGTCACGTGATCACCTCTGCCCCCGAAGGTGGGTTTGCCTGGCCGGAGCTGCAAGACCCGAGAGTGCAGGAGCTGTGGGGTTCCAATAGAAGATGGAGAACTAGCCATTCGGCAGGCAAAAGCCTTAGCCGTCACTAGGGATGCCTGTGTTGGACCATTGGCTGCCCTGCCGCCAGGAACTGGAGTTATTCTTTGTAAGATGTGTCTTCTCTCTGAATCTGTGAGTTCCGGGAGGCAAAGTCCAACCTCCAGCGCAGAGTCTAGCACGTGGACCGCCCTTGAACCCTCCGTGCTGCCCTCCTCTCCTTCAGGACACAGAGTCCTTTTTGCCTTCAGTGTGTGACTTGGCCAGATTCGGAGGATCCTCGCTCTGGCCAGGGCAGTGGCCCTGACCCCTACCCTACCACTCTGGCCCGTCATGTCCCCACACAGGTGGATCCGAAGGTCTAGTTCTCAGCCCGTGTCCTTGGTGTAACCTTGAGAAGGCCTCGTCCTTCTGTTCCCGTCCCCACCACCACCACCACCACCACCACCACCACCACAACCATTCTCAGCAGTCCTTTTGATTACATAGGAGCTGGCAGAGGCGTTTGCCCTGAGAGGCTTAGTCTCCTTCTCAGCCCATCACGTCCCTCTTTATCATTTTTTCCATATCTGGGTACCACCTGTCCCGCCAGTTACATAATATTTTTTTTTCTTTAAACGGATCCTCTTTTAAATACATAAATATATTCATTTTCGAAAGGGAACTTTGGATCCCTCCATAAATGGAAAACCAGTATCTCGTGCCATAAATAGAAGGTAACCATAAAAATAAGTACAATGAAAACAAAACAATGTCATTAAATTCTTGCCAGATCCGGCTGCCGGCTGAAAGCTTGGAGGTGGAGGCGTGCTCTCTGTTAAAACGGGAAGTAAGTGTTAAGAGAGGTGTTAAAAACACACCGGCATTCAGCGGAGACTTTCTCCTTAATAACAAGTTGAGGGAAAACTGGAAAAAGGGAGGAAGGTTCTTGCTCTGAGCTCTTGTAGCTCTTCCGTGACGTGTGAGTCCAACTGGCAGCAGCTCAGGTGGGACCTGTCACACCCAACCCACTCTTAGGAAGTGGTGGACCTGGCTGCCCATCCCTTGGAGGGGAATACAATGTATTTTTGCAGTTGCATACATTTGCATGAAGCAACTCTGCAAAGATCAGAAATGAATAAAGGTGGTCTGAACCCAACAGATGGGAAGTTCGATGGGCATGAGGCTCTTCACAATATCCCTCTTTGCATTTTTTGAACCACGTTAAGATAGGACTTACTCAAATTTTAAATCATCAAACACTCGTTAGCACCCGTTCTGTAAGCAGACTTGATGCGAGGCATTGTGAGTTCATTCATTCATTCACTCTTACAAACTCATCAGTTCAATGAGCATTAGCACAAACCACAGATGACGAGCCCTATGCTAGGTACTGTGGGCTCATTCGTTCATTGTTAGGTTCATCCTGACCTTCATCAGGACTCGGTGACTTTGTTCACTTGCGCGGGGATGGATCAGCGTTAAGTCCTGCCCTCACAGAGATCACAGTTTAGAGGGGAAGCAGGTGGCCTGATGGACAAGTGAACTACCGGGAGACCAGGGACTAAGCACAACTTGTGCAACCGCGGCTTTGCTGCAGAACCTTGCACGTCCTCCTGGGCTGGGATGAGGGGAAGGGAGGCAAAGGAAGGAGCCAGAGGGGATGAGGCCAGACAGGCGTTGGGGTTCCCTTCATGAAGGTCTGGCCAAAGGGAGAGGAGCTCGGGCATTAGGCAGCAGGAAATGGGAGAAGGGGCTGTCTTTGAGATGAATCCCAGCTACCCTGCAAAATGCCTCGGTCCATTCTCTCCATTTCCAGTGCCATCTTTACCTTCTGCTTTTCTCTCTTGCCCAGATGACTATAATAGCTTCCTTGCTAGGCTCACCCCTCTCTCTTGTCCTCTCCAATTCACAGTAGCCAGAATTACAGCTTCAAACCGTACAATAGCTTCCTGATGCCATTGGGATAAAATCCCAAACTCCTTACTGTGGCCCACAAAGTGTCGTGTGACCCAGCCTCGGCCAACATCACTGACCTCCTCTTTTACCACACTCTCCCTCAGTCACTGCACTCTGGCCACTGACCCCTTTACTGTCCCCCAGATATAGCCAAGTCTTTTCTACCTCAGGACCTTTGTGTGACCTGTCCTCTCTGCTTAGAATGCTAGTTTCTTACACTTCAGGTTTCATCTTAAATATCATCGTCTCAGGAAAGCCTTGCATAACCTCGTTATTTATAGCAAGGATCATCAAACAGTGGCCCACATTCCAAATCTGGCCTACCACCTGCTGCTGTAAATAAAGTTTTATTGGAACATAACCATGTGGGTTCACATACACGTGGTCTATGGTTGCTTTCTCACTACAGTGGCAGAGCTGAGAGCTGTAACAGAGACTGGATGCCCCTCAAAGGCTAAACTATTTACTATCTGGTCCCTGACAGAAAAAGGTTGCTCGTCCCTGATCTAAAGCAATCCTACCCTCTTCCCAAGTCCATCCCTGTTGTATTGTTCCACTTACTTCGCACCACTCACAATGATCTGCAATTAACTCACCTTGCGTGTGTGTGTGTGTGTGTGTGTGTGCTTAGTTGTGGTTTTTTTAAATGTTTATTTATTTTTGAGAGTGAGAGAGACAGAGTACCAGTGGGGGAGGGGCAGAGAGAGAGGGGGAGAATCCAAAGCAGGCTCCAGCCTCTGAGCTGTCAGCACAGAGCCTGAAGCGGGGCTCGAATTCACAAACCGTAAGATCATGACCTGAGTTGAAGTCGGACGTTCAACTGACTGAGCCACTCAGGCGCCCCTGTGATTCGTTGTTTCATCTCAAGAAAATTCAGAGACAACAACATTTAGAACTCAAACAAAAGTTTACCCAGAAAGAAGTTTTACAAGAAGTTCCAGGTTTTAGAACCCAAACCCACCAAATAAAAAACACAACAGATTTTTGGGGCGTCTGGGTGGCTCTGTCGGTTAAGCGTCCCACTCTTGGTTTCGGCTCAGGTCTTGATCTCACAGTTCATGAGTTCAAGCCCACATTGGGCTCGAACCTGCTTGGATTCTCTCTCCTCCATCTCTCACTGCCCCTCTCTCTGCCCCTCCCTTGTGCGCACGTGCTCTCTCTCTCTTCCTCTCTCAAAATAAGTAAATAAACTTAAAAAATACAACAGATATTTTGAGGGAAAACAAATTACCAAGGATCCGTCTGGCCAAAGTAGACAAAAGAACAATTTTCTCTTCTGATTACTATATCTGCCAAGCTAATCACATATTTTCAGAGGTCGTTTTGCAGAAGTAAGAAATAGCGTTGTTTTGCTAAGGAGTCAGTAACTTACAGGAAAGGCTCAGGCTTCAGTTATTTGGGGATTTGGAACTAGACAGAGGGGCCCTGTTTGTTCTCAGCCTACAAAGTGCTTCTATAATCTGACTGTTAGACAAAAATGGGAAAGACCCGGTTTGGCTTCCAACTGCTGTCTGTACCCCAGCCCTCCAGCCCACTATTAGAACAGAAGGGAAATAGTATAACCTTCCCCTGAGGGACATACTAGGCATATATGGTTTACCTCTGTGTTACCAGTACCCAGCACAGGTCTGACTCACATCAGGGAAAATTATAAATGACTCTGAGACGGGAAATATATATATAATTATTATAATATATAACAATATATTATAATAATAATGCATAATATATATATATTACTGGATGTTCCATGGAACATTATACTTGTCTTTACCTCATTTCCAGTTAACTGATTTATGGTGACCCATGCCTGTCCCTATCTTTGAACTATCATGCATCTCTGTAAGCTGTAACACGACTGACACCAATACGAAGAATTCTTTTTTTATTTTATTTTTAAAAATTTTTTAATGTTTATTTATGATTGAGACAGAGAGAAACAGAGCATGAGTGGGGGAGGGGCAGAGAGAGAGGGAGACACAGAATCCGAAGCAGGCTCCAGGCTCTGAGCTGTCAGCACAGAGCCCGAAGTGGGGCTCGAACCCACAAACTGTGAGATCATGACCTGAGCCGAAGTCTGACGCTCAACCGACTGAGCCACCCAGGCGCTCCACCAGTACAAATAATTCTTGTCCGAAGAGGTGCAAATAGATTTTATCTGCCGGAAGTACAATGGACCTGTGTCCCTCCCAGCCCTCTTGGAAGAAAATAGTTTTATATCTTTAGCATATTAACTTCAACATCCCTCATTTCCGTATCTATTTATCTATCTATCTCTCTCTCTCTCCCTCTTCTCTTTGGATTCTCATTTAAACTAGCTTTTTAACACTGGTTCAAAAAGGGAGGGACCTTGGTTCCCCGTAAATTGATGACTTAAATTAAAACTTTGAAACATGTTCATTTTATATTTGAAGGAGAGCCATGATTTTATTCTTTTGTAGGAAGGGTCTTCTGACACATGGAATCTCTCTTGTTAAATATTGGTATAATGGATGCTGAAATTATTAGTGAATGGGCTTTCATAGCATTGTGTATTTCTTGTAGCACTAATTTAATAATTATTGGTGCATTCCTTTGTGTATTATCTGACTCATCATAAGCTCCATGAGGGCAAGGACCTTATCTGACCTGCTTGCTACTGTGCTCCCCAGAGACTCGCCTGGTGCCTCCTGACACATAGCAGGTGGTTATATACACATGTATATGTGTGCATGTTTGTGTATATATACACACGTGTATATGCGTGTATGTTTATCTGTACACACACAGAGAGAATGGGTTATGTTCTGTTCCATTTAGAACAGACTTGGACACCTCTTTGAAGCTCCTAGTATACAATGGAATCCTTTCTGGAAGAAGGATTCAAATCTCTGGGACGAATTTAATAAACAAAGGAGGAAAGAAAGAAAGAGGGAGGGAAGAAGGAAGGAAGGAAGGAAGGAAGGAGAAGAAGGAAGCCGGTGATCTCTCTGATGGAATGGGCCAGTGGCCTTGAAGCCGCACCCACTGCCAGCTTCAGGCACTGTCCATCCTCACCAGTGAGGTAGCAGAGGCCAACATGCTGGGTGGGCTATTTAGTATTCTATTGAGGAAGAATTGTGATAACTAAGCCAGCCCTTGCTCCACCCACCTCCCACTGCCTCCTCCTTTCCAGACTCTTCTCTTCCCCTTTGCCCAATTCAGCCCTCTTGCAAGTCACCTTCCTGTGTCGCTCCACTGCTGTTGGCTGCCTCTCAGTGCCCCGCCTGACTTTTAGCCCTCCCCACCTTGATCATCATCAGGGAAACGCCTTCTAACCCACTTGTTCTGATGCCATCAAATCATCGAAGCTCTATCCAGGATCTGAGAGGTCATCTTCCTTAAGTGTGTGCTAGAAGCTGCCAGAAACATCAGGGTGATTAAAATAGCCCTCCTCAGGGGCAAGTGTGAGAGATGATGTCTGTCCCCATGGAGTCTTAGCACAATGGAAGATACCGGTACCTACACATCTTCTTCTCATCTGTGGCAGAGACCACCAGTTGCCCCTCATGTCCATTCTCCCCTTCTCATGTAGAAATAAGACCTAGGACTTTTGGCTAGACCCGTAGTCGTACAGAATAAAGACTACATTTCCCAGCCTTCCCCTTGCCGCTGTTAGAGTCACGTGGCTAAACTTTGACCAATGGTATACAAACAAAAGTGATGTGTACATCTTCTAAGTCATGGCTGCCCCTGGCCTTGCCCCATGCCCACTGACTGTGGCGTAGATATGGGGGAAGCCATCTGAGACCATGGGATCAGGGCAATATCCTAAGGATGGCAGAGCCACAAGATAGAAGAAGCCTAGGACCCCGTCTCCATTGAGCTAGTCCTGGATTATTTATACCCAGGCCTGAGAGAAATAAAATTCTATCTTCTTCATGCTATTATTACTTTGGGTTTGTGTTAGAACAGTTGAACCTATATAGTCTATATTTGAATTGTTCACCCATCTTCTTTGCAATAGAATTCAAGCAAGAACAAATATTTGTTAAATGCCTAGTATGTGCCAGTCCCTGGTTCAAAGGCTGGGTATACAGGGGCACCTGAAAGGCTCAGCTGGTTAAGCGTCTGACTCTTGATTTCAGTTCATGTCATGATCTCATATTTTGTGGAACTGAGCCCTACATCGGGGCTCTGCACTGACAGCACAGAGAGCGCTTGGGATTCTCTCTCTCCCTCTCTCTCTGCCCCTCCCCTGCTCTTGCGCATGCGCTCACTCTCTCTCTCAAAATAAATAAATATTTAAAAACTAATTAATTAATTAATTTAAAAAATGAAGGGGTACCTGGGTGGCTCAGTCGGTTAAGAATCTGACTTCAGCTCAGGTCATGATCTCGCCGTCCATGGGTTCGGGCCCCGCGTCGGGCTCTGTGCTGACAGCTCGGAACCTGGAGCCTTCTTTGGATTCTGTGTCTCCCTCTCTCCCTGCCCCTCCCCCACCTGTGCTCTGTCTCTTTCTCTCAAAAATAAACATTAAAATATTTTAAAAAATAAAAATAAAAATAAAAGTCTGAGGATACAGAGAGAACATCCAATATGATGAAATATACATTTTAGTGAATGCGTAATTATGTCTGAGTCACATTTGACTCTCCTCTTTCTACTGCTCCTCCTCCTTCCCTACACACCCCCCATGCTCTGTGACAAGCATAACCATATACCATATGCAAAGAATGATAAGAGAGAGGCAGTGAGAAGAAGTGGAAAAGACATGAAATTTGTAGCCATACGGAGCTATATTTAAATTCTAACAACGTTTCATGACTTAGTTTCCTCATCTGTAAAATGAGAATAAAAGTAACAACTGGGGCGCCTGGGTGGCTCAGTCGGTTAAGAATCTGACTTCAGCTCAGGTCATGATCTCACCGTCCATAGGTTCAAGCCCCGCATTGGGTTCTGTGTTGACAGCTCAAAGCCTGGAGCCTGCTTTGGATTCTGTGTCTCCCTTTCTCTCTGCCTCTCCCCTGCTCACACTCTGTCTCTCTGTCTCTCTATCTCTCTCTCAAAAATAAATAAAGATTTTTTTAAAAAGTAACAACTATGTTTCCTGGTTTATGGGAGTGGGAGACAAAATGAGCTAATGAATGGACAGCTTATAGCACAGTATTTAACACATAGCCTCAATAAAACGTGGCTGCTGGAATAATAATAATATTATTACTAATTACCTGAGTAAAAGTAACAAAGAAATACTGGAGTCTCTTTTCTGATCCAACTTTACCTGAGAAGCTAACACCTAAGTGTTCCTCCCCCCCTCCCCATCTTGTCTCCTTCCCAAGGCCATCCTTTCCTTCCTTTTGTGACTCAGTCTTGGTGTTTCTTTCTGCTGGACACCTCTCCCTGAATGGAGAGCTGAGGTCTAAAGAAATCCTCTTCTCCACCCTGTCTACAGCCAGATCCTGAGACTGCGCTTTCACTCACTGTTCTGAGGGGGGCTTTCCTCACTACCTGCCCTCCCATATGGTGGGAGTAGGAAGTGACTAGTCTAGAAAGTTGGGCCTGGTTATAAGTCTCTGCCCATCATTAACTCTCCATATGGTTGTGCATAGTCATCTTCCCACTTTAGGACTCCATGTTTCCCCCACAAAGCTTACCAAACTTCTACTCATCATTCAAGACCCAGTTCAATTGCTGCACCCCCTTGAAAGTCCTCCCCTCAATCCCTCAGCCAGTGTTTGTGGTTCTCTCCTCTGTGTCTGTCCCATGGTATGATCATTCCTCTATTATAGCAGTCATCATGTTATGTACAACGACTTCCTGGCCTGTATTTCTCTACTAGAAATCGAGCCCCTTGAGGACTGGTTGGAGCTTACATAGTCTCTATCCCTAGTGCAGATTACCTGGCAGGTGGTATAGAAAAAGAAACATAAATGGATGGATGATGACTGGATGGGTGGATACAGATGGATGATGAAGTAATTAGCTAAATTATATGTGGTTATATTGACATCAGATCCATAGATGATGGTAGGTGTGGCTAATGAAACACAGATATTTAGTGAAAGAGTGAATGAAGGATGGATGGTGGATGAAAAAGGGATGGATGAAGAATAAATTGGTGAGCTGGTGATTGGCTTGTGAATGATAGGTAGATACAAAGAAATGGATGAGCAATACATGTCCGATGGATATTTGATGCATGAGAAACGGTGGGTGGATTCATGATGAATGGACTAATGGTTGGATGGATGCAGAATAAAGAGATGAACAGACGCATAAATAATGGATGGATGAGGAACTGATGAATGCATGAGAGATGGTGATGGCTATTAGTGGCTGGTGAATGGTGGGCAGATGAATGATGGATACATGGTAGGTGGACAGACAGATGGAATAACAATGGCTGGCTGGGTGGCTGGCTGAATGGATGTCTGGATGATAAATAGATTGATGAGGCATGGGTAGAGAATGGAGGATAGATAGATGGATAGTGGGTTGGTGGTGGATTCGTGATGATGGATAAGAAATAGATGGTGAGTGAAGGATGAATGGATGTTTGGCTAGATGGATGGTGAGTGGGTAATGAATGAATTGTTGACATTTGAATGGATGTATGAAAAATGGATATATGATAGTTGGGTAGATTGGTGGATGATGTGTGAACAGTTCATATATAGGTGTGTGCATTACCACAGATATCCGTTGAGCCCTGATATTTTGTGAGTCCTTCTAGCCTTGATATTTCATGAGTCTTCTCTCAGGAAAGAAATGCAACTGATACTTGATAAGCTTCCATGAGCCAAGCGCCTTCATGGGTGCTTGACTTATGTCATCTCGAGTAATCATGGTGACAATTTTGCAAGGCAGGTATTGTTATGCTTGCTGAGGAAAATAAGGCTCAGGGGTGGAATTCCGGTTCCACCTTGCTTCCGTGTCTGTTTTTTCCTTCTTCCAGTGGTACCGCATCCCCTCTGCTAACTATTTCACAAATCCCTGAACTGTTCATGGCTTACCCCTCCAACAACCTCCCCATGCCCTGGCCCTCAGGGATCCCTCTTTTCCACACTCTAGACCTCCTACCTCTGCCCTTCTCTACCTTTCATTGGATTCCAACCATGATTCACAGTCTTCATCAGTACAACCATTTATTGAACACCCACCACGTGCTTGGCATTGATCTTGGAACTCCACATACATTACTTCATGTTATTTCTGTGAGAGCCCTGAAGGTAGGTACTGTTGATCTCATTTTATTTTATTTTTTTAATTTTTAAATGTTTTCTATTTATTTTTGAGAGACAGAAACAGCACGAGCAGGGGAGGGTCAGAGAGAGAGGGAGACACAGAATCCAAAGACAGGCTCCAGGCTCTGAGCTAGCTGTCAGCACAGAGCCCGACGCGGGGCTCGAACCCACGAACCGTGAGATCATGACCTGAGCCGAAGTCATACGCTTAACCCTACCGAGCCACCCAGGAGCCCCTGTTGATCTCATTTTAAATATGAGAAAGGCAAGACTCAGAGAAATACAGTGACTGGCCAAAGGTCACCAGCTATCTAGGTACACCATTATTTAATGGTGTAACTCTGGTCAGTTCGATTCCAAAGTCTGCGTCTTAAACCTTAATGCTATATTTCCTCTTGGCTACTGTCATGTTTGATTACCCGTCTGTTTATGTGTATGTATGTGTATCCCCATGTATTTGTGTCCTGTCTCTCCATGGATTGGAACAGAGACACTTCATCACACATTATCTGGAATGCTTTCAGTGTCAGACACAGAAGAATCACAGACCATCATTGCAGAAAGAGCCATCTTAAACACTGGGGAGTTCAACTCTTTATGTTCCCAATGAGAACACTCAGGCTCAGAGAAGAGATGCGGCATGCTCAAGGCCACCCATGGCCTTGGTGTCTGTTCTGGGACCTGACCTGGGCCTTGGTCCTCAGCACAAAACCCAGAACTCAGCCTTCTGGAACTGCTGGGCTGGATTCTAGGAATAATAATAATAATAATAATAATAATAAGTGAAACAGATATAACTCAGTCCATAACCTCCATTCTACTGGGTGGTAAAAACTTAATCTTGGTCAATTCTGGGTGACTTCTGTCACTTTTTCTCCCCGGAGGTCACCTATTGCCCCACTTCTTGTGTGTGTGGGAAGGGACCTGGTCCAGGGGGCCTACACACCTACTCAGACATCTAGGTTTGTGACTTCCTTAGGTCGACTCAAGAGTGAGGCCCCGGGTCTTGCTCTCCAATCCCTCAAGATTACCTGAGGTTTCTGTGTTCTCTTTGCAGGGTCATACACTAGCTTCTCCACTCATAGCTTCCTCTATCTGACCCTCTGTATTATTTGGGATGCCAGTTTATCTGTTGTAACACAGGCCAAACTAACTGGGTCCGAACAAAGATTGAAGTTGATTTCTCCATTATTAACGAGTAAAGGGGAAGCAGTCCAGGCTGATTCGGAGTCCCATAGTGTCAGAGACCCTGTCTCCTTCCATTTTGTTGCTCTGACCTCCTTCGCATGCAGCTTCCATCTTGTGATCTAAGATGGCGGCTCCAGCTCCTATCACTGTGTCAAATTCCAGCTGGCAAGAATGGGAGAAGAGGACTGGTGAGAATAAGTCTCTTTTTCTTTAAATATGTGACTCAGAAGGTGCACACACCACTGGGTTCACAGACCCTGTCTGAACTGGGTCATGTGGCCACATCTACCTGCAAGGGAGACTGGGAAATGTAGTCTTCATCTGTGTGGCCCTCTGAAGCTATAGGAGAAAAAGTCAGATAATTGCATGACAACTAAATATCTCGACTACACTTCCTTCTCCCCACGTCCCAGACATTCTTTATCTCATTTTCTTTCTTTTTTTTAATGTTTGTTTATTCTTTGAGAGACAGAGATAGAGCATGAGCAGGGAAGGGGCAGAGAGAGAGGGAGACACAGAATCCGAAGCAGGCTCCAGGCCTGAGCTGTCACTACAGAGCCCGACATGGGGCTCGAACCCACGAACTGCAAGATCATGACCGAGCCGAAGTCAGACGCTCAACCCACTGAGCCACCCAGGAGCCCCTCTTTATCTCATTTTCTAAACAGGAAAAACAAATTGACCCATCTTTCCTCATTCTTTTAGTTATGACAGAAATTGTCTACCCTCAACTGACTCAGGGTCTTGAAGAAATTTCCATGACTTGCAAACCAAAAGCTTTGGCCTTGGAGACTCAGAAAAAAAATGTCTTCCATTTCTGCCTCATTCTCTCTTCTCTAAGTTGATGGAGGCCTTTAGCAAATAGGGAAATGTAGCGTACAAAAAAATGCAGGCAATGCCTCAGTGTTACAAAATGTTTCACAGTTATGGATACAGCTCAGACATCTCCCTTCCCTGCTCAGTATTTTGGTGACTTCCCCTGATCCTAGATCTTAGTCTTGGCTCACATGACAACTCTTCCAAGAGGCTTTTTCAACCCACCCTGTTTGTTTCCTTTATAATGGACATCACAATACACAAGCTATAAATCTATACCCTTTATTTGGCTTGTGAATAACATGAGGGAAGGGACCACATCTGTCTTTTCATCTTTGCATCCCCAGTGCCCAGCACAATGCCCAACACATGCTAGATGTTTAGCAAATACATTTGACTGAATGATGACATTGCGTACCAGGGTCCCACGAGGTGCAGAACATTTTCACATCTTTTCCCAAGCGACTAAAAATAGAGTGGGTATGGCTCTACTTACATAGTCAGTGGCCTAGGAGGAACTGTGATTCCTTGAGCCGAAGGATCAAGTTATCAACACAGGTGTCCCAACGGGGGAGGCGTGCTGGAGGGCTAGATGGGCTGCCACAGCTCGAGGAATACCCCCCCACCTCAACTCCCGACCTATGTCAAGATGCCCCCACCCATCCAGGACCTAAATCAACCCAGGAAAAAAGGGCAGACGGTTGACTCAGTTGTGTTCGAATCTGAAATGACCGGGTTTTTGTCTAGATTTGACTGATGTCTGCATTTTCTGGCATCAGGAAAAATAGGCACTCAGGGGAAGCAAAATTCAGTTATAGAAAATGGGGTGTGAGGGCACCTGGCTGGCTCAGGCAGGAAAGCATCCCACTCTTGATCTCAGGGTCATGAATTCGAGCCTCATGTTGGGCGTAAAGATTACTTAATAAGTAAGATAGATAAATAAATAAATAAATAAATAAATAAATAAATAAATGCTTAGAAAAAGGGGTGTTACATTCCTTGCATAACCGAGTACATGGCTGGTAGGTGTGTTTTCGCCACATTATTATAGTGTCATTCTGGAATCACAGATGGATTAATGTATGAAAACTTATATCACAGAGTTAGTCATTCAATCTTAGAATCATATAAGATTACGGGGCGCCTTGGTGGCTTGATCGGTTGAGCGTCCGACTTCAGCTCAGGTCATGATCTCGCGGTTCATGAGTTTGAGCCCCGCGTCGGGTTCACTGCTCTCAGTCTGTCGGTGCAGAGGCCACTTCGGATCCTGTCTCCCTCTCTCTGCCCCTCCCCACTTGCACTCTCCCACCACCACCCCCCACAAAAAAAAAAAAGAATCGCATAAGATTAGAATCATAAACTGTATTCAGAAAGACCATTAGAGATTGTCTTTGTTTGGATTCCTCTGAGAGCAGAGCCTGAGATAAGGATTTGGGTGCCACCAGTCCAGGAAGCCAGAGGGATCTGAGAGAGGTAGAGAGAGAAGAGAGGAAAGGCACTGGAAGGTGAGCTGTTGAGCCAGTTTCCAATATGGGCAACAAGTACCCAGTCTCACTGCAGACCTTCTGAGCAACCCAGAAGAATCACTTCCAATGGATACGAGGCTGAGACATTTATCTGCCAACTCCCAACCCCAGTGATGGATGGCTGCCATGGGAAGCAGCAAACTCTTCCCAGGTCCTGGTTGAGATGCGTTCCAAGGCTTCAGAGAAACCAAATGACAGGCACTTGAAAAGGGTTGCCGTCAGTGTGCTAGGAAGGGCCGGCTGCTGCTACAGCTAAAGTCAGTGGAAGACTAAGAGGACGAGGTGTGGGTCACCAATAATAGTTAATGACCCGACTGGACCCCAGAATAAGAATTCCCTTCCAAGGGTCTAGACTAAGAGTCTACAAGCTGCACGATCTGGGGGATTTATCTTGTTTCATTAGCACTTTGTGAAAATTAAGCTGGAATCTAAAGGCATTTCAGAGATTCGTACAGTTTTCATTTTGCCACAAGCCCCACCGCTCCCCATTGCTCACGTGCCTTCAGATTTCTGTCACCTGCCCGGTTCCCAGAGGCATTTGACTTTGAGGCCCCTGCATCAGCTTCGGGATCCTTAAGAGCTTTGTTTCACATCTGCATCTTGAGGTCCCTGACACACAGCCTGGCCTGTGACAGGGCCTAATCCACTTGGCCAGTAACTGTAGCCTCTGCTTGCATTTTTCTCTGCCTGGGAGCTCACCCCTTTCAAGGCTGCCTGTTGTATTGTCTGCTAGCTTCCCCCGCCCCCTCCTGCCAGGCCCCCGGGCATTCCCAGTGGGGACCGGGGGTGCAACAACTCCCTGCTTGGGGTGAGCAGCAGGTTAATTTCCTCCTGGAGCTTCCCTCGGCAAACAATGAGACAATGGCCAACCGGAGGTGGCCTGCGTAAGACAGCCGCGGAGGGGAAGTTGTAATCTGTGCGTGAAGCCAGAGGGCGGGCAAAGGGGCGAGAAAAGCAACCCGGCCAGACTGGGCCCTCCACCCAGCTGGCCCCTGGGACCGCTGCAGGCCCCAACCTGAAGGTCACCTGAGTCGCTCTTGAGGAAAACAGCCACAAACCACCATCCTCCAGGAGAAAACACGGATGGGTGGGGCTCCCCCCCAAACACCCCCTTCCCTGTCTAGATGGTCCTAGGTCCTGTCCGCATAATCTTATCTGCCCACCTTCTGGGCCCTGCTGGCAGGGAAACATCCCCAGACCGACACCATCTGATTCTGGCTGTGTGCTGGCTGTATGACCTCAGGACATGTTACTTAACCTCTCTGTGTCTTTGATTCTGTATCTGTAAGAGAGACTAATGCCACCTCCTCCCTCGGGTTGTCAAGAGGATTCCATCCCTCCATTCATCCATCAGGCATTTATTGGTCATCTGCTATGTACAGGCAACTGTGCTAGATGCTTGGGGGTCCCACTGTACCATGTTCCGGCCCTCACGGAATACAGTCTTGACATGGAGAGTTGACAATCAGGTGGTTGCCAGGACATGAAATTACAGCAGTGGGAGGTGTTACCAGGAGGGGAGGCAGCACCATTAAGACCGTGCAACACTGGACCCAACCTGGTTCTGCAGGTCGGGGTGGGCTTCCTGTAGGAAGAGGCAGCTCAACTGAGCCGAACAGGGAGTGGAAGTTTACTAGGCCAGGGGGAAGGTGTGCAGGGAGCGATGCCAAGGCCCGGGTGCCGAAACAAAGTGGCATTCAAAAGAGCCAGGAGGCCCGTGCACCTGGAACGGGAGTTTGCTCTTTATCTGTCAAGCAGAGGGAAGCCACTGCTGGTGTCGGCGGAGTGACATGATCCCGTCGGCTTACAGCTAAGGCACGAAAGTGCTTAGCACTGTGCCAGGCAGGTGGGTTCCCTCCTTCTCGAGGGCGGGGTCCTGTCCAAGCACCTCATGCATGACAAACCTCATCACCGTCAAAGTTAGGACTTGCTGTGCCCATCTCACAGATGAGGAAACAGAGGCTTGGAGCAGGGGAGAGAGGAAAATGCCCCTCAGGGTGGCTCCTGGCCCCCCCTTCTCTCCCCAGAGGCGAGCAGCTCTGTACCCAGAAGAGGAAAAGAGCCGTAGATGACTCTGAGATATCCCCACTCCAGGTCATAACCGCACACGTCCCTTAGAGCCCAGCAGCCTCCTCTAATGCCGCACCCACACCCAGGTTCAAAGCCAGCCTTCGCCTCTGCCACGGCCCCTGCTTCCAAGCTAGTGGCTTCATTCCCTGGAGACCCATAGAGAGAGCAGCACCCGTCGGTGGACCTTCGGGCTCCTTCCTCTTAATCATTTAAATGCTGAGAGCTCCTCTTTCCTGGGGAGGGGAGGAAACTGCGGCTTGAGGGGGTGAAGCATCCTGCCCGTGCTCACAGGGCAAGGAGGGGCTGTGGCCGGATTCTGACTGGACAACCTCAAAGCCCACGCTCCCCTCCACGTACGAGTCCCCCGTAGGACCCGCAGACGGGTCATTTCACAGCCCGTTATTCGCCGTGCACTCAGACCCCCGGTGGCTTCCCAGGATGGAAGCCTAGTCCGTGTCTCTCACGGTTCCCACGTCAGAGGCTTGGCACCCACAGGGCAATATCTGTGCTTCACTCCTGCTTCACTCTTGCCTCTGTTTACCTGTGGCCCAGCAGAGCCTCCCCACCCCCCACGGCCCCGCTGGAAACCTGGACTTGCTCTACGTTTCCCCAAGTCATCGTCTCCACCTGAGCACCCAGGGGACCTTTATTTGTCTGTTTGTCTGTGAGCCCAGGGAGGGCAACTTGCACTTGGCCCCTTCTGTTCCCCACTGAGCGCCAGTGCTGGGCACAATGCTAAGTGCTCAACAAATATTGGTCACATAATGAAGGAAGAAAGGACTCAAGATCTTCAGTCCCCCCACCCTCCACCCCAACTGAGTCCCCCAAACACTTCACTTGCTGGTGCCGCGATTTCAGGCTTCAGGGGGGTGGGTACAGCCAGCCATGGCCTCACTGGACTGTCCACCAGCCTTGGCTGGGCCTGACACAGACCCCACTCTAAGGAGCAAGGGAATCAGAATTCAGCGAAGTCACAGAACTGCAAGGGTCACAGGGCTGTGATTCCCTAGGGGGCATATCCCCCCTTCCCCTCCCCATGTAACAGCCCATCCTGGCCCAGGAGCATCTCTCTGGAGGGCCCAGTGGAATGGGATTACTGGGGTTCCAGCTTACACCCCTGCTCGGGGGAACCCTGCTATGCTGGGGGGGGGGGTGTTGCTCTGCTTCCAGCAGCTTCCCTCCTCCCAGTGCTGAGACTCCAGCTCCGTGTGTTCCAGGAAATCCAGGCCACATTTCCCTCTAGGAGCCGCCGCCCAAAGGGACCCTCTGGGGACAGATGGAGCATTTTTGAGGAAAAGGCAGGGTGAGGGTGCGGGGTGTGGGAGAGAGAGTCACCAAAAAAAAAAAAAAAAAAAGTGGCTGGGCCAGGAATGTGCCTGGGTGAACCAGAGCCAAGCCTCCTGTCACATCCACAGCTGTGCTGGCCAGGGCAGGGCGCAGGGCGCAGGCGGGGCGGGGTCACTCTCGGGACAGGACACCAGCTGCCAACCTGTTCCTGGCGGGAGGACGGGCTCCCTGCCCCCAACCTGTTTGGGGAGGGGCAGGGCAAGAGCCCGATCCAGGAGTCAGGACACTGGGCTCTGCCACCCCAGGCCCTTCTCCAGCCCGGGCCTCAGTTTCCCCATCTGTATAATGACAAGATTTCAAGAGATGCTGGGTTATGGTGACTTTTCAATAAGAGACTGGTTGAATGGAGCAAGGGCCAGTCACAGTATTTGGTTCTTAATTTGGGGTCCAGGACTCAAGGATTCTGTGACGTCAGATGGGAAAAAATTAACTTCATACCCACTAGCACCTGACTGAAATGCAACATTTCCTTCAAGTGTGAATGTGGACCGCAAGCTACGGCAGGGTTAGCAGTGACCTTGTCACACACAACAGGAGTCGAAGATGCTTCAGTCTGACAAAACGGTGGTTGCAGGCACCCTCACCAACTGTTTACGCTCGGGGCGCCTGGGTGGCTCAGTTGGTTGAGTGACCGACTTCGGCTCAGGTCATGATCTCACGGTCTGTGGGTTTGAGCCCCCTGTTGGACTCACTGCTGTCAGTGCAAAGCCCACTTCAGAGCCTCTGTCCCCCTCTCGCTGCCCCTCCCCCACTCACGCTGTCTCTCCCAAAAATAAATTTTAAAAAATTGTTTGCGCTCATCATGACCTGAGACCGCATCCGCATCTTTGATTTAATGTGCTAATAAAGAAACTCGTGTACGACTCTATCACAAAGCCTTATCACTACTGCACTAATAACGGTGCATCTCAGTATAACCGGTCTCCTTTGTGATCCTATGGACTTTATTTTATGCACTTAAAAAAAAACCATGAATGTGAAAATGGGCCCATTGCATCACCAAATACCAAAGCGGTCCATGGTACATAAAGCAAAAACCCCTGCCTCATAGACGCCATTTTTTTATGTTTTTTTTTAATTAATTTATTTTTTTGAGAGACAGAGACAGCGCGAGCAGGGGAGGGTCAGAGAGAGAGGGAGATACAGAATTGGAAGCAGGCTCCAGGCTCTGAGCTGTCAGCACAGAGCCCGACGTGGGGCTCTAACCCACGAACTGTGAGCTCATGACCTGAGCCGAAGCCAGACGCTTAACTGACTGAGCCACCCAGGCACCCCCATTTTTATTTTTTAAATGGGAAGTCCTTTATAGACTGACGTGGAATGGTGTCAAAACACAGTGTTAATTGCAGTGCAAAAGCACGATGTACCAATGTCTGTGTAAGACACAGGCTGGGCACCTACATTTGCTTGATGCCCATAAAATACCTACAAGGGGCCCCAAACAGGTACCAGTAGTCAGTCTCTAGAGTCAGAGGGAGACTTGTCACTCAACACTTTGAATACTGATTTTTTTTTCATATACATGTATATTCAGAAAGAGTTGGGATTCTGGAAAGAAGTCTGTGGCTCCGTGGAAACACAGTTTTTGAATGCTTGAAATATCTCCTGGTTAAAAAAAAAAGGGGGGGGCGCCTGGGTGGCTCAGTCGGTTGAGCGTCCGACTTCAGCTCAGGTCATGATCTCACAGTTCGCGAGTTCGAGCCCCACGTAGGGCTCTGTGCTGACAGCTCAGAGCCTGCTTCACATTCTGTGTCTCTTTCTCTGTCTCTGCCCCTCCCCTGCTCATGTTCTGTCTCCCTCTCTCTCAAAAATAAATGAACATAAAAAAAAAAAACCACTCATTAAAAAAAAAGAACAAAAGAAGAAAGAAAGAGAGAGAGAGCCCGGTAGACAGACGCCAGTAAACTCCTTTGCAGTCGCAGCTCAGTGGCCCTGGGTGCATCTGAGGGCAGCTGTCCACCCACTCAGGCTCAAGGGGAACTTACCCAGCCCCCCACTCAGGTCTCAACACCCACTGCCTAGCATCTTCCTTCTGGATGAATCATGTGTTTGTGGACTGAAAGGCAGGGTTATCCCAGCCAGGAAGTCCTTAGAGTCATCAGCATGGAAGCATCCCCTCAAAGCGGAAAAAACATAGCCTTCAGAGGCTGGAGATATGGGTTCAAGTCCCAACCTGGCCACACGATTCACAGCGTGAGCCACCACATCTCTGCGAGCAGAAGGCACCTGCCAGGTCTCACGCTGGAGACCCACAGATACCTCTGGACGCCCAGGTGGGCGCTTCCAGCCCTGAAGCCCCTCTGTTTGGGGGAAATGGGAAGCTCTTGGCAGCCACTAAAGGTAGGAAGGAGGACAAAGGGGTGTGTTATGCCCGCCTTCCTCTGGCTCTGCAGATATAGACAGAACTGAGACCCAGGCAAGCTAAAAACAGAAACCTCAGGACCCAGCCACACTTCTGTGGACTCTCAAGAGCAACCCCAGAAGGTAGGTATCTTCCCCCCATTTTACAGATGAGGAAACCGAGGCTCAGAGAGGGGAAGAAGGCCATCTGAGGTCACACGGCCCTAAAGTGCTTTGACCCAGGTCACTTGGTGGGGCTACCTTAGCCCCCTGGGGACAGCTCTGTCCTGGCAACCCCAACCTCACACCGAGATAGGCCCGCTCAGGGGCGCGGCCTGTCTCAATGTGAACACCACTATTTTTAGTGTCCACAGCAGGGGCTAGGGGCCAAGCCAGGAGTGACAATGGGGGGAAGGGGGTGGGGCTGCTGGCGGCCGCCCCCGCACCCAGCAGCCGCCCCATTTCCTCGAGGAACCAGGCCGTGCACAATACAAGGAAAGCCTAGTGGGGAGTGGCTGGGGGCTCCCGTGGGGTGGGGGGGCTAACCTGGCCCATCAGGGCAGCTGGGGGCCTGGCGGAGGCCTCCAGACCAGAGGGAAATGGACCATTAGCCCAGCTGCCTGGTCCCTGGCAGAAGTGATCGTTCATGCTCTATATTCATACACACACACACACACACACACACACACACACACACATACACACACTTGCACACGCGCACGCGCTCACGCACAGAGGGGTCTTTTGTTAACTTTTCATCTCCAGCCTCAGAGGCAGAGAACTAGGCCCTGGGGACTCAACAAAGTCAGAGTCCCCCAGAGGCCAAGCAGGAATGAATTTGGGGGGCCAGGTGGGAAACGCTGTCATGAGCACCTCAGTCACTCTACAGGGCCCAGGCCTGTTGGGGAGGTGGGTCCCTGGTGGGGAGGGTCCCAGCGTGAGGCCGGGGGTCCCAGGAAGGAGCAGCTGTGTGACTGGAGCGGGGGGGTGGTTCCCCACAGCCTGGGAGGCAGAGCTCCTTCCTTGACTCGATTTAAAAAAAAAAGGGTTCCCGCTTTTCTGGGTGAGATGAAGCCAACTTGGTGTCTGAGGTTCTCACGTGTTGTGCCATGGCTCGGGGTGGGAGACTGCTTCTCCAGGTCCCTGTCCCCACACTGCCAGCCACCACAGACTGAACTCGGGGAGATGTCTCCTCGCCACCCCCACGGTTATGCCATGCCTCCCACCAGGGATGCCCTCCTCCCCGTCCTCCTGCCATCATTATAGCTCTGACAGTAAGGACAGTGACATGCTCATTGGCCAGCACATCCCAGGAACCAAGCACAGTGCCTGGCACGTCCATAAATACCAATGGAATGAAGTCCTCACCTCCTTCTGGAGCTCCTAACTGTCCAGGGAGGCAGACACACTCAACCCCACTGTAGGGAGAAGAAAGCAGACTAGGGAGGGACTGAAGATCACTGACTAACGATCACACACAGTGGGCAGCAGCCAAGGCAGCCCTTGTGTCTAGACCCAGGGTCCCCGGCTGTGTCCTCACCAGCCCACCTCTGCCCCCGGCCACCAGCTCCCAAGTTGGAAACTGGTATCTACATCTATGCCGCAGCAGTCCTGCTGGAAGATAAAGGTGGTGTTGGGCGCGGCGGATGGGTTCTCCTTCAGGTGGGATGGAACTGCACCCAAGGATCAGGAAGGGAAAGCAGAGGGGTTCTGGAGACAAGCCTGGGGCCAGGCCCTGCACAGAATGAAAAGTGACCCACTGGAGATATTCAAGCACCGAATGGGGAGACACTACTCAGCAAATGAGAAGAAACAAGGTGCGATCCATGCAAAAATACAGGTGACTCCCAGAGTGAACGAAGCCAGGCACAAAAGTACATGCTGTCTGAGTCCACTTATAAGAAATTCTAGAAGCGGCAAAACTAAGCCATAGTGACAGAAACCTGATGAGTGGTGGCCTAGGGCCAGGAGGTGGGCTTGGTGGGTGAAGGACACAAAGAACTTTGGGGGCGGGGATGGAAATGTTCTGCATCTTAATTGGGCGGTGGGTGGCCACGGAGCATGTCCACGTGTCAGAACTCATGGAAAGACACACTTAAAATGGATAACCTTGGGCTCCTCTGATTTTATGTTAATTACATCCTGATGCACTTGATTTTTAAAACTGGCACCATCTTGTCAACCTTGAGAATGTATGACTGCTTAGAAGCCCGACAGCATTCTTTCTGATACCAGAGTGTGCCTCCTCTCAGACCGTTCAAGGGCGTAACCCTCGGGTGGCATTATAGGTGCCTGCCTTGTCTTTTTCTGGGAGCACTCAACGCAGCCTGCCGTGTATGGAGCATGGAGTGTGGGCCACACTGAGCTCTGTGCGTGGGTGACTCGCTTTCCCCCAAACATCCAGTGAGATGGGTGCTCTTATCCCCACTTCACAGGAAGGGACCAGGCCGGGTGGGGGGGGCGGGGGGGCGGTTCTTGCTCAAGAGCGCATCGCTAGCAAGTGGGAGAAAGGGGATTTGAACCCAGCCTGCTTCCAGAGCCCTGGTTCCCCACCCCCGGCCCTGTGAAAGAGGGTGCAGGGGGCATAGTTCAGCCTTCCCAGGGGTCCCCTCTTTTCTGGCCTCAAATGTTCCCCGGCCCCTTCCAGGAAACAGAAGCCCAGCAGGGGTGTGGGCACCCCTCCTTAGGCACTTTGGAAGAGGTTTGAGCCCAAACAGGGACTTTGTGGACGTGTTCCTCCCAACACCTGTAGCCTGTTTGTTCCATTTCCTGGCCACGTGACCTGAGGCAAGTTCTTGCCTCTACCTACCCGTGTCTCCATGTGCTCATCTGCAAAGTGAGGATTAAAAATACCGGTCACCTTACTGCGTACGCGGTTTCTTTTAGGGGGTTAAAATGTTTTGGAACCAGATAAGAGGTGGCCGTCAGGCGACAATGTGGATGTGCTAAATGCCGCTGGATGGTACACGTTACACGGTTAGTTTTATGTTATGTGAATTTAACCTCAAAAACAAAGAAAAAGGGGGAAAGAGAGATCATCTGTTTAGATATAAATGGACACATACATTCAGGAAAAAGGTATCTACCTAAAAGGTGTAGCGAGGATTAAGAAAGCAGTAAAGGTCAAGTGCTTGGAATAGTGCCTGCCCCGCAGTAAGCAGGGAACACGTTTTTATTTCGGTTGTTACTTGGCGTCCCCGATTGTTGGCCAAGCTGCCATCCTCCATCACCAGCCGCTGGCGTCAGCCTCCTGCTGGGATCCCTGCTTCAGCTCCCACCTGCCCCATGTCCTCATATTTTCCCCCCCGGGGCAGCCAGATGGATGGGGTGTCCTAGAAACCCAAGTCACCTCAGGGACTCTTCTACTCAAAACTCTCCAACACCTCCCCATGTCATGGGAGAAATAGCTGAGGTCTTGCATGACATGTCGCTTGACACCCCTGTATGCCCTCACCTTCCATCGCTCCTGTCACTGGCCAGTCTCCAGCCACACTAGCCTCCTTGCCGTTTGCCCTCCCCTTTTTGCCAGGCATGCTCCTGCCCCAGGGCCTTTGCACTGGCTGTCCCCTCTGCCAGAATGCTCTTCTCCCCGATTCACACAGATGCTGCTGCATCTCTTTCAGATTTTTGCCCAAATGTCACCTCCTCGGAGAGGCCCTCCCTGACCCCCCTCGTAAAGTTGCTCTGCTCCAACCACTCATCCTGCCCTCACTGGCTGTACAGCCTGATGTGATATTGTACACCGATTTGTTTTCCCTGTTTCGTCCTTCTCCCCATGAGATGGGAGCCTTCTTATCTCTTCAGAGGGACTTTGTTTCCTCCTGGGAGCCCCGCCTGGCACAGGGTGACCCCTCCGTAGATCTTTAGCGAATGAATGCATGCCCTGGACAGTGCTTATCTTCTCATTCAGCTGGGCTCAGCACGTGTGAGTCACCAGGGACGGGGACCCTGGGCTTGCCTAGCAGCCCCAGTATCACCTAACATGGGAATGATGGGGGTATCCGTTGAGAGAAGACCTCTGCCCTGTTTGGGGTCCGGCTCCCTGAGGAGTCTGAGGCGGCAGGAGGGTTTGGGACAAGAACCCCAGGCCAAGGGCCTGGCCTGCCCCCACCCCATCCCTAGCCCTCTCCCCTGGGACTCTGGACTCCGCTTCCTCCCCCTGCAGCTGTTCCAGCCTTTTCCTTTCCTCTTCATCTGGCCTGAGCTACATCTCCTCTGGCCTTTATCTTCCCCTCAGCTGCTCTGGGGAGTTCGAGGCCCTCCCCCTCCATCCTCTCCTTCCCCACCCTCCTGGCCTGGGCCCTAAAGCCTCCCCCTGAGGCTCAGCGCCCCACCCCAGCCTCTCCCCACACCTCCAGCCACCCCCAGGGGGGCAGATCCCGGGAATGGGGACCAGGCAGGGGATCTGGGTCCCTCAATGGGCCTCTCAGCCTCTGTGTGACCCATCTCTCCACTCAGGGGCCAGCAGGGGGACTAGGAAGTCTGTGCTCCAGTCTCAGCTGGGCCACTTGCTGGCTGTGTCGCCTTAGGCAAGTCCCTTAACCTCTCTGTGTGTCAGAATTGGTCTCAACACAACAATGCAATGCAATGATGTGAATTGCAAAGTGCTAAACCACCCTTGGCCGTGTGCTTGTACCATGTTTCTGACCCAACAAACCCAGAGCTCTGAGGGAGAGCCTCCCAGTGGCCCCTGACCTATCCCAGAGGTTATCTACCATCATTACCCTCATCCCTCATCACATCATCAATAATATCCTCAGGTTTGAGAAAGGCCACAGTCAAAGGTCCATCTCCTTCGAGACAAGGGAAAAGCCCCAGGGAACATTCTAGAATAGAACCCCACCCCCAAGCTCAGCCCACCAGCTCCCAGGGGGCCCCACAGTCATTCAAGCCAGAGAAGAGTCATTATAATTCCAGTTTACAGATTCAAAAGCTGGAGCCCAGAGAGCTTCCGGCTGCCTGACCCCAAAGCTAGGCTCCATTGCTATCCCCGAGTGACAGATTGGGTCCCTGTCCAGCCCTCCGTACTGTGCCCACCTGAGCGCCCTGAGCACTTCCGCTCAGCAACTCGTCTCCCTAGTTCTCCCCGGGCATCTGCCTGCCCTTCCAGGTCCTTCTGATTCCATCCAGGCCGGGAGCCGCCAATGCTGGGTCCACCTCACTTTCCCTCTGAATTCCAGAACAGCAGAGGCTGGTGTCATTGAGAGCCGTGGGGGCCCCAGGCCTAGAATTAGCTCATAAATATTAACCGCTACCACACAAGATGAGCTCATTCCTATCTTAAAGTGAGACTCAGGGCAATTAAGTGAGCAACTCGCCCGAGGTCACATAGCTGGGGGGCGGGGGGGTGAACCAGAAATGACATTCAGGTCTCTCTGACTTCCAAATGCCCTCAAAGAGCTCGGTGGCATTGGGTGACTGCATTGCCAGCTCTACTCCTCAGTTTCCCCATCTCTAAAATGGAAAGAGTAACACTGAATCCATGAGATTTGTTGAGCTGTGAGAATTCTATTATACAAGTTTATAAAGCGTCAAGAACAGCACTGGGCACAGGGGTGAGGCATCGCTGAGGGACTAGGGGGCTCTGAGGTCAGGCCGACCTGGGGCCAAATCCCAGCTCTGCTGCTTTTGCTCATGGAGACAATTACTTTATGTCTCTTGGAGCCTCACTAAACTCATCTGGAAAACAGGGATGATCAGCCCCTCTCCCCAAGACGGTGCTGGTCCCCAAAGCTTAATTTTTTAAATGCTAAAAAACACGACTCGCGTCCAAATAAAAATGGCCAAATCATAGGTAATTCATTAGCATTAACCCATCAGCAGAACGGAGAAGCTGGTGCAAAGCATTTAAGAGAGGCTGGAAAGGGGGGCCTGGGTGGCTCAGTCAGGTAAGCATCCAACTTTGGCTCAGGTCATGATCTCACGACTCGTGGGTTCGAGCCCCGCATTGGGCTCTGTGCTGACAGCTCAGAGCCTGGAGCCTGCTTCGGATTCTGTGTCTCCCTCTCTCTCTGCCCCTCCCCTGCTCATGCTCTGTCACTCTCTCTCTCAAAAATAAATAAACATTTAAAAAAAATTTAAAAGAGAGGCTGAAATGTTGACAGTCCATGAAAGACAAAATGCTGAGATAAGACTCCGGAACTGGTTAATGTCCTACAGGACAAAAGAGCTGTAACCTTTGGGGCGATCTTTTCTACCGGAGAAAAATGACTTGCAACTTACATCTGCAAGTGAACATACAACTTCCCCATGCTGGGGTCCTAAAAATTAGTGTATGGCGTGTGAAACATAGATCTCTTCCCCCAGAGAGCTGGGTACCCCTGGGGCAGGCCTGTTGGACAATGTTCCAGCACGTTCCTGACGGGACATACAGTCCTCCTCCTGCATGATGTCCAAGTTTTGGATACTTTTTTTTTTTTTAACCTGAAGGTGCAATGAAATACGGAGGTAGGGGGAATTTATCAGTTTTGAAGCGCTGAGTGCCTCTTGGCTTATCTGCCTCGTGTCTCCGTCCTCCAGCCAGAACTCTGAGGGAGTCCCTCCCAGGAGCCCCTACACTCACCAAATGAGGTGAACAGTGAGCTAGGAACACTCACGAGACTGTAAGCTGTCTATAAATGTGGTCTTATGGATCTTTATTTCCTTCCAGAGCACTCTGATGACTAAGGCTGACGCTAGCGTGAGGCGCTGTTGAACATCACGCAATCCATAGGATCCTCCATGTGGAGTCCCCACTCACCCCCCGACTCTCCGGGTCAGCCTGGACAAGTCTTTGTAGCTTCATCTACTCGACAATTATTTCCTGGGGGCCTAATTGCTGCCACGCACTGTCCTGGGCCCTTGGGATGAAGCACCAAACAAGACGGACCAGTCCCCGCCTTCGAGGGCCTAGAATCTAGGAGACAGAAAATTAGCCCATGTAGAGGTTAAATAATTTACAAATCGCCATAAGCAACTAAAAGGAAAGGAACAGGGCTGAACACGAGCAGGGCCACCGGCTTCCTCGCCAGCAGAGGAAGGCCTCCCTCAAGAGGTGACGTTCAAGCTCAGCCATAAGGAATGAGAGCATGCCAGCCGATGGAACGGTTGCGAGAAAGGCATCCCAGGTAGGGGGTACAGCATGTGCAAAGGCCCTGGTGCAGTAACAGGCTTCAGGGAACCGAGAGAAACAGTGTGGCCAAAGAGAGTGGCAGGAGGTGATGTGAGGGAAGTCAGCAGGACCTGAATGGTGGTAAGGGTAGTAGGGGTAGAGGGTGATCTGGCAAGAGACGCAGATTTAATTCTAACCATGATAGGAAGATACGGAGTGTTTTGGTCAGACATGTCCATTATCCCCATCCGTGGAAGGAAGGTCCTGGTCTCCGCCTCAAGGCTCCAACCGAGGTGTTCACGGTGTGGTCCGGCATCATCTGGAACTCTCCGGCCCCAGACCTAACAGATCAGACAACTCTGAGGGGGTGCTCAGCACTCTTGTTTTATCAAGCCCTCCAGGTGATAAGAATGCTAAGCGGTGGGGAACCTCTCTACTCTGGTAGAAACGCGACCCACTGTCGCCACCTGGTGCTGCCTCTTGGGAACTACAGCTTGGGCGCCACTTTTCACCGCCAGCCCCTTTTGAGCACTTCCAGAGCCTGCTGGTGGACAGGAGGGTGGCTTTAGAGTGTGCCTGGCCGCTTTTCTCACATGCAAGGACACGCAACATAGGAGCGTTTCCCCAGTGATTTAACTTCAAGTTGTCTTCCTGCTACATTTGGGAGAAAACCAGATTTCTCACACAGTCGGCTCTCTTCTCTCTCTCCTCTCATTTGCACACTCCCTGCCAGCCACGCTGGCTTTCTTGCTGCTTCCTTGCTGTTCCCTCTGCCTGGAATGTTCTTTCCCCCATATTTGCATGGCCAACTCCTTCACTTCATTCAGATCGCTGTTCAAATGCCACCTCCTCCGGGAAACCTTCCATGACCACACTCACCAAGGAGTGCCAGCCCCACTTCCTATGGCCCTGTCTTCTTCTTCTTCTTCTTCATCCCCTTCATCCCAATTATTTCATATATTTATTTGATTTTTGTCTATCTTCCTTGTAAGACTGTGAGTTCCAGTGAGGCAGGGATGGTAGTCTGTTCTGTACACTGTTCTATCCCCAGCACAAAGAGTAGGTGCTCCATAGATACATACTGGATGAATACACTCTGTGAGGCAGGTATGATCACCCTCTTTCCCGCCAGTGGGGAAATGGAGGCTCAGCAAAGCAATGTGACTCACTCTAGTTCATACAATGAGCAAGTGGCTGGGATCTGAATTTGCTGGATCGGGAAGCTGAGGTGCGGGCCTGTGTCCATGGTGGCCGCCTGGGGTCCCTGAGGCCGGGAGACTTTTCAATCAGGCCGCCAGGTCTCCATTACCCAAGATCAGCAAGCAGGGTGTTGTGAGGCCTGAAGGGGGCTCTTCAAGGTGAAGAAACAGAGGGTAGGAATCCAGTGCTGAGATCCTAAGTGGGGCGGCACCACCAGGAGCGTCCGTCGGCGGTCCCCGGAGATTAGGGGGTGCCCGGGTAGACAGCAGGATGGGTCCGAAGCCCTAGGAGGTATTGAGATCTCTCTTTGGTAATTAGCCAAGGCGAAAATCCCGTTGTTAATGATCACATGCAGACACGATGTGTAGGGGGTGTGTTTTGTTTTTACTAATTTTTAATAGACTTAATCTTTTAGAGCCGCTTTAGGCCTGCAGAAAAATTGTGCAGAAATTACACAGTACCCTGATACTTCCTCCCCGCCCCTCACAGTGTCTCCTGTGATTAACACTTTGCATTAGTGTGATACATTTGTTACAACTGATGAACCAATATTGATACATTATTGTTAGCTGAAGTCCATGGTTGTGACAAATGCATAATGCCCTGTATCCACCACTACAGTATCCTAGGGACCTGTTTCACTGTCCTAAAAATGCCTGTCGCCCCGTCTACTCATCCCTCATCTCCTCCCCCCAAATCCTTGGCAACCACTGGTCTTTTTATTGTCTTTAGAATTTTGCCTTTATCAGCACCGTGTATAGTTGCTTGGCTTTAATATACAGTGAATCTGTTGGACAGCGACCTATACATAAATTGGGAACAGGCCAGCTTGGGTTCGGTTCTGAACTTTTCCTAGAACTACTCGTGTTTGGGACCATCATGTGGTCATGGTGCTCATTCAGCCCCCAGATTCGAGGTGAGTCCGCCCTCAGCCATGTGTTGTTTTTTTATGGATTGTGCCCAAATATTGACATATTAATGTATTCTAAATCACTTCATTTTATTTTCTTTTATATTACAACTAGGGTATTATTTGTTAAAAATTATCTGCGTTGGTGGGGGGGTGGGGTAGGGTGCCTGGGTGACTCAATCCGTTAAGTGTCCGACTTTGGCTCAGGTCATGATCTCACAGTTCGTGGGCTCAAGCCCCGCATTGGGCTCTGTGCTGACAGCTCAGAGCCTGGATCCTGCTTCGGATTCTGTCTCTCTCTCTCTCTCTCTCTCTCTCAAAAATAAACAAACATTTTTAAAAAAAAGTATGTGCAGTGGTAGGTTATGTCATTTATGAATATCAACTGAGAAAAGAAAAGAAGCCTGGTAATCGTCACAAGGAACACTGGGTCCCACAGGACAGTCACAAAGGTGGGAGAGCCAGTCCCTCAAAAGGGACCATGCTGGCTAAGTGACTTACACGAGAATCAGTACATGAGGACAGTTCCCCTGCCCGGTGCTACACAAGGTGTAGGGCTGCCCCACTTTACAGAGGGGGAAACTGAGGTACAGACTGATTAAGTCCCCTGGATGAAGCTGGAAACTGAATCCCAACCCACTCCCCTAACCACCCAGCATCCAGCTCTGGATTTCCTAGGGCTCCTGGAAAGACCATGGTGGGTGAGTTGAGCATCCCCAGGCCCAAAGACCCCAGGAAGGGATGGAGAGCCACATAGCAGGGCAGAGAAGTCAAAGGCAGAGGTTGTGGCCTGGGTTCCAATCTTGGCTGTGTCATGTGTGACCCTGAGACAGCCACGCCCCCTCTCTGAGGCTCGGTGGTCTCAGCTGTAAAATGGGTCACCGAAGTGTGGTAGGTACTGTCCCTTTCCATGTTACCAATGTGGAAGTTGTGTCTCATAGAGGAGAAATGACATTCCCAGTGGTGGTGGTGGGGGGGGTGTGGAATGGTCCTCTAAGGTAAGGACACACTCCATTTCTCAGTTAGGTCCCCGAGGCTCCTTCAAAGCCCAATTCCAGATTTGCAGGACACTAGGCAAAGGTCGGGGGTCACTTGCCATTCCTCAGTCCAGCCACCCTCATGTGACTCCCACAGTGCAGAAGTATCTGGAGGGGCACCTGGGTGGCTCAGTCAGTTGGGCGTCCGACTTCGGCTCAGGTCATGTTCTTATGGTTCGTGGGTTCGAGCCCCACGTCGGGCTCTGTGCTGACAGCTCAGAGCCTGGAGCCTGCTTCGGATTCTGTGTCTCCCTCTCTCTCTGACCCTCCCCTACTCATGCTCTGCCTCTTTCTCTCAAAATAAATAATAAAACATTAAAAAAAAAAAAAAGAAGTGTCTGGAAGCCAAGAAGGCTGGAGAGTGCTATCTTTGGAAGCACTGGGCCTCAGATTCCCTGTGCTCGACTCCAGCTCTGAAACAGTTCCCAGATCAATCCATTCCTCTCCATCTCTCCTCCCACTGCCACCCAAGTTTATACCATAATCACCTCTTGCCTCCCACCTCCTCACTCCCCACCCACTAGCCAAGGAGATCTTTTATAAATATAAAATCACCGAACTCCTGGGTGGCTCAGTCGATTAGGCATCTGAGTCTTGGTTCAGTTCAGGTCACGATCTCATGGTCTCATGAGTTTGAGCCCCACTCATGAGTGAGCACGAAGCCTGCTTGGGATTCTCAATCTTAATCTCTCTCTGCCCCTCTTCCACTCATGCAGTCTTTCTCTCTCTCTCTCAAATAAATAAATAAACTTAAAAAAATAATATACATATATAAATGAAATAAACAAAGGTAAAATCACATGAAGTTACTCTACTGCTTAAACCTTCCATGGCTCCCTATTGTTCTTAAGCCAAATGCTTCTGCGTGGTACCCAGGACCCTGCCCACCTCTGTCATCTCTTTTCCCCGATGCTTCCTCCACTTTCCTTGTGGAGGAAGCACTTTCCTTGTGTAGTTCAGGCCACACTGGCCTCCTCCACGTGCCTTGAATGCACCAGCCATGTTCCTATCTTAGGACCCATGCCAATGCTCTTCCTCCTCCTCCCCTCCTCCCCTCCACCAAGACAGCTTTTCCTGCCATGCACGTTCATACCGGGCCCTCTCATCTCCCCCGGCAATAATCCCAGTTTGCAAGGATAGATTCGTCTGATTATCTTCTACCCAACTGGACTGAGCTCCACCGGCCCAGAGACACTGACCTGTTCAGAACCTAGAAGTGTCTACCCCAAAGAAGGTGCTCAGGAATGGCAGACTGCAGTCATCCCCTTTCCCATAGAAGAGAGAATGGCCCGTCCCCTCCACATGTGGACTGAGACATGCAAGACAAACCTGAGGGGGAACCTGGAGGAAAAGTGGAAGGCAGAGGGAATCCCAGGCACAATTCAATTCACTGTTGGGCATGAGCCTACACGTACCAGACACTGCTATGCACTGGGGATGCCACATGTATGCTAGGCGGTGACAGAACAAGGTCTGAGCCACGCTGCCTCGCTGTGCAAGTGTAGGCAAGTCACTAACCCTCTCTGAACCTCGATGTCCCCAACTACCAAATGGGAGACTTGAAGGAGTTACTTCATTACAGAAAACTCAAGCCTTAGGACATAAGTGTTGATATACTCTTGAAACACCAATGGAACCAGTAATTCTGTTGGGTCACTCTTGCTGCATCACAAATCATTCCAAGATTTGGTGACTTCCCACAACGCTTTTTGCCCCTCACTGTTGTGGGTCAGGAATTTGGGGAAGGAACAGCTGAGCAGTTCTTCTTTGGTGCAGTCAGATGTTGGCCAAGCTTGTGGTGATTCAAAGGTTCAATGGCTGCCTGTCAGCCAGGGACACCAGTACGCGGCCTTTCCACTATGGTGGTCCCGGGCTGTCAGCCTGTTACACTTATTACCTTCACCTCTTCCATTATCTCAGTTTCAAGCAGCCAGTCATCTGCGTGACCATCACCTCCTATCTTTCTAGCTCACTCTCTCTGGTACCCAACCCCCACAATCCTTCAGTTCCACCGGGAACTCTGATCCATGGAGCCTACCACTTTTCCCTCTTGTCCTCACCCCCACCCTTGCCAGTTAAAGCCCGTGGGCATCATTATTTCCATGTACTGCACCCCCTCCGCAAGGTGCCCCTGTCCCTCTCTGGCTAAATACGCACTGGTTCACACCCACTCTGTCCCTCTGTGCTTGTTCCCATGCAGGGGGATGTGGCTGGAGCATGGAAGCCACCGTGGGCACTGGTCTCACCTTACTTACATGATGGCTAGCCTCAATGGGGTCTTCAGTGCTGCCTGACAATCAGTGGCTCCCTTGATCCACTCTGTCTCCCCAGACAGTCCCTTCCCATCTTCTCCTCAAATGGCCATTGCCTTCTCCCCTATTCTGCTCTTAGCTGAGGACCTTGCTTCCTATTTCACAGGGAAAATTCTAGCAATCAGGAAATACTTCCAGGACTTTCCACTGCCCTCATTGGTCCTTGAATACTCTGCCCTCTCTTCCATGATGATGAATGGACCATCTGTGCTCCAAGCCATGGTCAACGTCAGCCCCTCTCCGGTGTATCCCAACCTTTTCTCTCTTGTGTCGTCATTATTTCCGATCTACTGAATTATTCTTGCCAACATGCAAACATGCTAATATTTCTGCATTTAAATGACTTATCTTGATCCCACTTTGCTCTCCATCTACCACCCCATCCTCAGTCCTACAGCAAAACACCTCAAAAAGTTGTCTGTACCCACTACCTCAGTGTCTCTACTTGCTCTCTTTCCATTACAGAAGAAGTATAAAAATAGTACAAATGGGGCACCTGGGTGGCTCAGTCGGTTAGGCAACCGACTTCAGCTCAGGTCATGATCTTGCAGTTCGTGAGTTCGAGCCCCACATCAGGCTCTGTGCTGACAGCTCAGAACCTCGAGCCTGCTTCAGATTCTGTGTCTCCCTCTCTCTCTCTCTCTGCTCGTCCCCCACTCACACTCTGTCTCTGTCTCTGAAAAATGAATAAACGTTAAAAAAATAGTACAAATAAATAAATAAACTTAAAGAATGCTGAAAGACCAATCACCCGGATTTTACCATTTTTGCTTTATCATTCTCCCTCCCGTCCCCTTTCCTCCTTTCCCGTCAGAGCTCCTCTTGAACTCTTTCACAGTAAGTGGCAGACATGATTCCCTTTTTTCCTAAAAATCAGTGTGTATTTCCTTAAAAAAAAAGGACATTCTCTTACAATACCCCAAATCGGGAATTTTTACATTGATATCATACTATCTAATCTATAGATGTTTCAAATTCCCCCAATTGTCCTACTCATACCCTTTATAGTAAAGTGAAAACGATTTTTTTTTCCTGGTCCAGAATCTCACATCATTAGTCCGGAACTGCTCCTCAGTCTGTCTTTCATGACCTTAACATTTTTGAAGAGTAAGGCCAGTCATTCGGTAGAAATGTCCCTCAATTTGGGCTCGTCTAGTGCTCAGTCATGAGTCAAAGGATTCAGTCAAACACTTTTGGCAGACATACCACTAAAGAGATGCTGCGTCCCTCTCAGTGCATCATACTGGGAGGCACTTGATATCGATTTGTCCCAATACTAGTGATGTTTATTTTGACCACTTGGTTGACTGGTGTCTGTTGGCTTTCTCCACTGTAATGTTACTATTTTGCCCTTTGTAACGAAAAGTATCTTGTGTATACTAGATATAAGATACTAAAAGTATCTTAGTATCATAGAGACTAAGACTATGGAAATATCCTGTTTCTTGTCAAACTTTAATCCATGATGGTAGCATTTATTTATGATTCTCTCCTGAAATGATTATTCTATAGGAGTTGCCAGATGGTGATTTTCTAATTCCCATCTTCTCCATTTACTAGTTGACTTTCTACTCTCAAAAAGGGTTTTCTGGGGCACCTGGCTGACTCAGTTGGTAGAGCATATGACTCTTGATCTTGGGGTTGTGAGTTCAAGCCCCACATTGGGTGTAAAGATTACTTAAAAATAAAATCTTTAAAAAAAGAAAAAGCTTTCCTTTCCCTTCCTTCCTTTCTTTCTGTCTTTCCGTCTTCCTGTATGTACTCATTTAAATCTTCTTCCACTCTCTCTCTCTCTCTCTTTATTTTTTTTAATGTTTGTTTATTCTTGAAAGAGAAAGAGACAGAGTGTGAGCAGGGGAGGTGCAGAGAGAGGGGACCAGAAACCGAAGCAGACTGCAGGCTCTGAGCTAGCAGTCAGCACAGAGCCCAACACGGGGCTTGAACCCACGAACCATGAGATCATGACCTGAGCTGAAGTCAGGCGCCTAACCGACTGAGCCACCCAGGTGCCCCTCTTCCACTCTCTCTTAACCCCACTCCAGTCAGGCTTGGGCTCCCACCATTCTATCTCAACTCTTTCCTGTCAAAGTAACAACGCCCTCCACTTTCCTAAATCAGCTCTGGGGTCCTGTCTTCCTTGACCTCTCTCAGCACCATTAGACACAGACCATCAATTCTCCTCTCTTGAAATGTTTTCCTTACTGGGTTCCCAGGACGTGTGTCTTGGTGGCTATCTCTGAAGCTCCTTAATGTCAGATGCCCGAGGCCCGTCCTCCAGGCCCCTTCCTCTCCTCTCCTCTCCTCCTTCCTTCTTTATGTCCACTTCCTCAGAGATCTCACCCAGTCTCGTGGCTTTAAAAACCATTTCTATGATGAGGACTCCTGAATGAGTCTACTTGGGCTGCCAGAACAGGACACCACAGACTGATGACTTAACAACAGAAATGTATTTTTTATTTCTCCCAGTTCTAGAAGATCAAAGTGCCAGGAGGGTTGGTTTCCGGTGAGGATGCTCTTGCTGGCTGACTTCCTTCTCCTTGTGTCCTCATATGGCCTTTCCTCTGTGCACACTCAGAGACAGAGAGAGAGAGAGAGAGAGAGAGAGAGAGAGAGGTAGGACATGCTCTAGAGTCTCTTCCTCTCCTTACAAGGACATCAGTCCTACTGGATTAGGGCCCTACCTTTATGACCTCATCTAACCTTAATTACTTCCCTAAAGGCTTTATCTCAAAATACACTACGTTGGGGGTTAGGGCTTCAACATATGAATTTGGGGAGACACAATTCAGTCCAAAACAACTGCCCAAATTACATCTCCAGCCTGGACTTCTCTCCTAGGTTTGGAGTCATGCATGGAACTTCTTAAACCGCTTTCTTTCTTTCTTTCTTTCTTTCTTTCTTTCTTTCTTTTGAGAGAGCGTGCATGCACACACATGAGCAGGGGAGAGAGGCAGAGGGAGAGACAGCTAGAATCCCACAACCCTGGGATCTGAGCCAAAATGAGAGTCAGACCCTCAACCAACTGAGCCACCCAGGTGCCCCCCTCCCCCATGCATGCAACTTCTAATGGAGAATCTCCACTTGGAAGTCTGATGGGTGCCTCACATTGAACAAGTCTCAAATGGAACTGCTAATCTCTCCCTTCTTTCCCTACCTGGAAAAGTTCTCCCATAGCCTTTCTTATCTCCGTTAATGGCAAACTCCTGCTTTCAATTCCTCTGCCCCAAAACCTTGGAATCAATTCATCAGTTTCTTTCTTTCTCTCTCTCTTTTTTATATTTATTTATTTATTGAGAGACAGAGCACGAGCAGGGAGAGTCAGAGAAGGAGACACAGAATCTGAAGCAGGCACCAGGCTCTGAGCTGTCAGCACAGAGCCCGACACAGGGCTCGAACCCACAAACTGCGAGATCATGACCTGAGCTGAAGTCAGCACTTAACCAACTGAGCCACCCAGGCACTCCTGGCTTTACTTTCAAAATAACCCCAGAGTCTAACATGGACTCACAGCATCGCCACCTTTGGTCTGGATTGTGGCAGTGGCCTCTGACCTGCTCTTCCTGTGCCAGCCCTGCTCCCATTCCATGTATTCTGCACCCAACTGCTGGCAAGACCCTGTAAAAATGCAAAGCAGGGCCTGTCCTCCATCTGGTCAAAACCCTCGAACGTCCCTCATCACTGGGAGCAGAAGCCAAAGTCCCTATCACGAGGCACAAGGCTGTGCACGATCTGGTCCCAGGGTTATCTCCCTGATATCACCTCCGCCTTGCCTGCTCAGCTCAGGTGCCTGGGTGGCTCAGTCAGTTAAGCGTCCAACTTCGGCTAAGTCATGATCTCACGGTTTGTGGGATCGAGCCCCACGTCAGGCTCTGTGCTGAGCACTAGCTCAGAGCCTGGAGCCTGTCTTCAGATTCTGTGTCTCCCTCTCTCTGTGACCCTCCTCTGTTCACGCTGTCTCTCTCTCTCAAAAATAAATAATAACATTAAAAAAATCTTAGAGGGGTGCCTGGGTGGCTCAGTCGGTTGAGCATCTGAATTCAGCTCAGGTCATGATCTCACAGTTGTGGGTTCTAGCCCCACATCGGGCTCTGTGCTGACAGCTCAGAGCCTGGAGCCTGCTTCGAATTCTGTGTCTCGCTCTCACTCTGCCCCTCCCCCACTCACACTCTGTTTCTGTCTCAATAATAAATAAACATTAAAAATTTTTTAAAAAATCTCAGAGTCTCTCTTAAAAAAAAACACACACCAAACATGAGTCCCCTTCACGCCCTTTGCCCGCTCGGTTCCCTCTTCTTGGAACAGTCTTCTCCCACACACCCTCGGGCCTCCCTGCCTCACCTCTCCCAGCTGTTCGCTCAAGAACCACCTTCCCGGTGAGGCTTGCATTGATTATCTATTTGAAGCTGTACCGCAGCCCTTCCCGGTCCCTTCCCTGCCTTATTTTTCCCCACGGAGCTCATCACCATCTGATGGGCCACACATCTCTCTGAGGAACATGAGATCGTGAGAACGGGGACTTTGTTTTGTTCACAGTTAGTCATGATCACTTGCATTAATTGCATCCTTGCTGTATGCCAGCATATTTTTTTAATTTTAATGTTTTCTGATTTGTTTGAGAGAGAAAGAGAGACAGAATGTGAGCAGAGAGAGAGGAAGACACAGAATCCAAAGCAGGCTCCAGGCTCTGAGCTGTCAGCATAGAGCCCGATGCGGGGCTTGAACCCACAAACCTTGAGATCATGATGTGAGCCGAAGTCAGATGCTTAACCGACTGAGTAACCCAGAAGACCCTGTATGCCAGCATATTTTTTAGGGCTTTACTGTATTCCGTCACTGAATCCTGACCTGAGCCCTATGAACTGCGTATATCAGTTAGCAATCACTATAATAATGTTGCATAGCAAAGTCCCCCCAAAGTCTGAGGCTTCCAGCAGGAAATATTGATTTGTCCCTCCCTCACCTGCAGTCATTTGGGCTTTGGCCACTCTTGGCTGGGCTCTGCTGAGCTTGGCCCCATGTCACGTCTGCTACATATTTCTTCCACTCCTCTACAACAGTCTGCTTGGTGCTGGCAATTTGGATAGAAGCTCTACGTTCCCTAAACAGACACAGAACATTCTCCTCCCAACTGCTTAGCTTCTTGTCATTCAAAAGTGACAGAGTTCATGAAAAAACAATACAATTCAAAGGTTACTGCAACAAAACCAAAACATAAAACTTTCTTCACCCAGACTTTCCTACAGAACCTTCAACTGGGACTCTTTCAGGGCAGCTGGGTGGCTCAGTCAGTTAAGCGTCTGACTTCAGCTCAGGCCATGATCTCACAGTTCGTGGGTTCGAGCCCCACACCAGGCTCTGTCCTGACAGCTTGGAGCCTGGAGCCTGCTTTGGATTCTGTGTTTCCCTCTCTCTGCCCCTCCCCACTCATGATCTGTCTCTTAAATATAAAAAATAAAGGATAAAAAAAAAACCCACCTGGGACTCTGTTTCAAAAGATGCAATGCACTGATGATAGCCCCATCCTTATGGTAGAGGTGATGATTCCCAGGGGGACACGTGAAAACATGAGACCTCTTAAGGCCCAGGCTGGAACTTGCATTGCACAGGCCAAAGCAAATCGGTGGCCAAGCTTAGTATCAATGGAGAAGGGAGTGTAACCAGTCCTTGCTGGGGGGTAGCATGGCAGTCCCTGAACAGTAACCTAATTTGCCATAAGATATTTCATGCTCCATCCTCTCTTCTTTCTTTCCTTCCCTCTTTTCTTTTTTTCTTTTTTCTTTTTTTTTTTTTTTACATTTATTTATTTTTGAGAGTCAGAGAGACAGAGAGAGACAGAGCATGAACAGGGGAGGGGCAGAGAGAAAAAGAGACACAGAATCTGAAGCAGGCTCCAGGCTCTGAGCTAGCGGTCTGCACAGAGCCCAATGCGGGGCTCGAGCCCACTAACCATGAGATCATGACCTGAGCCGAAGTCGGATGCTCAACTGACTGAGCCACCCAGGTGCCCCGACCTTCCCTCTTTTCTTTCTTTCTTTCCTTCCCTCTTTTCTTTCTTTCCTTCCTTTCCTCTTTCCTTCCTTCCCTCTTTCTTTCTTTTCTTTCTTCCCTCCTTCCTTCCTTTCTCTTTTCTTCCTTTCTCTTTTTTCTTTCTTTCTTTCTTTCTTTCTTTCTTTCTTTCTTTCTTTCTTTCTAACAGATGAAGAAACTAGGGCTCAGAGAGATCAAAATAACTTGTCTGAGGTTACACTGCTAATAAACGACAGAGCTGGGATCCAACCAAGTTGGAGTCAAATTTACCAATGTCATGGCCACCAGGCCAAGCGGTTTGGACTTACCCTGAAGGCAATGAAATACCACTGAAAACACTTGAGCAGGAAAGGAACATAGTGTTTAATAAACTTTCCTCCAGTCGCAGTGTATGCGCAGGATGTGTGGGAGAGGGAGGGAGGAAGGGCTCCTGGAGGTAGTTACAAAACTTCAGGACAGAACTGATAAGGGACCGGGCTGGAGCCGTGTCAAAAAAGGGGGTGGGGCGGGGGTGGGGAACAGTTAACGTTAAAACCAAACAGAAAAAGACAGAGGTGAGACACAAGTTGAAGGGCATTTTAAAAACATGTTTTCTTTATGGAATGTCGAAATAAACATTTGTGTTTGTCACCAAACAAATTTCAAAGAAAAAAATTCGTGCAGCGCAGACGGAAGCACTCAAAGCAAAAGTTCCCTCCTCTTCCTCTCTTCTGAGATAAGCTCCATTAATAGGTTGTGGTAGATCATTCCTGAACTTTGTCTGCAACTATATAATACATATACAACTACCCATTTTTATTATTTTATTTTATTTTATTAATTTGAGAGAGAGAGAGAGAGAAGGAGAGTGGATGAGTGGGGGAAGGGCAGAGAGAGAGAGAGAGAGAGAGAGAGAGAGAGAGAGAGAGTGAATCTTAAGCAGGTTCTGCCCTCAGCCCAGAGCCCAAGGAGGGGCTCAATCTCACAACCATGAGATCATGACCTGAGCTGAAATCAAGAGTTAGATACTCAACCGACTGGGTCTTTCAGGCACTCCTATATCTACCCATTTTTAAATGTGCTTTTAAAACATGTTCTGACTAGGGGCGCCTGGGTGGCTCAGTTGGTTAAGTGTCCGACTTCAGCTCAGGTCATGATCTCACAGTTTGTGAGTTCGAGCCCCACATGGGGCTCTCTGCTGTCAGTGTAGAGCCTGTTTGGATGCTCTGTCTCTCTCTCTCTCTGCCCCTCCCCTGCTTGTGCTTTCCCTGTTTCTCAAAAATAAACATGAAAAAATTTTTAAGTTAAAAAAATGAAATAAAATGTGTTCTGACTAAACCTTTGTTTCATCTCTTGCTTTTCATTGCATTAACAGTATGACAGAGCCAGCTTTCCATGCCAGGACATTACATTGTCATTTTTTTTTTTAAACAGCTTTGCCACAGACTAGCTGTGTGACCCTGCTCAGGTTGTTTAACGTCTCTGAATCTTGGTGTGCTTAATCTCTAAGTGGGGATTAAAATGTCGTGGCAAAAAATAAAATAAAATAAAATAAAATAAAATAAAATAAAATAAAATGTAGTGGCCCCACAGGGCGACTATGAGGACTAAATGAGTTCATGCATACACAGCATGTTGCATAGGGCCTGGCACATACTAAGCGCTCAAAAAATAGTAGCCCTCATTGTGAGTAGCTCCACGTTCAGCTGCGTGATAATATATTTAACCAGGTCACTTTGTGTGGTGTGCTCACCAAGACAGCCCCCACAGTTCTTCCCATCCTGGTACACACGAGCCTTTGCGATATGACTTCGGTGCTTTTCTCATTGAGAGATGGAGTCTATTTCTCCTCTCCCTGAATCTGAGCTGGCCACGTGACAGGCTTTGCTCCATAAAATGCAGCAAAAGGGATGTTCTAGCACTTCTTTTTTTTATATATTTTTAAAATGTTTTATTTATTTTTGAGAGAGAGACAGCGTGAGCAGGGGAGGGTCAGAGAGAGAGGGAGACACGGAATCCAAAGACAGGCTCCAGGCTCTGAGCTAGCTGTCAGCCCAGAGCCTGACGCGGGGCTCGAATCCACAAACCGCGAGATCATGACCTGAGCCGAAGCCGTACACTCAACCGACTGAGCCACCCAGGCACTCCTGTTCTAGCGCGTCTGAGCTTAGGCCTCCAGAGGCTTCTTGTTCTTTTCCTTCTGGAGGCCATCATGGGAGGAGGCCCGAGCTAGCTGCTGAAGAAGCCACATGGAGAAGAACCAAGGCACTCAGTCAACAGGCCCAGTTAACCGGCAGACATGTAATAGGAGGCTGGATAGGGCCAGCTGGTTGGCCAATATGCTCGCTGACTGGCAATGTGGGGGTAAGACCACGGACAGCAGAAAAGAACTATCTTTGCTGAGACATGTCCAACTGCCAATCTACACAAACATAAGCAAAAAATGTTTTTTTTTTTTATTTTTGAGAGAGAGAGTCAGAGCGTGAGCAGGGGAGGAGCAGAGAGGGAGGGAGACACAGAAGCCAAAGCAGGCTCCAGGCTCTGAGCTGTCAGCACGGAGCCCAACATGGGGCGTGAACCCACAAACCCTGAGATCCTGACCTGGGCCAAAGTTGGATGCTTAACTGACTGAGCCGCCCAGGCGCCCCAGACATAGATAATAAATACTTATTAGTTTAACCAATTGTTTTGGGGTGCTTTGTTAAGCAGCAATAGAAAGCTGATACATTTAGAGAGGATGACTCGTTGGAATGCAAGAGATTTTCGTCACGTCTCATAACCTCTCTTCACCTCAGTTTCCTCCTCTGTAAAATGGAATACTTCAGTTCCTACCTCATCAGGCGGATGTGAGGATTTAAATGAGATGATGAACGTTCACTGTGAGGCTCAGGGCAAGTACTTCAACTCTTAACTGTGATTAGTGCTTTTGTTGTTTGAAGGGAGTCTACACTGAGGGTTCTAATGTGGGGTGTCGGGAAGAGTAAGTGACGAAGATAACTGAGCTGGTCTTTGGAGGCTCCGTAACTAGATGAATGTTGGAGAATGGGATTTGGGACAGGAGACCTATACCAGGCTGGCCAGGGAGATAGCAGCGGTTGGGGCTCATCTCTGCCTTGCTTAGTGCGAAGGATTCCATGTGTGTGCCTGGTGAGCCCTCTGTGTGAGGTCATGGATGGAGGCTGGAAGTGGGTGCAAGAACGAAGAACTGACGCTGTAGGAGGGCCTGAGATCCTAGGAAAGGTGAGAGGGCTAAGCCTTGGGAAATATCCCCATTCTTCTCACGTGAATTCCCAGACATGCCCCGCCCACCTCTCCCACCGTATTCCCTCCCTTTCTCCCCCTCACTCAAGACTCTTTAGCCATCCTGGCCTCCTTCCTCAAACTTATCCAACTCTTTCCTGCCCCAGTACCTTTGTACTCACTGCTCTCTACTCAGAGGGAATTTCCGAACCCCTCAAGCTAAAGCTCTCCCGCTTGCATTCTCTTTCATGGCTACTTATTTTTTCCTTCATAATAATTACTGCTGCATGAAACTACATTTATTCATTTGTTTACCCACCTATTATTTGTTTTTTACTCTAGAAAGTGAGCTCCATGAGGAATTGGTATCTGTCTTGCTCATACGCCACCCCCAGCACTGTCTGGCTCAGAACAAGTGATTAATAGCTGTGAACTGAATAAATGTGAACGAAGGAGCCATGGCAGCCGACAAACAAAGAAACAAAAGAATATGGTCCAAGAGCTAAGTGGAAGGCCAGTCATTTCCTAAGGTCTTCATGAAAATCTTGGAATCATCTTGTCTAACCTTCTCTGTCCACAGGTGGGGAAACAGGCCCAGAGAAGAGGATCGAGCCACCTGGGAGCACCCAGAAAGCCATTACTGTGGATGTCCAGCCCACTGGGGTCAAATGCTGCAGACCTGTCTGGCCAATGAGGCCCAGAGAAGGTCACAGCCACCTCCTTGAGCCCATCGCTGTGTGTCTGCAGCTGCAGCCACCTCCAACCTATAGGGGAGGAGGTTCGTCTCTTTGGGAACAGAGGTGCCAGGAGGCTGACAAACTGCAAAAGGAGGGCTGGAGAGGGTGGGAAGGCCCATTCCTGGGCCAGGTGGCTATTCTGAGGCAGCTCAGGAATGATAGCTGTTACAAAAATAACCCAGTCTCCTCACCCTTGTTCCAGCCTTCACACCTCTGCCCCACTAGAGGTGAGGCTAACACTTGAATTCCTCTCAGTAACACACCAGTTTTTAGCAGGGCCTGAGCAGAGGACAGTGATCATCAGAGCCAGCCCTGTTCACTGGGGGCTCATAGTCTGACGGAGGAGGTAGGCTAGGGACCTGTCAGGCTCCAGAATGACGGCACCTACGTCTGGGGAAGGTCAAGGGAGGGATGATCCCCAGAAGAAAGGACCCCTGAATTAATTTGATTAGCCAGTTCAGGAGGTGACAGTACCGGAAGTGACCACCAGTGCAAAGGGAGAGAGGCAACACAGATAAGCTCCAGGAATCGTTTGCAGTTTTCGTGGATAGAAGCATCAGAAATGTGAGAGCATCAGAAATTTGGGCGCAGAAAAGGAGGCTAGAAAGGGGAACGGTGTCAAAAAAGGGAGGAATTGGGGCTGTCCAATTTATGCAGGAATTTGGATGTCAAGAGAACTTGGGCTATCTTTGGTGCACAAAGGAGAGCCCTGGAAGATTTAAATCCAAGAGGATGCTGTGATCAGGCTTGCAAGATAGAAAGTGCTCGGAAGCTGCTTCAGGGGAAGTTGCCCAGGACGGCGGGGGTAACGAGGGGTGGCACTTAAGGGAGAAAATACTTTTTTCTGGATGGATAGTTCTAAATAGGTCTCCTGCAGGAGGCAGGAATAGGGTCTCAGCCTCTACAGGGCTTGGATCGCCCCTCCCTCCACTCCTGCGTCACACCACTCCGAGAGTCCAACTTTCGTTCGTTTGTCGCGAACGCGAAGTTTGAGCAGAGAAAATGTGCGGCTGGAACCCTAACCCTAGACGAGGGGTCCGAGCAGCCGACTTCAACTCCCAAAATGCTTTGCTTTCCAGCTCTGCAGGTCGCGCATGCTTCAAGAAAGGGACGGCTGGCTGGTCCCCTGGTGCGACTCGTCATCTGGGGGAAGTGCGGGAAACATAGGGACCGCCATCTTAGCTTGGGGCAAACCAACTGTACACGTACGGGAATTTAGTCTTCTTTCTAACGTCAGTTCTTAACAGGTGCTGAAACAAAATGCGCTTAATTACTGCAAATCTCTTTATTATGCTTTATACCGGCAACGTCTCCCCTTTTGCCCCCCTCAGCCCGGAACTGCACCTGCAGGGACACCTTAGCACATCCCAGCATGGCCGCACTCAGCCAGCTTCCGCGGGGGGCGGGGTCGGAAGCGGTCCCGCCCCGCCTCCTGGTAGGAAGGGGGTTTCCGCTTCCGGCAGCGGCGGCTGCAGCCTCGCTCTGGTCCCTGCGGCTGGCGGCCGAGCCGTGTGTCTCCTCCTCCGCCGCCGCCATATTGTCTGTGTGAGGAGAGGGGAGAGCGGCCGCCGCCGCTGCCGCTTCCATCACAGGTACCGTGGGAGCCGCCAGGCGAGGTCGTCGGGGTGCGGAGGTGGGCCCAGGATGGGACGACGGGTCGCGGTGGCCCCTCGCGCTCCCAGCGGACTCCCGAACGGCCCGTCGCCTTCCCCTGCCCCCCCCTACACACACCAGCCGAGGCCCCTGCAGCCCATCGGGGAGGCCTGGGGCCACCCTTCAGGACCGCGAGCGAGGCTTGCGGGGCAGAGGCTGATGTGAGGGTGGGAACTGGCGTTCAGGAGTCCCGCTTATTGCGGGGGAGGGGGCTGGACTGGGGCGGGGACTAGGGGGCAACTTGGAGGAGGGGGTCGCCGGAGGGGGAAGGGAGCTTGAGGGGTGGGGCCACAGGGGGATGCAGGGGGAGGGTGCCTAGGGGGAGTGGTGCCTGATGGGTAGGGTGGGGTGAGCCCTCCCGCGGAGCGGAGCAGCTGGGGTGGGGGCCTTCCGAGGGTCCCTCTGGGCTGGGCTGGGCTTCCCACCTGCAGACTGGGGTGCAAAAAGAGGAGGGAACCCCGGGCGAGGTCGCTGGGGAGAAAGGGGGAAGGGACCCCGAAGTGGGGCGGAATGGGTGGAGTGGGGAGTTCAGGGTTAGTTGGGAGCCTGGGTGGACGAGAAGTATGTAGAATGAAAGGTTGGCCAACAGTATACATACTAGTTTGTGACCTTTTGGAAGAGTACGACTTTTTATTTTGTGTGTTGGTGGTGGTGGTGATTTTGCAGCGTTGGAACATTTCTAGTCTGAGCAGGTGATGGGTGGAGCTTCAGTAGTTTGTTTTTGGAAAGCGAAGTCAGGGTGGGAAGAAGTCGCTTCTGGACTCTTGCTATTGTGGGGAGGGAAGAGTTCTGAAAAGGAGGTGGCGAATTAGCCTGGGAAGACTTGGTTCCCTTTAAACTGCTGGGTTCTATGAGAAGGGGGCACGGCGAGAGGACATGAAAACTGGCAAGGGAAGAGCTTGCGAGGAGCTAGGAGACTGCATTACACCTGAGCAGTGGTAACGAACCAGCGTGCCTGGGTCTCAAATATCAGTGCCATTACTACCTAGCTGGGTGCCCTAACCTCTGTAAGCCTTGGTTTTCCTATCTGTAAAGTGGGGGCAGTAATCGTTCCTAGGGAGCAGTAAATAAGATACTTTGTGTCAAGTGCTTAGCACCCTGGCTGGCAGGTCAGAAGTGCTCGCTAGATTAAGGGGAGGAGCTGGTATATTTAGGGGTCCTCTGTTCTAGTACAATGTGGGGTCAGGAATCTAACGTGGGCAAGACGTCTTTGCTGCAGTGTTCTGTTTTGTTGTAACTGGCTCAGTGGGGCTGTGAAAGACCAGGCCCAATACTAGGTCTCTCTCTCGTGTCATTTAAAACAAAACAAAAAAAAAGGCAACTGCTGTTTTACCTGGGCACTGTTTCCTTCTGTGACTTTGAAATACTTGACTTTCATTTGGTATTGGGGGAGGGTGCATGGCTTGAAGAAAGAAAAGATTTGAAGTTTGCTTAGATTGATTTATCAACTGATTACAAAGTCAGGTCACCCTGGGGCAACTTTGTTTAAAAAAAAAAAAAAAAGAAAAGGAAAAAAGAACCCGCCGTGCCCGGTTAAGTCCTCTTGTACGGAATTCCGTCGAGAAGAGGAGCACACGTTGGAGGGGAGCATTAGGTTAGTTTGTGTAATGGGTTTATTGCCTTGCTGTGTGGGGCTGAAACAAGTGGCAGCTTCTTTCCCACAGTGTATTTTTAGTTCTGCTGTTGCCTAGCCACTGTTGTCTTTTACTCTTGTCTCTGTCCCCGAACAGACACCTTTACTTCACATACTCCTTTGGAGAAAGGGGACGTTTTCTTCAGGAACTGGGTTGAAAGCCTTACTTGGGGTTTGGGTTTGTGGTAGGCGGAAGGATACCCTCCCCTTGAGAGAAGTCCTCCGTACCCTAATTCCCAGACTCTGTAACTATGTTACATGGTAAAAGGGACTTTGCAGATCTGCTTAGAGTTACAAACCTTAAAAATAGGAAGATCATTCTGCATTTTGTGGATGGGCCCAATCTACTGGCAGGAGACCTTCAAAGCAGAGAACTTGACTCCACCTGGGAATCCAGCGAGTTAGGGTAGAAGGGTGAAAGCAGACATTCCAATCATGAGAGGGACTCCGTTTGCTGTTGCTCGAGGGGGCCGCAGGGAAAGCATGAGAAGGAATGTGGGCAGCTCGCATAGCGGAGACCAGCCCCAGCTGACAGCCAGCAAGGGAATGACCTCAGTCCTACAACCACCAGAAGCTGATTTTGACCAACAGCTTGAATGAGCTTGGAAGTGGATTCTTCCCCCAGCCTGTCCAGCAGGAATATACCTTGATTTTGGCCTTGTGCCCTAAGCAGAAGACTTAGCCAAAGGCCATCTGACGTCTAACCTACAGACATTTTTGACCTGAGACAATAAATTTCTGTTGTTTTAAGCCACTCCTGTTTGTGGCAGTTTGTCATGGCAGCCGTAGAACATTGTATAGATTTTTGGTACCTGGAGTGGGAACTGTTGCCTAAAAATGTGGAAGTGGATGAAGGCCAGAAAATTTTTGAGAAGCAGGGTAGAAAAGGCCTGGAACAGACTGTAGAAATACGGATGTTGACTCCGCTAGTGAGGGCCGGGGTGGAAATGAGGTAGGCATTAGAAACTGGAGGAAAGAGAATCCTTGTTACATAGTGGCGAGTAAGTTTAGAATTGTATCCTGGGGTTACTGGAAAAGAGAACTGGTAAGTGATAAACCTGGCAGTCCCGGGGAGATTTCCAAGCAGAGTGTTGAAGGTGGAGCCCGGTGTGTTTGTGGATGAACCCCTAACAGGATGAACCCCTGTGAAATTTATGAGAAGTCCTTGAGGATTTTATACTATCAGAAACGATGCCAGCTTGGGGTGAAAGACACAGTATGAAAGTTACAGAGATCTATTAAAACCCCCCAGATTCTAGGCAGGAAACAGGCTGGTAAAACTCAGGTGTGAGTGTGCTGCTTTTTGTTAAATGTGGGTGACTCAGAGGGTGGGGCCAAGAGCCCAGAGAGGTGGAGCTGAGAGCTACAGTGGATTTTTCCCTGACTTTGAAATGGAATGGAGTTTGCTCAGATTTTGAAACTGCTTTGGACCAATAGCTCTGTTTTCTCTTACATTTTCCTTTCTTTGGCCTGGAAATTCTGTAACTATTGCCCTATGTCCCACCCTTGCATACTGGGAGCAGGTAGCTTGTTTTTTGTTTTCAGGAATTGTGCCCCAGGAGTTCTTCCTAATGTATTATCCGCAGAGCTTCATCCACACCTGATTTAGATAACGAAATTTGGGACTTTTAATGGATGACCTTTAGGTGAGATTTTTGGACTTTTAGTTGATGCTGTAGTGGAATAAGACCTTAGGATGGGATGGATGTATTTTGCAGTTGGGAGGGAGAGGAATCTTTGGAGGTCAGAGGGTGGGCTCTGGTAGATGAAATGACACCCTGCCCCCCCGCCCGCCCGCCCCCCCCCCACCCCCCAGAGATGTCTGTACCCTAATCCTTGGAATCTGAATATGTTAACATTATGTGGCAAAAGGGACTTTGCAAATGTAATTATGGTTTTAAGTATCTTAAGATAGGAAGATTATCCTGGATTTTCTGAGTAGGGCCAATCTAATATGAAGGCAGAGAACTTTCTCCAGCTGGAGACAGAGATGGGTCAGAAGTCAGAGATTTGAAACATGAGAGGAACTCAACCTACCTTTTATTGGAGGGGGCCTCATGGAAAGCATGTGGACAGGCCCTGCTGACAGCAAGCAAGGAAATGGGGGCATCAACCATACAACCACAGGAAAGTAAACTCAGCCAACAACCTGAATGAGCTTGGAAGCAGATTGCTGCCCCTGCCCCAAGTTTCCGGCAAAGAACAGAGCAAGGTGGACATCTTGATTTTTTTTTTTTTTGGGGGGGGGGGTCTTGGGAGACCCTAAGCAGAAGATCCAGCCAAGCGTACCTGACTTCTGGCCTAAAGAAACTGTGACATGATACATTTGTGTTGTTTTATGTTTGTGGCAATTTGTTACAGCAGCAGTAGAAAACTAATAGAGGGCCTTTACTGATTTTATTTAAAAATTTCAGGGGGATTGTTTTCTAAAAGACAGAAGTAGCAAAGATTATTCTATAAAACGATTTGGTTCTAGAAGACTTCACAGTAATTATGTTGAGTGGAACCTATGCCTTTTCCTTAGTGTTTAAATAGCCTGTTACTGTCCTTAAATGCAATTTGAATTGGCTAGATGACTAGCGTTGAAAAATGTGGATTCTAGAGCTCTAGGCCATTTTGGTAGGATTTCTATAAATTGGTGACTTTTCCTTGCCCATGTCTTGAATAAATGGCATAATTTCATTAATTTTTGTTAGTTAAATAAAGCAATGAGTTTATATGACAACCTTATAAAGACTTATTTCCAGCTTTTTAGAGGAGATGGAAATGGGTGATATTTCTTTGTGAATTGATAACCAAAGTCTGCTCTTTCTACACCTCCCACCCCAGCCTGAGGTTGTGGTAAGGTCTTTTCTCTCTGTCATTGTCATTGAGGTTAAGAGTCAGATTTGGGAATTACAATTGCAGTATAGAGTTCTAACTTTTAAGAAAGGCTGTTTGTTTTTGTTCTGCAACAGTATCCTATGGATTAGATTCATAAAATGTAGACTCTCAACTTTAGTGGGGACTTCAGAGGATGGAGGGAAGGAGACCACTTCTTTTCAGTTTAGTTACCTGAATAGAAAGATGATCACAAAATTAGAACATTTCAGGGTATGAAGGACTTCTAAGATTATGTGGTAGACTTTTGGGTTTAGAGTAAAGGAAATTGGGCCACATGAAGGTTAAGTAGCTCAACCTAGTATCAGCCCTAGAGCTGGCCTAGAATCCTGGTCCAGGCAATGGAGATTCATGGCTTTTGAACTATATTCCTTGTGCACCCCTGCCTTGCCCTTTTTTCTAGGTTTTACCTTGGGACAGATGCTCTCTCTCTGCCTCACCTTCCTTGTGGAGTCATTGTGAGAATTGAGATAGTGAGTGTAACACATTTAACACAGTACCTACCACATGAAGTGCCCCAAAGATGTTAACTGTTGTAACATTTATGAAAATTGTTTTGGCAACTGTATGACAACTTCTGCGTAATCTAGTCGATTTGTATAAGTTTAGAAACCACTGGTAAAACTTAGCACTGGATTCAGTGTAAGGTCTTAACCCTTTAAGGTAATAATAATGTTTGTGATACTTGATTTAAAATGAGAAACTGGTTGGGGTGCCTGGCTCACAACTCTTCATCTCAGGGTTGTGAGTTTTAGCCCCACGTTGGGTGTAGTATGCTTAACAATAAAATCTTTTTTAAAAAAATGAGAAACTGGATTTGATTCTTGGTCTGTTACAATTCATTGACTGACCCGGGCCGGGTTTGTTTCCCAACAGTATAAGTGTGTGTGCACACCTAAATTGTTTTGAACTCCTGAGATGGATCATTTCAAAAGTGGTATATCATTTAGTTATTTTTTAGTAGAAATCTGAGCCAGCTAGCTTTTCAGACAAAGAAATTCCTTCAGGATTAAGGAAAAGGAATTGCTGTCCTTGTAACAAAGGATCTATTTACATTGGGTTATAGACAATTGGTAATTTTCCTTAAATATGTGATATGCTCTGGGATAGATGTCAACAGACCTAGCTTATTTCCCCCCACATAGAAATCAAGATTCAGTCTCTTTAAAAGTTTAAGGTGAAAGCATTCACAGAACCATGCTAGGAGTGGTATTTCATTGGTTTCTACAAATTCTGTGTCATTCAGCCTTAGACAAGAGAAGCCTACTTAGCAACAGTTGCTATGGTGGGCAAGCTTTTTTTACATTAGTGGCGATAATGTTTTCTTGCATAGAAGATACTGGGTTATCTGAAGTGAGGGTTTTAGCATAAAATACCAAGGTACACTTAGTGTCACATCTTAAATACCCTTCTGTTGGCTACTTTTTTTCTTTTCCTTTTATACTTTCTGGTCTTGTGGATTTTTCTGACAGGTTTTTATTAGCTGAAACATTTTAATCTGCTTGGAAAAGTGAACACTTGGAATTTTTCTGAAGTTATGACTAAACGCATTAATGGGCATTTCTCGATTTAGCTATCATTAATGTTCTGTAAATTTTAAGAAAGCAACCCTGTGAAAAAATGAATGGGTAAATTATTTTCCTAAAAAATTGAGTCGTGTCATATCAGAAAGTACAAAATAGCCATTTTAGGTATTGAATTTATAACCAGTCAAAGGGTGTTACTTGTTCAGCAGATCCTGAATGCCAGCTACATGTCTGGTAGGTGCTATCATAAGGATTTCTAAAATTCAAATTGTGTTTTAATGAGCGAGAGAGAGAGGGAGACACAAAATCTGAAGCAGACTCCAGGCTTTGAGCTGTCAGCACAGAGCCCAATGTAAGGCTTGAACCCAAAAACAGTGAGCTCCTGACCAGAACCAAAGTCAGATGCTTAACGGACTGAGCCACCAAGGTGCCCCTAATATTTTTTTTAATGTTTATTTTTGAGAGAGAGCATGTGAGAGTGGGGGGAGAGGGCACAGCAGAGAGAGATGGGGACAGAGGATCCTAAGTGGGCTCTGCGCTGAGAGCAGCATGCCTGATAACAGTGCTTCAACTCATAAACCGTGAGATCATGACCTGAGCTGAAGTTGGATGCTTAACCGACTGAGCTACCCAGGTGCTCCTAAGGATTTCTAGATTGTCCCTGTCCCCAGACTTAGAATTGAATGACATTTTGTAATAATGCATATATCATTCCACTGTGTAGTAGCTTTCTGAGATGTTTTCTTATGAAAACTCCTATTGGCATTGTGTCTTAGGTATAGACACAGAAATCTGGGTGGGGGAGGGATTGAGAATTTCTCGTTCTTAATGGAATTCTTTAACCGAGGGGGAGGGGAGGCCACAGGATTGTTGGAAAGAACTCCATCTTTGGAGTGAGATGACCAAATTTGGAGGTTACTTAACCTCTCAAACCTGGATTTTGCCCTCTCTCCAATTGGGATAGCAACTACCTTGGGCAATTTATTAACCCTCAGTTTTTTTCATCTGTAAAATGCAGGTTAGTAGTACTTACCTCAGAGTGTTCTTGTGAGTATTAATAACTGAAGCACCAGCTCATGTTTTCTCAGGGTCACTGTGAGGATGAAGAGTTATTTTATAAAACACTGGATGCCTGACTAATATGCGTTCTCTCTTTGCTGTCAGTGTAGACAGTGTGTTCCTTGCAGTGCTGCTACTCTTTACCCTTTATTTTCATTTTCTGCTGCCAGGAGTTCTTATTTTTTAATGAGCCCTTTTGACCTGTACTTCCTGTTTCTGGTGTGTCCTGCTGGGTGAGTGAGGTGCTGAATTGCTACTTAGGGGTGGGTCGGGTATGTGAGTTACACCCCGGGTCGATTGCCTCAGTTGCCCAAGTACAGTGTACACTGCCAGAGTGGTTATCTAGTCTTGGTGAGTCTAGAGTTCTCTTCTAGATAGAGAAGTGAATCTCCCCAACTCATACTCAGGGAAAGTTCAAGTTTGCTCACCTGTAGTCCTGTGGCCATAGATCAGAGGTCTCATTCCCCAGTGGTTTGATCACAGTTTACTTGTACTTGTGTGTTGTGTGTTAGGCATATGTTTGGAGGAGAACTTTATCCTGTATTCACATTTTCTCTATGTCCTATTCTCTCAGGTATAATCAACTAACTTTCTTGTTTGCTCTGTATTTTTACATCAGATACTCTGTAGGCAGAGCAGGAACCTATCCTTATCAGTATTTTAAAGTACATAAATCATTCTATGTATTTATGACTATATAGACCAAATAGAAATAGCCATCTGCTTTGGAGTGGGTCTTCCATCTTCGAGCCAGAGAGAGAGAGAGAGAGAGAGAGAGAATCTTAAGACCTTAAGCAGGCTCCACACCCAGTGGAGAGCCTGACCCAGGGCTCCATCTCATGACCTGAGTTCATGACCTGAGTCAAAATCAAGAATTGGACACCTGACTGAGCCACCCAGGCGCCCCTTCCATCTCTTAAAACCTGATTTTTATACCATTGTGGCCTGGTTACCATTCCATTCAGATAAGAGAGTAATGAAGGCTCCTGATTGTTAAAACTCACATCCTCCACCCTTCACCTTGGCTCCAAATTTAAAGCAACCCATTTCATTGTAGTATATATGGTAAGCTATTATTAAATCAGTGTGCAGAATAAGGCAAATAGTGTTGAATTAGTGAAAGTAACTTATTTAGGCTTTGAATCTTAAACAGACTAGGAATAAAATCTGGCCTCCTTCACCTAGTAATCCTTTGATCTTTGACAGGTCATTTAACCTCTGAACCTGTTTCTTTTTTTTTTTTTTTTCTTAATGTTTAATTATTTTTGAGAGAGAGCACAAGCAGGGGAGGGGCAGAGAGAGAGGGACACAGAGGATCTGAAGCAGGCTCTGTGCTGTCAGCTCAGTCAGGTGGCCAATTCTTGATTTTGGCTCAGGTCATGAACTCAGGTCATGAGATGGAGCCCTGGGTCAGGCTCTCCACTGGGTGTGGAGCCTGCTTAAGGTCTTAAGATTCTCTCTCTCTCTCTCTCTCTCTCTCTCTCTCTCTCTCTCTCTGGCTCGAAGATGGAAGACCCACTCCAAAGCAGATGGCTATTTATATTCGGTCTATATAGTCATAAATACTTAGAATGATTTATGTACTTTAAGTACTTATCATACTTTAAAGTACTGATAAGGATAGGTTCCTGCTATATAGGTTCCTGCGGGGCTCAAACTCACGAATCACGAGATCATGACCTGAGCCAAAGTCGGATGCTTAACCGACTGAGCCACCCAGGTGCCCCTGAACCTGTTTATTTCTAAAATGGGAGTTAACATCTCCTCCCATGCTTATAAGAGGCATTCAAATGGAAAGCAGTAGTTATTGTTTTATACATAAATGTTGAATTATACTTTAGATCTCAAATGAAGTTTTCTATCTCTGGGTTCCAGAGGGTTGTGGCCAGTGGAACGAAGTTTCAGATTGTGCCTTTATTTTGATTGTGTTGCCTAGTAAAATGATACATAGATGAAGACTTCTTTGCCCATCATTTGTTGTATTCTGTATTATTGGAGACAGTACTGAACTTCAAACTTAGGTCAGATGTTTGAGGTGGAACTGCCTTAATTCAAGTAAGTCAAACTGCTTGGGTTTTCTTATGATACTTCCCTTCATTGGAAGACCTCCCACTGTTGCTGTGTTATTTATGTAACATTGACACTTTGATTCCTATTCTGGCTTAAAGGTAGAGAAATGAAATTCACACAGAGAGCCCAAATGCTAATGTTTTTTGTTATTCCATACTTGCTGGTTTGCTTTATGGGAAAGCTTGAGTGTTTTGCCTTTTAAAACAAATGTTGTAAATTTTGTAGATGGGAATAAAGACAGGAGGCCCCGCACTGTGTTAGGATTGTAATGTCTTAAATATCCTGCAGGTTTATGTAAGCAATAACTTTGTGAATTCTCAAGTATTATTGTGACTATTTATATTCAAGATTTGGATCCTTAACAGGGTCAGAAGAAACTAGGCCTGTTGGCTTTGAACCGTTAGTTTTCCTGCTTTTTGTGTGTACTTGGAGTCTTAGGATTTGAAGGTCAGAGAGGGTTAAGGGAACTGTCAAGGAGCTAATTGTTAACCTTTGACCTGTATATTTTTCCCCAATTTAAAAAACAAAACACAACTACTTATATGGCATTAGCTTGATAGGTGAGAGAGAATATTGTCCGTGACCTTGAGATAGAAAGTAGAATCATAAAGTGGAGAGGCAAAGGTAACTTCATTTACTCTTACATTCATGTTTACCATTAACCTGTTTGTTTGTTTATTTTGTCTTATTCTTCCAAGTTAGGGTTATGAGGCTTTATTTTATTTTAGTAATTTCTGCAGCTAGCGTGGGGCTCAAACTCAACGACTCTGAGTTCAGGAGTGCACTTCTGACTGATCTCCGATTAGGAAGTTTATAGTTGGTGTTTGTTTTTGTTTTTTGTGCCAGTGACCTACATACAAATAGATGGTCTCTCAGAAGAAGTTCATTAATGGTATATCTGGACTAAGAGGTTGGAAGAGATGATTATATGTATATTCCTTGAAACAAGGGGAGTTATGAAATTGTTTTTTCAACTTACTGCACGGATTTTGACAGTTTCAGCTTGTGAGCTCTATATGTTATTTAAACTTGGATTTTTCAGCCAATGTACTGTATTAGCGCGAGTTACCGATGTGCTGCGGTACTGGCCCCTCACCCTCTGGCCAAGTGTTCAGGCTACAGGCCATCCAAGCCGATGACTTCAGGTCCAAAAGTCTTGATGACTCATCCCAGTGTGCCACACAAATTCTACTTTTCTCTTGGTGTTTTGACTTTTAAAAAGGCAGTAAGCACTGATTTAGAAAGTTTGGTAATTGAGGTCTTTAACAGTTTTAAGATGCAAAAGGCCGCCAATCTTAAAATAATCTTGGCTTTAAATTTAGAAAAGACCATTTTAAAATATCTCTCAGACCTGAAGTAGTTCTCTTTCCACATACAATTGAAGAGATACACTTTTAAAAAGTTTGGGGTGCCTGGGTGGCTCAGCCCGTTAAGCATCTGACTGTTGGTTTTGGCTCTCAGGTCATGAGCTCATGGGTTCGTGTGTTCCGTGGGTCTGGCCCCACCTTGGGCTCTGCGCTGATAGCCTGCTTGGGATTCTCTCCCTCCCTCTGCCCCTCTCCTGCTGGCGCGTGCTCGCTCACTCGCTCGCTCTCTCTCTGAATGACCATAAAGAATTTAAGTTTAGACATTTGTAAAGAAATTCAGGTTCTGGGGCGTGTGGATTGTTCAGTCGGTTAAGCTGCTGACTGATTTCAGCTCAGGTCAGGAACTCACGATTTGTGGGTTCAAGCCCCACATTTGGCTCTGTGCTGACAGCTAAAGAGCCTGGAGCCTGCTCTGGATTCTGTGGCTCCCTCTGCCCCTCCCCTGCTCATGCTGTGTCTCTCTCTGTCTCAAAAATGAATGAACGTTTAAAAAAATATTCAGGGGCGCCTTGGGTGGCTAAGTCAGTTGAGCGTCTGACTTCAGGTCATGATCTCATTGTTCATGAGTTCGAGCCCCGCATCTGGCTTTATGCTTACAGCTCAGACCCTGGGGCCCGCTTCAGATTCTGTGTCTCTCTCTCTGTCTGCCCCTCCCCCGCTTGCACTCTTTTTCTCTCTCTCTTTCTCAAAAATAAATAAACATTAAAATTTTTTTTAATTCAGGTTACTTTTTTATACAGTGAAGCAAAATTAAAGTGTCCTTGCTTAAAACTGTTGTCCTTACCTGACTTTTAATACCACCCTGTCTTTTCTGAAACTGACATTTTGTTAATCATTCATCAAGCTTAGGTGTCCTGCTAGAACATAAATCGAAGCCTAGGATACATTGTCTTCCTCTCTCCCTTCAGGAAAGAATGAGGTAGATACACTGTACTTAGGTTGAGGAATTTAACTGTGTAATATTTATGAAAATTATCATGTTAACTTTTTAAAATGGATATTTTACAATGTTAAAAGTGGACATTACCTTTTGTCTAACTCTGATTTGTCTTTAAGCTTTATTTATTTGAGAGGCAGTGAACGGGGGAGGGGCAGAGAGAGAGGGAGAGACTCCCAAGCTGATAGCACAGAGCCCAACGTGGACCTTGCTGTCATGAACCATGAGACCATGACCTGAACCGAAATCAGGAGTCGGGACGCTCAACCCACTGAGCCACCCAGGGCCCCTAACTCAGAAATTACTAATTCTACTAGGGTTTACAGATTCCTCTAGGCCTATAATAGAAGCTACCACAAAAATGTACCTGCACATGCTATTTTGTTTATACTTTAGGGAGTTTTATTTACCTCTGATCTCATTGATGGACTCCATTTCCAATGCTGTAATTTATGTAGCCCAAATAATACTTTCCCCTTTTCATTACTTTTATTACTGTAACCAATTTACCTGACTTATCATTTGTCACAGTATTAGACTTTCAACAAATATTTCTAGACCATATGTCAGCTTCAGTGTTAGACTCTGAGGGTATAGAAGCCCTATTCTCTGCCCTTGGAGTTTTGTTTAGGTAAAAAGACCGGCGCTTACAGTGACAGTACTAGATGGAATGGGTAAGCCGAGAGTGCTGGGGTGCAGAGGAAGGGCCTCAACCATTAGAAGTTTTCTGTAAATAAATGTTTGGTTCTGCATTTCTTTTTTTCTTTTTTAATGTTTATTTTTGAGGGAGAGGGAGAGCATGCGGGGGCAGGGGGGTTGGACACAGAATTAGAAGCAGGCTCTAAGCTGTCAGCGCAGAGCCTGATGCGGGGTCAGATCATGACCTGAGCCCAAGTTGGACGCTTAACCTAAGACTGAGCCATCCATGCGTCCCAGTTCTGCATTTCTTAATTGGCGAAAGGCATCTTGTGAATTGAAATTCTAAATGGTCTGAAATTGAGAACTTAAAATGTGCTTACCATTGCACGTAATAATGCTGAACATTTTCTTTGCCTATATTTCCCCCCCGCCCACTTTTGTAAAATATGTAGCATTAATTAATTTTCTAATCTTATATATGTATTTAGTATAGAACAAGGACTGCTAACTCAAATACCTACAGGAATCAGACCAGTAAGATAAATGAATAGAGTTGTCCAGGTTTACCTGTGGTGTCTCCAGTGGGTGGATTTAGAACCCATTGTTGGATAATGCAGTTTAGCCGAGCCAAGTGATTGTATCAGTGCAGGAATACAGAATTATTACCAGACAGACCTCCTACCTTTCCGTGTTCCTTCTTTTGAGAAACTGAAAGTCGGGTGTGTGTGTGTGTGTGTGTGTGTGTGTGTGTGTGTGTGTGTACATGTACTGGCATCTAAGTCACATGTATTTATAATGAAAAATTTGAACACATAATTCAGCTTGATAGCTAATGGCTTTTTTAAAACACTGTGTGAAAAACTTGTACATGTATGTTCCTAGCAACATTGTACATAGTGACCAAAAAGAGGAAACAACCTAAATGTCTATCAGCCGATGAACAGATGAACAAAATACACTGTTTCCATACAGTGGATTTAGCCATAAAAAATAATGAACTACTGTAACAGAAACTACAACATGGATGATCTTGAAAACATACTAAATAAAAGAAGCCAGACACATAAGATCACATTATATGATTGATTCCATTTATATGAAATGTCCAGGATAGGCAAATCCATAGAGATAGAAAACAGATGGGGGGGGGGGCGTTAGGAATGACTGCTAGGGGGCATTGGGTTTCTTTTTGATGTGGTAGAGATGTTCTGCAGTCAGATAGTAGTGATGGTCACACATTGTGAATATACTAAAAACCACTGAATTGTGTCCTTTAAAATGGTAAGTTTTGTCATGTGGATTTTATATCAGTTTTAAAAATGAGGGAAAAAATAGTGTTTGAGCCAAATGGGACATTGTTTGCTGTAGAACAGAACGAGTAGGCTGTGAATCTAGACAATAAATCCCCACCTCTCTGCAACCTTATAGAAATTACTTTGACTTGCCTTTTGTAAAATGGGGAAGATATTACCTAGGTCTTGGACTTTTTAGGTTTAAAAGTGACAAATATAAATTCTAAGAAGCAGCGACTGACCCTTCATAGGCATTCACACAGCTTTAGAGTTGGAAGCCAGCCAATGTTCTTCCTTATATTCTGCACCTTCTTTCCTGTAATTAGATAAGTTAAATGACAGATCCAAGGTCATATTTAGTCTTAGTGGTTCCAGTGTTCTCATTCTTTCTGTAACCTCATGGTGCCTTTTAAATCCACGGTTCATGTCTTTTAGTAATAACTATTTCTGTGGCTCTGTCACAGATTGTCAGGCATTGTGCTCGTCACATGGGTAAGTCACACAGCCTCCTAAAAGCTTGTGGCTCCAAAGAAACATCTCTCACACATACTGACTGGTTTCATATCTCATTGGGAAATAATAGTGTTACTGTTTTACCTTTGGTGTTGGGGTGATGGATGTGATTTACATGTAAGACTAAAGAGCATCTTTAAAATTAGCTGCAGGGGTGCCTGGGTGGCTCAGTCGGTTAAGTATCTGGCTCTTTTTTTCAGCTCAAGTCATGGTGTCACGGTTTGTGGGATCAAGCCCATGGCAGGCTCTGTGTTGGCAGCTCGGGTCCTGCTTGGGATTCTCTCTCTCTTTCTCTGCCCCTCCTTCACTCACACACTCTCACTGCCTCTGTCTCAAAATAAATAAATGAACATTTAAAAAATAAAATTAGATACAGATCAAATATTCATCGTATAGCCAGACTTCTTTCCTCGATTTTGAGCATGAGCAGGTCCATATGCAAGCAAGGTTGATTTTTGACAAAATATTGTCTATTACTGTCTTAATATTAAGGCTGTCAAACATGTATGGAACACATCACCATACAAGGCACTTTGATAAATACAGGGTGTATACCAAGATAAATAAATTATGGTTTAGGTCCTTGGGTTTATAATCTGTTGAGAGAGAATTGGATAAATAAAACGTGATAATGTAATGAGTATGTGGGGGTGCTTTGGTTTAATAGAGGAACACTTGGCTTGTTTGGAAGAGGCATGGAAAGGCTTCATTGTGGATATAAAATTTGTCTGATTCTTGAAGGGCGAGTAGAGTTTCTCCTAGCCAGCATTATTGGAGGTCATAAAATTAAAGGCACAGAGAAGGAGGAAAAAGCATGTTCAGTATGCATTTGCTTAATATTTTAAAAGTTTTTAACTTTTTAAAAAAGTGTTAGCAATGTTAAACTATAGTGAAAGGACTTTAGAACAGAGGTTGTAAACTGATACCCACCTATAGTACTGATTAACCTGGTTATGGGACTACTCGGGGTTTTCATTTCTTCATGTGTTAGTTTTAGGAAGTCTTTTTCCTCTAGAATTTCAGATTTACTGCCATAGAGTCGTTCATATTAATGCCATGTTAAGTAATGTTTTGGTATACAGCATATGATACTTTCCCCATTAAAACTTTTTTATTTCTAAAATTAATACAAGTAAAATTGATTCCTTTTTGTGCATACAGTTTCAATGGACTTTAACACAGAGAGATTCAGGTAAACATCACAACCAAGACAGAACAATTCAGTCACTGCCCTCGTGTACCCTCAGTGGTCACACCCAGCCACCCAGCCCTATTCTCTGGCAGCCACTATTCTGTTCTCAGTTACTATAGTTTTATCTTTTCAGGAATGTTAAATATGGGGTGTCTGTGTGGCTGGCTCAGTGGTTAAGCGTCCGACTTTGGCTCAGGTCACGATCTCCTGGTTCACGAGTTCAAGCCCCATGTCAGGCTCTGTAACTCCTCAGAGCCTGGAGCCTACTTCAGATTCTGTGTCTCCTCTCTCTGCCCCTCCCTGCTTGTGCTCTGTCTCTCTTAAAAATAAATAAACAGTTTAAAAAATCATAAAAAATTTTTAAAAAGGAATGTTACATTGTATAATATTGGAATCAAACAGTATATAATATTTTGAAACTTACCTTTTTTTACACAACATGTTGCTTTTGAATTTCATTGAAGTTGGATCAATGGTTAGTTTCTTTCCGTTGCTGAGTAGTAGTATTCCGCGTGGGTGGAACACATTTTATCAATTTAGTTAACATTTTTGGTGATTATGAATAGAGCTGCTGTAAATGTACACATATGGGCTTTTATGAACATAAATTTTTATTTTATCTAGGGTAAATATCTATGAGTGGGATTGCTGAGTCATGTGAAAAATGTAATTTTAACTTGATAAGAAACTTCCAGATTGTTTTCCAGAACAGCTATACCATTTTGCATTCCCATCAGCGTGTCTGAGTGTTTGGTTATTCCATATCCTTTCTAATATCAGGTATTGTCAGTATTTAACTTTTTAAATTTTGAAATAATTTTAGATTTACAGAAGAGTTGCCAGTTCCCCTAGTGTTAACATTTCACATAACTGTGACACTTCATTAAAACTAAGACATTAACAGCAAGGGGATCTGGATGGCCCAGTCGGTTAAGTGTCCAACTCTTGATTTCCTGGCTGAGGTCATGATCTCGTGATTCGTGAGATCGAGCCCTGTGTCAGGCTCCATGGTGCTTTGGGACTCTCTCTCTCCCTCTCTCTCTGCCCCTCCCCCGCTGGTGCACGCATACTCACAATAAATAAACTTTAAAAAATTTAACAATACAGTACTATTAACTAAACTGGACTTTATTTGGATTTCACCAGCTATGTGCTTTTTCTGTCCAAGATCCAATCCAGGATACCATATTACATTTAGTCGTCCTGTCTCCTTAGTCTTCTCCAGTCTGTGACAGTTTTCAATCTTTCCTTGATTTTCAAGACTGACACTTTTGGAGAAGACTGAGATTGTAGAATGTCCTTCAGTCTAGGTTTGGCTGATGTTTTCTCATGATTAGATTGTGGTTATGAATTTTTGAGAATACCACTGAGGCGACTTGTATCACACTGCATCAAGGTTATATGATGCCAATGTAATTTATCTTGAGTGATGTTTATGTTGTGTTTGCCAGGTTTCTCCACTCTACAGAGTTAGTATTTCTCCCTCTACATACTTCTTCATTAGAAGGTCTTTTCTAAGTCCAACTCAACTTAAAGGGGAAGAATTTTAAATTCCACTTCCTTGAGGGAGGCATACCAGATAATTTGCGGACTGTGTTAAAACCACCAGAGTAATTAATGAAGAGATACTTTGAGGCTTTGCAGATAATCCTGTTTCTCCTAAAAGATTTGCTCACCAAGTTTAGCATCTGTCAGTGGATCTTGGCTGCAGTAATTACTGTTGCTGGTCCTAATGGTGATTTTCTATTGCCTTCTGAATGTGTATATGAGTTGGAATTCTCATGTAGGAAAGATTTTCAAAATTTATAATTATTTATGTAGTGTGGACTCATGGGTATTTATTTTACTCTTTAGGGTTACAATTGAATTCCATCGTTGCATCATTCAAGCTTTGGCAGTGATGCTCTTTCCGATTGGCTCTCCTGTCCCTTCGACTACAAGATTTGCCAGGCTGTCTCGTTGTTTTTCCTGACCCATTCTTGAATCAGCCATTTCTCCAAGGAGCTTCCTTTTATTGGAGAAAATTACTGAGAAACCCAAGATCTGGGCGTAGTTACTGTCATTGCTACTTGCTGACACTGCTTCTAGGTGCTTTCAGTGGACAGAGTTAGGAATTTGCATTCGGTAATATTCACTCTTTTGTGGTGTACAGTTCAGTGGGTTTTGACAATGCTTAGAGCAATAAATCCACCTCTACAGTATTATAAAGAACAGTTTCATTGCTTGGGGCAATCCTCTGTCCTCTCTTTATGGCTTTCCTCTTCTAGAATGTACTATAAATGGAAAAATATATTATGTAGCTTTTTGGATCTGGCTTCTTCACTTAGAATAATAAATTGAAGATTCATCCGTGTTGCTCAAATCAGTAGTTTGTTCTCCATTCTGTGCTTATACCACCATTTGTTTATCCATTCACCTGTTGACATCTTGGTTGTTTCAGTATTTTCACAATTACAAATAAAGCTGCTATCAGCTTTTCACCTATAGGTTTTTGTGTGAACAGTGGTTTTCACTTCACTTGAATAAAATACCTGAGAGTGGGAATGCTGGGTTGTATGGTGTTTAATTTTATAAGAAACAACCAAACTGTTTCCCCAGATGGCTATATACTGTGTTTCATTCCCATCAGGAATGAATTAGTTTCTGTTATTCTGCATCCTTACCAGCTTTTAGTATTCTCAGTTTTTTAGTTTTTTATTTGAACCATTTTAGTAGATCTGTAGTGTATTTCATTTGTATTTGAATTTCCCTAATGACTAACAATATAGTGCATCTTTTCATATGCTTATCCATAGATCTTTTGCAAAATGTCCTTTCAGATCTTTTGCCTGTTTGTTAATTGGGTTGTTCTCTTATTTTTGAGTTCTTTGTATATTCTACATATAAGTCCTTTATCATGTATATGATTTGCAAATATATTTTCCCTATCTGGCTTATTTCTTCATTCTCTTAACAGTGTCTCTCACAGAGGAGAAATACTTTAATGTTAAGTCCAGTTTATCAATTTTTATTTTTATGGGTTGTGCTTTTGCTATTATGTTTTGAGACCTCTGCCTAATCCTAATTCTTAGCCCCTGGATCAGAAGATTTTCTTCTAAAGGTTTGAAAGTGTTACATTTTGTATTTAGATCCACCATCTATTATGAATTATTTTTAATGTTTTTTTTTTTTTTTGAGAGAGCAAGCACGTGCCCACAAACGGGGGAGGGACAAAGAGGAAGTGAGACAGAGGATCTGAAGCAGGCTCTGCATTATCATTGCAAAACCCTACCTGGGACTCGAACTCACATACAATGAGATCATGACCTGAGGTGAAGTCGGATGCTCCCCGTCTGAACCACTCAGGTGCCTCCATTATGAATTGTTTTTTGTATAAAGTGTGTGAGGTTTAGAGTGAAGTTCATGATTTTGCATATGGATGTGCAAATGTTCTATAAAACCTTTTATAGAAAAGATTACCCTTTTCCTATTGAACTGCTTTTGTACCATTGTCAAAAATCAATTGGCCAATTTGTACGGATCTATTTTAGCACTTTCTATTATGTTCCACTATTTTATCCCTTTGTCAGTACCACACTGTTTTAATAACTGTAGCTTTGTAGGAAATAACTTAAAATTAAATAGTGTGATTCCTCCAGCTTTATTTTTCTTTCTCAAAACTGTTTTGGTTAATGTTCATTTGGATCTTTTTTTTTCTTAGTCTGGCAGTCTTTATTTTTATCTGGATAATTTATTTCATTTATATTGAATATAGTTAGTCATATTTCAGTTTAACTTTTCTCTCACTGTTTATGTTCTGGGGTTTTTTCTTCTTTTATCTTCCTTTTTTTTTTTCTTTTAATCACTCCATTTCCCTCCTGTTTTCTAGTTTTGAAATACATGGTATTTTTGTTCTATAAGTAGGTGCCATTGTAGGTATTATAACTTGGAGCTATAATTGACCAAAGTCTAATATTAATATCAATGGTTGCTTGAACTTTTCCATAGTTTTTGTCTTTTTTTGCTCTTTCTCTTTCCACACAAACCTTCCAAATGGGATTATTTTTAAAACTTTTTGTTTTTAATGTTTAATTTTGAGAGAGAGAGACGAGAGCGTGAGCCGGGGAGGGGCAGAGAAAGAGAGGGAGACACAGAATCCGAAGCAGGCTCCAGGCTCTGAGCTGTCAGCACAGAGCCCAAGGTGCAGCTCGAACTCACGAACTTTGAGATCATGATTTGAGCCGAAGTTAGATGCTCAACCGAGCCACCCAGGCACCCTGGGATTATTATTTTTTATCTTCTTTCTTTCTTTTTTAAATTTTTAATGTTTCTTTATTTTATTTTTGAGAGAGAGAGAGAGAGAGCGCATGAGCAGGGGAGGGGCATAGAGAGAGGGAGACACAGAATCTGAATCAGGCTCCAGGCTCTGAGCTGTCGGCATAGAGCCTGATGCAGGGCTCGAACTTATGGACTGTGAGATCATGACCTGAGCTGAAGTTGGATACTTAACCAACTGAGCCACCCAGGTGCCTCTTCTTTCTTTAGAGATCTTTGCTGGATGTAGAGTTTGAATTTGGCAGATTTTTTTCCTTAGCACACTGACAGTATTAAACTGTCTTAGGCTTCACTGTTGCTTTTGGAAAATCAGCTGTTCTGTTGCTTCTTTGAATGTAATCTAACTTCTCTGCTTTTCAGATTTGTCTTTGTCGTTTCTGCTGTTTTATTATTGTATGTTTAGTTTCGTTTTTTTTTAATCTTCTTTGGAATTTGTTGGCTTCTGGAATGTGGTTGTGTCTGATTGCTTCTGGGAAATTTTCAGCTGTTACACACCTCTTTCAAATATTGCCCTTGCCATGTCCCATTTTCTCCTTTTCTTCTGGTACTGATCAAAAGTATATCAAACCATTTCACAGTATTACTCCTTTCTTGCTATTCCATAGTTTTGACTTTTCTGCTACATTGTGAATAACTACTAGCCTATTTTCCAATTCCTTAGTTTTGTCTTCAGCTTTGTTGAATCTACTCTTAAGTCAATTCATTTGTTATTTTTTATTGCTTCCTAAACGTTCTATTTGGTTCTTTTTACTTTTTGAAATCTGTTACTTTCTAGAGTATCCTGTTCCTTGCTAGTATTCTGAAGCTCATCTTGTATTTCTATAAGCAGAATCAACATGGTTATTTTTTTTAATTACTGAAAAACTTTTTTTAATGTTTATTTTTGAGAGAGAGAACATGCATGCGAGCAGAATGGAGGCAGAGAACCTAAAGCAGGCTTCGTGTGTTCTGCGCGAAGCCTGATGTGGGGCTCAAACTCATCATCAAACCGTGAGATCATCAACATGGTTGTTTTGAGTTTGAGTTTGATAAGATCAGAAGTCTCTTAAGTCTTTTCTCGTTTTTTTTCCTGCCAGTTCTTACCCTTGTCTTTTCCTTCAGTACCAGGTGTTACCTTTGATTACAGGCTGAATACTAAATTTGAAAAATCGTTTGTAGGAATCATTCAAGGCCTGTAATAGCAAGGTCCTTTTTTTCCCCACAGAGAGCTTGCTCACATCAGGTATCTGGACATTACAGGTCCAGGAACCACCTTAAAACAGGTTTTTTTTATCTGATACTCTACGTAGAGTTGTATTTCTTTTCCTGGGTCTTCCACTTCCCATTCAGTCTCAGCCTAAGGTTTTAATCCTCTGAAGTCAGCTTATTAGAAGGTCTCCTATTAGACTCCTTCCCTTGTTGAGGGCCCTGTGCTTTGGTTTCTGTCAGAACAAAATTCTAATTTTCAGGGATCAATGAAGACCCTTTGGCTCGCTTGCTTCTCTAGGTTCTCATTTTCTCTTCACTGTAGGCTGTAATTGTTTATGTGTTTTAAGAGAGAGAGAACAAGAATGTGTATGTGTGTGTGAAGAGAGTTTGTTTTGTGTGTGTTTAATCCGTTCTCTTTAGCTGTTCTCAGTGGGAAGATTGACCCAAATAACCTAGCCCACCATTACTGAAAACAGGAAAATTACCTGCAAAAATCTGGGTTTCTTACTTTGAGAAGCTCCAATTACACTTTCATGGATCTACACCCGCTAAGCTATTTATTTGTCCTTTCTAGGCGCTTTGCTTTGTGACCTCTGCAATAGAACTTACTTATATGAGTGCAGAAAGGAAGAGAATGAGATCTGAATTGCAGTGGTTACGAGTTAATAATTTTTTTTAAGGCAAACATAGTAACGGTCGAGTAGAGTATTCTCTAGTGTTCTCCAAATCAGATATAAAAGGATTGCTGAGGGGCGCCTGGGTAGCTCATTGGGCTGAGCATCCAACTCTTGATTTTGGCTTAGGTCATGATCCCAGGGTCATGGGATCCAGCCCTGCTGGGCTGTGTTGGTCTCTGCGCTGAGTGTGGAGCCTGCTTAAGATTCATTCTCTCTCTCTCTCTCTCTCTCTCTCTCTCTCTCTCTCTGCCTCTCCCCCACTCGCCCCCACCCCCAGAATAAATTAAAAAAAAAAAAAAAGGATTGCTAATCTGATGTGCCTCTTATAAGGAATGACAAGCCTTTGGTAATTTTAGGGTATAACGTTACAGGTCTTTAAAATTCTTGTTCAAGTCTTGCACTTTTCAGTTTCTTGTTTTACTGTTTTTCATCTGAGTAATTCCTATGCATCCTTCAAAACTAAGCTTAGATCTTATTTTTCCCTGGCAGCTTTCCCCAGACTTTGAGGTACTCCATAAATATTTGTTGAATGAATGATAATGGGTTGGTGGGTGACTTAAATTCGCTTCAGTTCCTGCAGAACATCTTAGACTTAATTCTTTCAAGCATTAATCGCTTGAGATTGTGATGGTCTGTTTTCTTTGTCTAGGGCAGAGATAGTTTCTCTTTATTCTCCAGGGCCTAGAGAAATAATCCCTTCCTGGCAATAGGCACACATTTCCTGGTACGTAATAATTGTTTAATAAATGCTCACTGAATGAACATTCTGCTCTTGATTTGAAAGGAAGAGAGAATGGGAAGTGAAGGGGAACTATGGACACATGAAACAAGTAATTCAGATTCTGTTAACTACTGCTTTTTTGTGTTCATTTTGTTGCCACTTTGAAAGCGGAAAAGTCAAGTATCTGTGACTAAATGTTTGTCTTTGCTTCTGCAAGTCACAAGTATCTAGTTAGGTTCTCCCTGAGTTTTTGTTCCACAAATCCTGATTCTCTGCAGCAGTGCTGAAAAGGTGTTGTTTTCCTTATACAACTGCATTTCCTCTGAACAAGCAGTCTTAAATCATGCAGTCCGTGCAATATAAGCACATTATTCATTCCTTACCATAGAAATCTTTGCCCTGTGTAAATGATTAGGAGATCTTACTCATTCACTATGGCTGAGGGTTAAAAGAACTAGTAACACTGTATTGAAGTTTGAAAACAGACTTAACTTTTTAAATTTAAAGTTCCAGAGTAATCTTTTCCAGTTCCCTGGGAAATCTTATCTATAAAAATACATTGGCACAGTGATTAATCAGACATGCAGTTTTCTGTTTTTGGATCATTTACTAAGCCTTTAATTTTCTTTTTAGTTGCCAGATTTAAAAACAGAAATCACATGGAATAGAAGAGATTAGAGGGAGAGATTGGCTGAGGAAGGCAAGAGAAGTTTTTATTGAAATTAATTAGTTCTGTGTTCATTTATGTTGATAAACCTATGATTTTGGCAGTATATGTTTTAGCCTAATAGATGGAGTTTTCATTCCCTTGCATTTTATGAAAGAATAGGTCAAACAGCCATATAACTGGCTTTGGTTGTAGGTGTGGCCTGACTTTAGTAAAGAAAATTTTATTGATAAGATAATTTTCCAGTTGATGAGTTGGCTTCTAGTAGGCTAAGCATGAACAAACAAAACATGGCCATGTCTTCAGAGTCAGTCTGAAGGCTTTTAGTCCTTACAAAATTGTTAACCGCTAAAGTTATACTGCCTTTTATGCAATTATAGGAGACCATAAGGATGAAGTTAGGTCATTTAAAATGGACATTTTTAAGAAAGTTAATACTTTTTCTGCAAGTCAGAATTTCTTAGGGTATGCTTCTATTATGAACACAAGATAGGATGATTGACCTTCAGGATACCTAGAACTCAGGTACCTTCCCCAGTTTCTAAACAAGCTGTTGTAAAAATGGCTAACATCAAGTTTCTCCAATATTCTCTTACTTTTTTTAACTGTGGCCCTGTTACTGAACAGAAGAAGCTATAATACTGGGGGAGAGAGAACGTGCATGCAAAGGGAACGACTCAGGAACCCTAGAGTTGGTCTTCTGGTTCTCCTAGCTTTGTACCAGATAGCCAGAATAGGGCTGCCCTACCTTTTGGAGGCACATTTCATTTTCATTTCATCTTTAAAAAACAACAACCTTGATTTGATCAACAAATAATATTTCGTAAACACCCTACAAAATGCAGAGCCTTGCACTGGGTACTGTAAAGTCAAAAGATAAATCAGACCTGGATCTTGACTTCCGAGCGCTAAGTGTCTAATAAGGAAACTAAGGTGTGTGTGGGTTTTTTTTTATTTTTTAATGTTTGTTTATTTTTGAGAGAGAGAACAAGTGAGGAAGGAGCAGAGAGAGAGGGAGACACAGAATCTGAAGCAGGCGTCAGGCTCTGAGCGGTCAGCACAGAGCCTGACATAGGGGTTGAACCCACAAAGTGTGAGATCATGGCCGGAGCCAAAGTCAGATGCTTTACCCACTGAGCCAACCGGGTGCCCCAAGGAAATTAAGGTTTGAAGACTATTGTATACGAGATAGAAAGAGATCAGTTCTATGGGAATGAAGACCTGAATGAACCTTGTAGGTCAGCCACCTTGGCTTTGAATCCCAACTCTTTCCTGGATATTCATGGCCAAGCTACTCAACTTATTTAGGCTGTTTTCTTATCTCTAGATTAGGGAGAGAAATGCCTGCCTCATAGAATTGCTGAGAGAGTTTGCTGAGAGGCTCTTTTAGCTCCACACTTGGAATATCTAATTGCTCGGTCAGTATCCTTTTTAATGTCTCATCCATTTTAACCTTAAGTCCAAAACCTGACGTATGAGCTCTCTTCCAGAATGTTTTCTGTCTCCATGAATGGTATCAATAAGTCTTTCTAGCCAGAAATCTAAAAGTCACCTCCCACTTCTTACCCCATTATCCAGACCACCCTGAGCTATTGATTTTACACCATAAATTTTGTTCCTCAAATTTGTGCACTTATCTCCATTGCTACCACTATTGGTCAAGCTTTTGTCATTTTTCCTGCATAAGTCACTGTTAACAGCCTTCTTTCTCCCTAAATCTATTCCTCTGCTTGTCCCACATCCAGCCAGAGTAAACTTTTCAAATTGTACACATAGGTCACTTTTCTGCTTAAAACTCAACAGCGAGGGGCGCATGGGTGACTTGGTTGGTTAAATGTCTGACTCTCAATCTCAGCTTGGGTCTTGATCTTGAGGTCCTGAGTTCAGGCCCTGCATTGGGCATGAATGTAACCTATGTAACAAACAACTCCTCAATGAGTTTCCATTATCCTTAGTCTGCAGATAAAATCTTAAAGGCATATTTGTCTCACCCATGTTCTGCCTTGCTTGTTATTCTTTTCCCAAGGCCTAGCAGAATGTTTTTTCATAGTAGATGCTCATGTATTTAAGGGATGGGCAAAGGAAGGAACGTATGAAAGAACCAATTAATAATTGAGAAATTTAGACCATCCCTTTCTTTCTTTCTTGTGAGGCTGTATATGAACATGCATACACATTTACAGAGGTTGCAAGTGAAATACTAGTTCTGAGTAAAATGTTTATTTTTGATGATTTCTCTTTCCTTTTCGCATCCCCTCTTTATCCCCAGCGAATCACTCTTCCCCCATCCTTCTTTGTACCATTTTATTTATCCGAGGTTGCTGAGGTACAGTTCAAAGACTCTCTCTTTTCTTCTCCCTGTATAGTTCATGAAAGCCAACCATTTGAAATTCATGTGACTGACTCTTACTGTACACAGATGATTTGGGACGCATGACAGTAAAGTGAAGGACCTCTTCCTGGTGTTGGAGAACTGCAAGTAGTCCTCCCACTGGAGAATCAAGTCCACCGCTTCATAAATTAGGTCCCAGCTGATGAGGCACAAGCTGCAAGGGTCAGTCAAACAAATACTTGAGAATCTCAGGAGTTTTCATTAGTGAATAGTCTTGCTCTGCTCTTCACAGAGAATGCCAAGGCCTTAAGAAAGCAGAAGACCGGGTGATGAGACTAATAGAAATGTGAACTAGTAAATGGGAGTTGGGGAATGTTTTCGAATGTGACTTATGTGATTTCCTGGCGGGGAAATTGAGGTCTCAGTTTGTAATGTCATGTCCACCCATGATTTGGCCCTCTGCGGCTGAGAGTTAACTACAGCTCCTGTAATTTTTGTATTTCTTAAAGCATGGTTAAATTGGTAAATATTATGTTATGTGAATTTACCAGTTTTTATAAATCACATGTTTCAACAAAAAATTAAAGTGGTACAAAGACCATCCGTGTCCCCTTTACTCAGATTTACCTATTGTAGTATTTTATATTTTACCCCGTTTGATTTATTATGTGAGTGTACTCTTGCATACACCTAGCAATCAACCATCTAAATCTTTTTGTCATTTGATCTCATAGTACTGTTTTTTATACCATTTCCCCCTCTCTAGTATAGGATACAGTCTAGGGGTAGGACGTTGTATATAATCATGTCTCTTTAGCCTTCCTTTTTTTGTCTTTTATAGTATTGACATTTTTGAAGGGTACAGTGTATTCTCCCCCTTTTAAAAAAATTTTTTAATGTTTATTTTTGAGAGAGACACAGAATCCAAAGCAGGCTCCAGGCTCTGAGCTGTCAGCACAAGAGCCCGACATGGGGCTGGAAGTCATGAACTGTGAGATCATGACCTGAGCTGAGCTGAAGTCAGGCGCTTAACCCACTGAGCCTCCCAGGTGCCCTTGCCCCTCCTTTTACAGGTAGGCCTCGCACCCAGCATGAGGCTTGAACACACGACCCTGAGATTAAGAGTCTGACACCTTACCAGTTGAGCCATCCATGTACCCCATCCCCTCATTGCCCCCCACCCCTTTCTTTTTAGTTTTTAATGTTTATTTATTTTTGAAAGGAGAGAGAGAGTGAGTGGGGGAGGGGGGAGCAGAGAGAGAAGGAGACACAGAATCCAAAGTGGGCTCCAGGCTCCGAGCTGTCAGCACAGAGCCCAGTGCGGGACTTGAACCCACAAACTGGGAGATTAAGACCTGAGCCGAAGTCGGACGCTCAGGTGACTGAGACACCCAGGCGCTCCTCACTGCCCCTTTTTAATAGAAGCTTCCTCGTTTTCTGTTTCTTCAATATTTCCTTGTAGTTAAGTTGAGGTTACACAACCTTACACAACCTTAGCCAGAAACCTCCATAAGTGATGTGTTCTCAGGTTATGAAATATGGAGACTCAGTACATTTTTAATTAAATGCAGAGTAAAGGGAATCAACAAATGCCATAGGATTCTCTGAAAAGAGATAAATAGATTGGAATGGTCAGGGGAAGACATCACAGTTTACCTATTATGTAGACTTAGTTTACTGATAGGTAGCAAGCGTGTTTCTAAAATTTTACCACATTTCCCTTTATGTCAAATTTTGCATTAGTTCAGGTAACATGTATTACTGTCTTTTACCAGTTTCTATTAAGGTTCCTTCTGTATCAAATAAGTCAAAAGGAAACTATTTCTATTTTTAAATTTAATGAAATCAGGTATGTCTTTCAAATGGCACAATTTGAAAGATTAAGGGTCTACAATTAAGGATCTACTGATTATTATGCAAGATTCCTCAATGATTTGGATCATTACAAAAAGACATTGAACTTTGATGTATGCATACATGTCTTTATTCCCTTCCTGGTTTCATAACCATTAGTCAGGCCAACAGTTGGTATTCCCGGCTTTACCACTGTTCTAGTCTTTTAGCACTCCTCCTTGAGCTATACAAAGCTACTCTTGGGGCGCCTGGGTGGCTCAGTTGGTTAAGCGTCTGACTTCTGTTCAGGTCATGATCTCACAGTTCGTGGGTTCGAGCCCCACGTCGGGCTCTGTGCTGACAGCTCAGAGCCTGGAGCCTGGAGCCTGCTTTAGACTCGGTGTCTCCCTCTCTCTCTGCCCCTCCCCCACTCATGCTCTCTTTCTGTTTCTCTCTGTCTCAAAAATAAACAAACATAAAAAAAAAAAAGCTACTCTTGCCAATGATTTCTGTGGAATGTATAAATGGTAGTAATGTTGATAGGTTTATCCTCAATGCCATTTTCCCCTTCCAGGCTGTCTTCTAAAGAGCATCCAAACTTTGGATGAGGTAACAAGCTACTTTGCAGAATAGGATTAGAGCCAGTATGGTTTTAAGTATGTTGCTTGGTGTTTTTTTCCTTTCTCTTTCTTTCTTTGTCTCTGTCTCTGTCTCTTTCTCTTTCTCTCTTTCTCTTTTTTTTTTCTTTTTCTTTTTCTTTTTCTTTCCAGGTAATAGGAAACACTGTGGTTGACACAGTTGGGATCTAGTCATTGGTTAATTGGTAGAAGAGGTATATTTGAGGCCATTATTGTAAGATGATTTTTTTCCTCCACATATACTTCTTAAAAAATAATTCCTTGGCCTTTATGCATTTTGTTTGCAGTTTGAAGAAAACAGGTCTGAAACAAGGTCATATCCCCAGCTGCTTCTGAACACATTGACTGCCAGATCTCCAAACATCAAGTCCACCTCCATTCGCCAACCTGTCTGACATGTCGGGACCCGTGCCAAGCAGGGCCAGAGTTTACACAGATGTTAATACGCACAGACCCCGAGAGTACTGGGATTATGAGTCACACGTGGTGGAGTGGGGGTAATTGTTTCCTTTTACTTCACTGTCCTCACTCAGAGGGTTGATTCTTGTGTATTTGTTGAGTAATTTGTGTTAGGAATCTTTCTTGACTGCATTTATAAACCTCAAGATTAAAACCTGATTTGTGTTTTCTTCTGCAGTGAAGAAGCAAGGTGTTGCTTTGGCAAATTAACAGTTTTGATGGACTTACTATTTAAAAATTATTTCCATCTCTTATTCTTTCCTTGGACTTAAATATTCTGGATAAAAGGCTCATAACAAAGAGTTACGTGTCTGCTTGTCTCAGCTAAGGGCTTTGTAGTTAGGTGAGAATTAGTACTTGAGAAATTTTAAAAACCATACTCTTACATAAAGTATTTTTGAGGTCAGAGAATGTTGTCCCATGATGATACTGAAGGATGAAGCAGTTTTCCAGAAAGATGTCCTCTTTCTGATAGAAGCAAAATTAAACCATTATCAACATTTACCCTTATAATGAGGCAAGCCATGTGTAACATGGAATTAAATTCCATTTTGAACATTTGCAGTCTACCTCAATAGCCGTGTTTGCCCCTTATTCTCTGTGCAGAATCTCATTTGGATGTTTGTATCTCTTGTCCCAACATGTCGGCATTTAATTGATCAGGTCACACTTATTGTGATAAAAGCATTTTGACATCCAGTGCAAAAGAAAGCAGTTTGAAAATGCATAAAGCTATAGCTCCCACATGCTACATTTTATGTCTAGTCACGTGTGATGTAAATGGTTAAAGATAATCCCCCAAAATTGACATAAGGGGGTCCTGTAGTCCTGATCAGGCCATGATTCTTAACAGTAAATGCATTGCCTCTGCACAAGGAGGAACAGTGTGCTTCATAGATACCATCAAGAACCAGTGGTGCAGTATCAATGAATGTTGTTATTTGATAGTCTAACAATTCCCCTCTTGTCGCAGGCTCCGAACTCAAGGAATCTGTGTTTTGCTAAAGAAATTTCAACCACTGTGTTTGAGTGCTTTGCACTTAGTTCTGCTTAAATAACACTAAACAGCCCTTCCGAGGTCTGGCATGGCACTGTTTGCTCACATGCATTTGTGTTCTGTGCCCTCCACAGGAGAACTCAGTCAGAACTAAGAGCCTCCTCCCCAGACCTGCCTTAATACACTGTCCGTTGTCCTTACTACCATCTGCCTTGTCTATTCATTCACTTTCTTTTTAGCTGCTTAAGGACAGTGGATGGCTAATTTGTTACATGTTGGATTTTCAGTATCCCCAGCAGGAGTAAATAGAATTTTGATTTCTTCTTTAAAGCAAAGTCATCTAAATTGTAATCAGAGGCAGGGAGAAAATATTGGCATTTCCCTTATTTTTTACCTCTGATGTTGCTAGTGGTCATGGAATATGGGTAAAAATAGAGGAAGGGACCCCCAACTATGATTCATGATCTGTAGTGTGATTTGCAAACGTCTTACATGGACTGTCCTCAGGACTTGCCTTGGAGGGCAAGTGGGAAGTCAAGCCTATATGTTTGAAAGCCACTTTATTTGCAGAAACGTCCATTAAAAATCTTCCAATGTGTGGCTGAATTGAAATATTCTTACAACACAAATTGACTTCCTGCTAGGTGCCAACACTGGGCCAGGCACAAGAGGACAGAAATATATGAAAATTATCCTCCAGGGGAAAGCCGTCTGTTGTTGGATACGAACACATAACAGACCCTGATAGCAGGTAGCTGTGTGTGGTATGCCAGTAGAAATGAAACTTTGGGATTTGAAAGAATAATTGAAAGGCCGAAACTTTTCTAATTCTAGGATTTATAGCACACATTTTTAATTAATGGCCTGATTTTTAAAATACAGAGAAACCAATTTGGGAATTATTTGAAATACCTTTTATTTCTTTTACTCCTTACTGGTGGTAGAGTTTTTAAAGTTAATTAGTGCCTTATAGTTTGAACTTTTGAAATCATTGTGACTTTGACTCTTTTTGTTCACAGTAATCAAGATGACTACCAGCTCGTTCGAAAATTAGGCCGGGGTAAATACAGTGAAGTGTTTGAAGCCATCAACATCACAAATAATGAAAAAGTTGTTGTTAAAATTCTCAAGGTGAGTATAAGAAGAAAGATGATAATTTCAAAAGTATTTGGAATTTAGGTTTTTTTTTTTTTTTAAGTAATAGTGATACCTTTTTTAAAGTAGCTTTTGAAAAAGTTTTTGTAATGCTTTAACACTTTAATTTTACTCTATCCTATGCAGTTGATAAGAAGATGATACTTTTTGTTTGTTTGTTTGAGAAAGAGTGCTCAAGGAGAGAGAGGGAGAGAGAGAAGCGGGGCTCTCTGCTGCAGGGCTCAGACTCACTAACTATGAGATCATGACCTGAGCCCAAGTCAGATGCTTAGCCAGCTGAGCCACCCAGGCCCCCAGGAGAGGTTGCCTTTATTTGACAGATCAGGAAATGGAAGCAAAAGAAGCGACTTGGCTCAAGTCATACAGCTCAGCTAGATTGTGGCAGAGGAAGGGAGTAAAGTTTCAATCTTCTCTCTCCTGGGTCTTGCCTACTACTGATTCCTTATATTTTCAGTTATAGTCCATTCTTTTGTTTTCAGTAAGTTGTTACCTCTTCTGTGTAAGGATGAGGAGTCACAAATGCAGGCCTTTAAACGGCAGGCCGTTGCTGGTGCAGCTAGCGTGACATAAGTGCCTGTGACGGGTACTGCCGCCTGTGCTCCAGCCCCAGCTGGTAGTTGCTTTGCAGGAGTGCAGGTCCAGTGCTGCTTGATACGCTTCTGCAAAAAGAAAGTAAAAATTTGTATTTATATATGAATTCCCCTGGCTTTTAAATGTTGGCTCAAGAGTTTTTAAAAACACTACAGGGGCGCGCCTGGGTGGCTCAGTTGGTTAAGTGTCCGACTCTTAATTTTGGCTCAGGTCATGATCTCATGGTCCGTGAGGTCGAGCTGACAGCACTGAGCCTGCTTGTTATTCTCTCTTTCCTTCTTTCTCTGCCCCTCCTCCGCTTGCTCTTCTCCTCTCTCAAAATAAACATTTAAAAAAATAATAAATAATAACACCGTGCAGGCCTGATTTGGTGTGAATGGGCTACCAATATGCAACTTATAAGTTACTTATAACTGTACAGTGCACTCTCATATGCCAGGAACTTAGCATATCGTTCCTTGCTGTAGGGACTTTTCCATATTTGATACTGAGAAGCAAAGGTTCCCAGACTTTCTCAAGTCTGGCACCCATATTATATCAGTAACTTTTAAGTAGTTAAGCCCAAATAACAAAAAAAAATGTTTGTTTTAACTTGGATGCCATTTCAAATGTTATACCCTGGGGCACCTGGACGGTTCAGTCAATTAAGTGTCCAACTCTTGATTTCAGCTCAGGTTACGGCTTCACAGTTTGTGAGATCAAGCCCCGAGTCAGACTCTGCACTGACAGCACAGAGCCTGCTTGGGATTCTCTCTCTCTCTGTCTCTCTCTCTCTCTCTCTCTCTCTCTGCCTCTTCTCCTCCCTCACTGGAGCACATATGCCCATGCTTGCTCTCTCTCTCTTTAAATAAATAAAATTTTTAGAAAATAAAATGTGCAGAGCCTCCTTGGGATTCTCTCTCCCTCTCTTTCTATCCCTCCCCTGCTTGCTCTCTTTCTCTCAAAATAAACTTAAAAAAAAATTCAGGTGACCATGAAATCTGGTAACCACTGATCTTGTTGATGAAGAGTTGAAACATACTTAAAATAATTTCTGAGAGTTATATGCAGTGTATCAATAGCCTGAGGTGACCTACACCTTAGGAAATAACTGCATGGTCCAGTGTAGCAGATATGGGCCACATGTGGCTTTTGAGCATTTGAAATGTGGCTAGTGCAAATTGAGATATGCTATGAGATAAAATGTACGTGATTTCAGAGGCTTAGCACAGAAGAAAAAAGAATATAAATTCTTTATTAGAATTTTTATATTGATTTACATATTGAAATGATAAAATTTTGCATATATTTTGTTAAATATATTAAAATTAATTTGGGCTGTTTCTTTTTACTTTACTTTTTTGTAATGTGGGTACTAGAACATTTAAAATAAACATGTGGCTTGCATTGTATTCCTTTTGGACTAGCACTCTTTTAGACTATTTAGAAGGAAAGCTTTGTGGAGGGGGTGCAGTTGGACCAAAGCCCTCCTCAGAAAAATGAAAAGGATTTCTGTATGAGAACAGATGTGGAAATGATGGATGAAGACAAAGGAACACGGAAGATATACTCCAGGGACTCTGCAGAGTGGTCTTTTTAAAATGGGCAGAACAGGGGCACCTGGGTGGCTCAGTCGGTTAAGCGTCCGACTTCGGCTCAGGTCATGATCTCGCAATTCGTGGGTTCGAGCCCCGCGTCGGGCTCTGTGCTGACAGCTCAGAGCCTGGAGCCTGCTTCAGATTCTGTGTCTCCCTCTCTCTCTGCCCCTCCCCTGCTCATGGTCTTGTCTTTCTCTCTCAAAAATAAATAAAACATTAAAAAAGAAAAGAAAAAGAAATAAAATAAAATAAATAAATGGACAGGGGCGCCTGGGTGGCTCAGTCAGTTGAGCGGCCGACTTTAGCTCAGGTCATGATCTCACAGTTCATGAGTTCGAGCCCCACATCGGGCTCTGTGCTGACAGTGCAGAGGCTAGAGCCTGCTCCGGGTTCTGTCTCCCCCTCTCTCT
>CM053576.1:26118238-26168010 GCA_028646485.1 Cryptoprocta ferox | reverse complement strand
TAGGGTGGGGGAAGTCTATAGACGTAAAAGGAAGGAATGGAAAGAGCCCATGTTTCATCCTAATTGTCAGAGACTTGTGCAAGATATATCTTACTAACAATACAGTCCTAGTTTGTATAGTTTTAAAAAGTTAACATGCTAAGATTGATGACTGGAATTAAATGCTAGTTCTGCTGAAATTTGGTCTTTGGGATGAAAATCTTGTTTTCTTTCAATTCCACGTTTGCTAAGTACCCGCAGAATGCTGACACAGGGCTAGGAGAAGGGGGTTCAGAGGTGGGACGGATGCATACCCTTCCTTCAGAGAGTTCCTAAGCAGCCATTTATGTATTACATGTACATGTTGAAATACTCTGCAGTAATTTCACTGATGTACTTTGACCCTTTCAGCCAGTAAAGAAGAAGAAAATCAAGCGTGAAATAAAGATTTTGGAGAATTTACGAGGCGGTCCCAATATCATCACACTGGCAGACATTGTAAAAGACCCTGTGGTGAGTATGGTAGGCGCTGGCAAGGCCCACCAGGGCTGAGGTGGTGGTTGACCCGGAGCACAACTGGCCTCTTTATTTTCTCCCCCTCTCCTGTTAAGTCCTGCTTTAAAAGTGCTTAATCAGTTATACCATTTAACTAGCTTGGGTCTTTCTTTCAAAGAGACCTCCACCCACAGACTATTTCTTATTCTTCTAGGCTAAGAGACTGATAGCACTGGAAACTGAAATGTGTTAATCCATTTTGCAAACTCACGTCCGATGCCGATGGGCGATGGGCGCATTGTCGGGCTACCTAGAGCCTGGTGAGACTTCAGCTCCATGTCTTCTGTTTGAAATCCATCCCAAAAATGACCTAAGTGTGGTGATGATCAGAGTGGGGAGGGCTCGTAGCAATAGAGGGTTTCCTACTACTGAGGCGAGGACTACCAAATTCACCACGTAGTATCCGCAAACATCGTGCCCGCTACAGCTGCCGGGGCTGTTGCTAATGTGTGTTTTCTTTTTCTTTCCCCTAGTCACGAACCCCTGCCTTGGTTTTTGAACACGTAAACAACACAGACTTCAAGGTATAATATATAACCGACCATTTCAAGGTGCTGGGATTTTAGGCCACATAGAAAGCCTTTTAGCAATGTTACTGTTAGAAGAGCTTCCTTCTAACATGCTTCAAAAGAGCTTTTCGTCCTTACTTAAGGTAGAGAATTTATCCTTATTTTAAGATCGAGAAACTCCTGTACAAGCAGTGTCCACTTTCCACATCTGGGTATTCTGCCCTTTGTTTGTTTTGTGCTCTTCTTAATTACCAGCACATTTACTTCTCCTCACCTCTACCATTTGTGTGACAGTCTCTACAGATGTCAGACCTAAGAAAGGCCACAGCACATGCTCACTCAGGACCTGGCTGCAGGGTGTTTCATGTTAAAACAACTGTGTTCGAGAAGGAGTGCATTGCGTGTGTACAAGCAAGCACTGCTCGTACCTTGGTTCCTCAGAAATTCTGAGCTACAGATCACAAATAGGGGGCAGGTAGAGAAGCATGGCACAAACTCTCGTATAATTCAGACCTCTACAGCGGGTCTCTGACTCCACCCCATCTGGTGGCCGCTTTATTTCAAACAGTTCTCAGTCCCAGTACAGCAGAGGAATGTGTAACTCTTGGGTTACAGGCTGTAAAGGTACTTGACTTGCCTTTTTCACAGTCCTGTAGTAAGAATCTTATATATCAGTAAATGGGTGAATCCTGTGAACCCTTTGTTGGGAGGATGAAAAAAGGAAAAATAACTATTTTAGGAGCAGAATGATAACTTCAAGGAAAACTGTCAGAGGATATCACCGCTGAATGATAATACAGATTAAAAAAGAAATCTGCAGCTTCTTGGAACGTGGAAAGGATACATAACAGTTGTGTAGAGTTTACTTTCAAATTGGGATGGGAATAGTTCTGTCAAATTGATAGATTTGGCAGCAAGCCATCTTGCATACTCACTGGCGATCCACAGTGCCTATATAGCCATGTACCTCAAAGGTGGGTTAGTTCCCTACTAAGGAGGGTGTATATTTGCCGGAATGCCTTGTATGAGAAGCCCTGGAGGTAAATGAAAAGCAGACTAAACTGCAAATGTGTAATATCAGTGCATGTTGCATGTATAAACTGGTACGTTCCCAACAGTGGGTTATAGCTTAAGCAATTCAAGTTTAAGTAAGTCTTCACTTTTGCATATAAAGACCTCAAGTGTCTCTTTTAAAAAGCAAATTTTCTGTTGGAGAAGTAGAGACCACTGACTGGACAGATCCTAGAATCGTAGCAACCGAGCCAAGTCTTGGTTCAAATTACTACAAACAAAGATGAGAAATTGCCTTCCTATCAGCATTATTTCATGGCTCAAATGTTGCATTTGTCTTTAACAGCAATTGTACCAGACGTTAACAGACTATGATATTCGATTTTACATGTATGAGATTCTGAAGGTAAGGGAACCTGGGATACTAAATATCTTTAGTTTGTTCTTCCTTTTGTTCAATGGTCCAATTAACTGTGGAAAAGCCAGTGAATTAGCTTTGGAAAGTATGTTGAAAGAAGGGGCCTCATGTTCATATAACTGTTTAGTAAGTTAAAGCATCAGAGTCCTTGTGCCAACGTGAGTGTTGGGGAGTAGAATCTAGTAGGAATGTAACGTAGAATGCTTGGGAAACGGTGCTTGGAAGTGAGCGGGACCCCTTTAAACAATATTTGCAACCTCCATCATGCTCCTGTGAAAGTTACAATTAAACTGTCAAAATGTACAAAAATAACTTCCAATACACTGGCTTGTGGTCTACTTTCTTTTACTTAAAATTCAACAAGTAAAACAGTAAACTCTTAACTCAGCCCTCAAAGGGTCATTGTCCTAAGGATTATGTCAGTCTCTGCTCGGAGATTGCTGATTTAGAATGGACTTTGATTTCTAACGTGGGATCACCAATTATCTTGCTCCTAGTAAGCATTAAGGTCATCTCTACAGATGAGAAAATTGCGAAGAGGTGGCTAAAGTTTCTTACTAAATGAGGTTTGCTATAAAGCCTGCATTTGAACCTTAGTAGTACAGAGACTATAACAACAGAGATATTTGATCTTTCCATTGGCTCATGCAGTGTTGTGACAAGCAGGACTTCACAAAGTTAAGCGTATACTTGTGTAGCCCTGGAAACCATAGGAACCCAAGTTGCCCTTCAGGAAGGACAAGAACTTGGCCAATGACATCATCTGGCTTAAAGGCTGGGATTAGCCAACCCCAAAGGTTATGCCCCTCAGTTCACCGTGGTTTGAGATTGGACGTGGTTTTTCAAATCAGATTTGATGTCATAAATCAGGTACAGGGACAATTTGTAAAATGTTTGGCTTCATGGGCCATAGGGTCTTACTCACACTACTCCTGTGGTAACACAAAAGCAGCTAGAGACAATATGTTGACAAATCAGTGTGGCTGTGTTCCAATAAAACATTATTCACAAAGACGGGCAGCAGGCCATACCTGGCCCATGGGCCACCATTTGCCAACCCTTATTGTGTACTCTTAACTGCTAGAAGATTATTGTTCTTTGAATAAGAGGTTTGTAGAACAGACCAGTTTTCTTTTGAGGGGCCTGTGTTACTGAAAATAATCCAGCCTTTGGGTAAGGGGGAGAGATTGGAAGTGCTGCAGTTGGTATACACTTTTGGTATCTCTGAACGGAACAGTGTAGGAACAGAGCTTGAAGTTCAGAGGCCGTGAGTGCACTTGACTATGGGATCTTGAACAAGTCTCTGTAGAATGCCTGTGGGAGCGATTGTCCTGTTCTTGACTCACAGGGTTTTTGTGAGGCTAGAAGGAAAACTATGGAGGAAAAAGTAGAAGACTTTAAGAAAGTCACTCTTAAGCAGGCTAACTCTTCCTTTCTTACCTATTCCTCTTACAGGCCCTGGATTATTGTCACAGCATGGGAATTATGCACAGAGATGTGAAGCCCCATAATGTCATGATTGATCATGAGCACAGAAAGGTAAAGTGATAGACCGACCAGTCTTATTTATCAATATGATAGAGTTACCAGCTCATCTTCAACACTTTATCCCTGGCATCTGTCACAGTCACTGGTACCTATTAGGCACTTGATAAATGTTTAGTAAATGAATGAACTCATTAACAAATCAGAATGTTGAAACCACTATTCATATTCCTAAGAATACTATGAAGAAGACAGATTTGAGCCTCGCTAGCTCAGTAGGTGGAGCATGCAATTCTTGACCTTGGGGTCATGAGTTGAAGCCCCATGTTGGGTGTAGAGATTACTTTTTAAAAAGGAGGGGGATGCCTGGGTGGCTCAGTCAGTTAAGCGTCTGACTTCGGCTCAGGTCATGATCTCATGGTACATGGCTTTGAGCCCCGCATCAGGCTCTCTGCTGACGGCTCAGAGCCTGGAACCTGCTTCAGATTCTGTGTCCCCCTCTCTCTCTGACCCTCCCCGACTCACGCTCTGCCTTTCTGTGTCTCAAAAATAAATAAATATTAAAAAATAATAAACCAGATTGGCAGGGAAGCTGACTTCTGGTTTCATTAATTAAATAACTAATTTCTTGGGAAACTCCTCATTTACTTCCTTTTTCTTTTATAATGGGTATAATAATAATTGCTCTACATGCCACTGGATTATTGTGAGAATTAAGTATACACTGTTGTGATATAGATAAAATACTCAGAAAATCCTGCTGCCTATTAGCAAGTGTCATGAGGCCCCCAAGCTTTACAAATGCTTTTAATGAGAGCTGCACTGACCACATGGCTTTATAATCAAGTTTTTTTAAGGTGACCAAGCCCACCTTTTATAGTCAGTGATAGCTATCTGTTGTAGCTTTGGGGACATAGTTGATTTATTCATTCAACTAATATTCTTTTAGACTCACACTATTTAATAGGTATTGTTCTAGAGGCTGGGGATATATGTGTGAGACAAATAAACAAAAAAATTCTTGTCCATAGGGAGCTTGCATTTGCAGGAGGCTGGTGGGATGAAAAGTTAATCGTGATGTGGAAGAGGGGCACCTGGGTGGCCCAGTTGGTTGAGCATCTGACCTCGGCTCAGGTTATAATTTCATGGTTTAGTTCATGAGTTCGAGCCCCGCATCAGGCTCGCTGCTTATCAGTGCCGAACCCACTTCAGATCCTCTGTTCCCCCTTGTCTCTCAAAAATAAACAAACATAAAAGAAAAAATAGTGTTGTGGAAGAGAAATCATGAGTAGGGAATTGTAGAGGGTGTTACGGTTTTAAATAAGATTGTAAAGGGATGGTTTCGTTGGAAAGGTGACACTTTAACGACACTTGGAGGGAGCCAGCCATGTAATCTCAAAAACAAATGTGTCCCAGATAGAGGAAATGGCAAGTGCAAAGGCCCTGAGACAAGAATGTGCCTGGCATGCTGGACAGATAGAGCTAGGTAGAATGAACAGAGGGGAGAGGAGCAAAATGAAATCAAAGAGATAGAGAACCACATCATGTAAAACCTTAACGATCATCGTCCGGCCTTTTCTCTGAAGGTGCAGAGCTTTTTTTTGCAGGGTTTGAGCAGAGGGTTGACATGCTGTCACTTAAATTTTTAAAAATTCATTGCACATCATTAGAACAATTAAAAATAGTGACAGTACCACATGCTGACAAGGATGCAGAGAAACTCCATCTCTAATGCATTGCCAGCAAGGAACATGGAGTGGCACAGCCATTTTGGAAAATGCCAGACTATTGTTTCCTAGTTTGTCAGTTTCTGTTTCTTTTTCTTTTTCTTTTTCTCTTTCTTTCTTTCTCTTTCTCTTCTCTTTTTTCTTTCCTTCCTTCCTTCATTTCTTTCTTTTTCTTTTTTTGTTAATGTTTATTTATTTTTGAAAGAGCACAAGCAGGGGAGGGGCAGAGAGAGGGGGACAGAGGATCTGAAGCAGGATCTGCACTGACAGCAAGCCTGACGTAGGGCCTGAACTCAAAAACTGTGAAATCATGATCCGAAGTCGGCCACTCAACCAGCTGAGCCAGCCAGGTACCCCTAATTTGTTGGTTCCTTAAAAAGCTAAATGTATGCTTAGAGTAAATCATTTATCCCACAGAAACAAAAACTTAGGTCCACCTAAAAATCTATATATAAACATGGCTTTATTTGTAATAGCTCAAAATTGAGAAAAGGAGGACCCAAATGTCCTTCAGTAGGTGAATGGGTAATTGAACTGTGGCATTATGTGGTATTATTACTAAGTAGTATTCTTCAGCATTAAAAACGAAAGAACTAGGGGCTCCTGGATCTGGCTCAGTTGGTGGAGCATGTGACTCTAGGGCTTGGGGTTGTAAGTTCAAGCCATGTGTTAGTTGTAGAGATTATTTAAAAATCTTTTTTTTTTTTTTTAATACTTTTGGCGTTTATTTTTGAGAGACAGAAGCAAAGGAGGGGCAGAGAGAGAGGGAGACACAGAATCCCAAGCAGGCTCCAGGCTCTGAGCTGTCAGCACAGAGCCCCCTGCATGGGGTTCAAACTCACGGACCGTGAGATCACGACCTGAGCTGAAGTCAGATACCTTACCAATTGAGCCACCCCTTCACCCCGAGATTATTTAAAAATCTTTAAAAAGGTGGGGGAGGGGAGAGAACTAGTGGTAATGCACCGACTTGGTGGATCTCACCCTGAGTGAAAGAAGGCAGTCACAGAAAGTTACACTAATGAGTCCATTTTTAAAATGACAAAATTGGAGCTTGAAAGCAGAGGGGTTGTCCCAGGGGTTAGGAAGTGATGGGAAGGGATAGCACAAGGGACATAAGTGGTGAGTAAACAGTTCTATGTCTTCTGGAAGTTCTAGGACTCTGTACATGTGATAAAATCGCAAAGAACTACACACAAATGCATGCTTATAAAACCTAAAAAAATAAGTAAGATCTGTCTGAACCATGCTGATATCGGTTACCTGGTTTTGGCATTGTACTGTAGCTGTGCAAGATGTGACCGCTACGGGAAATTGGGTGAAGGATACACAGAACACCTCTAACTTTGTATGAATTTGTAATCGTTGTTAAATGAAAAGCTTTTGCTCTGTAGAGCAGGTCAGGGCAAGAGTGAAAGCAAGGAGACCGGGTAGGAAAAGAGACCGTTGCAGGAAGTCAGACAAGAGATGGTGGAGGCAGTCGATGTGATGGTGATGCTCAGAATATGGTAGGGCCATTTGTCAGGTTTGCCGTGGATGTAAGGGAAACAAGAACCCAGGGTGAGAATTTTTTGCCTGAATGACAGTATGAAAAGAAACCTTTAACTGAGAGGGGAGAGGTTGTGGGTGAAGCAGGTTTTGCAGGGGGTAATCAGGAGGTTTTGTTTGGATGTGTCTGTTGGGTGTTTAAAAGAGCCCGCTGGCAGGGGGCACAGGCTAGAGGGTCTGGGGGGGAAAGGCTGAGGTGCTGTGCGTGCAGCCGCAGACCAGAAATGGTCATCGGGAGTACTTGTTGATTAAAAAAAAAACAGGTCAGGGAGAGCTCTGAACCATTAATGTTCAGGAGTTAAAAAGAAAAAGCATATAAAGGTTATGCGTTCTTCTGTACCTTTTATTACATTTCCATTCATTACTGACACCAGGAAAACACTGTACCTTGTTAACACTGAACAAGTATGGGCCCAGAGTGATTGGGCACGACTCCGGCCTTACTGCTTATGCTTCAGATCACAGTCATGCTTTGCACAGTGAGCAAATAAGGTTGCCTCTTGGCTTTGCCTACTGCTTCTTCCATTTTGAGGATACAGTTTGATCAGAACTGTTTGTGTGGCTTTTCTCTTATTTCACTCACTCAACAAATATTTTTTATTTTTCTTTTGTGTACTGGGCATTATGTTGAATTCTAAAAATTGCAGAAATGAATTACACAGTCTCTTCCCTTAAGGAGCTTACAGGGCATATTGAAAAAGAGAGATAGAAAATGAATATACAGTAAAGAGTTGTAGGTTCTAGTAAGGAAATATATTTGGGGTTCAGGGGACTAAAGGCAAGGGTTAGTTCTACTTGGATAATTAGAAAAGACTTCCTTGAAGGGCTAACTTAAATATCTCAAAAAATGAGCGGTATGTTCAGTAGGATTCTAGGTTGGATAGCAGAAGACATTCTAGTCGGAGGAGCAGTTTGAGAAATTGTGCAGAAATGCAAAGTAGATGGTGTTTTTCAGAAACTGTAAGTCTCACTGCAGCACAGGAACTAGATCATGGAGGACCCTGTATGCGAAGCTAAGAAGTTTGGTTTTCATCCTAAGTGCAGTAAATAGGTAGTCACTGGAAAGTCCATAGTAGTGTGACATGGCTGGTGTTTTACAGAGTATTCTGATGGCAGTGTGAGGGGTAGCGTGAAAGATAAAACTGCTCATGACTTATTCTTTCCTTTTTTTTTTTTCTTTTCAGCTACGACTAATAGACTGGGGTTTGGCTGAGTTTTACCATCCTGGCCAAGAATACAATGTCAGAGTTGCTTCCCGATACTTCAAAGGTCCTGAGCTACTTGTAGACTATCAGGTGAGAGCAGAAGGTGGATCCCATTTTGGTCCTCTGTTTTGCACGTAATTTGTGAAAAATGTCATTTTGTGCTTTCGGGTAAGCCATTTATACACATATGTGGCTGTCTCTTTTATATGAATGTAAAATATGAATCACTTCAGTTCATCCATCATAACTTGTATTGTTTTTATTTTCATAATGTCAGGAGAATATGAATAGATCTGCATTTGATCCTAACTGAAGAGAAAGTACACTAGAGATACTTTCTCGAGTAAAATTCCAGAGCTAGTTTGAGAATTGTAAGCTAGGTTTAACCAATTTTAAAATAAACTCAAAAATGTTCTCTTGTGATTTTCCTAAATTGTATTCTAAAGGGCTTCCCCTTACCAAAAAAAAAACAAAAGCCCTCTTTCTCCTCACAGGAACAAAATCCTTGAGAGTACCTTTCATGCGTGCCCCTCCCAGGTGTTCTTATCAGACACGTTGAAAAGTTCAAACTCTGTCCTAGGAATGGCTTTCCTGGAATCTTGAGGCTATAACCCAGAGCCCAAAACACATTTTATGCATAAAAATACTCTTCACAACATTATTTATAATGGTGATGAAAAACAAAACACTGTCTAATTATAGGAGAAATTAAAGATTAAATTCTCAAACATTTATGCACTAAAACAATGCTACACATTAAAAGGTTTCCGTGGGCTATAACAGTTTGGGATCTTCTTAGGTAAGTGAAAAGAGTAATTCCAAATAGTATGCAGATTGTTTTGAAACGGGGTTGGAACAGGCATATAGAAAAAAAGACTGAAAAAAAATATATGAAGGTGTTTCTGGTTTTTGGACTTTTGAACTTTGAGTCACTGGAGTGATACATATTTCTAATAGTAAAAGCAATATTTTATTTTGAAATGACAAGATACTTCACGTATGATAATTGTTTTTGTTTTTTACTTTAATGCAGATGTATGATTATAGTTTGGATATGTGGAGCTTGGGTTGTATGCTGGCAAGTATGATCTTCCGGAAGGAGCCATTTTTCCATGGACATGACAATTATGATCAGGTGATAATTATGTTCCCGTTAAGGAACTTACTGGTCTAACTTAATGATGGCCAGATCTGCCTACCCATTAGAAACTCCTATGGATCTTGCTAAAATACACATGACCAGCCCCCACTTGAGACCTGTTAGTTCAGAATCTCTTAGGGTGGGCCCTACAGAAATTTTCAATTTATTACTTATTCAGCCAAACTGACATTGATTTTCAGATTGGTATTTTGGGAGCCTTTTAAAATCAGTTTTTCTCTTAGTCTTCTTAATTTTCAGTGCTTGCTTTATTGCAAAATATTGTAAATTATTATTTTTTTATTTGTATAAGTTTATTTTGAGAGTATGAGTAGGGGAGGGGCAGAGATTGAGAGGGGGGGGGAGGGAGGGAGGGAATCCCAGGCAGCCTCCATGCTGTCATCACAGAGCCCAACACAGGGCTCGAATTCATAAAACCATGAGCTCATGACCTAAGCCGAAACCAAGAGTCAGATGCTTAACCGAATGAGCTACCCAGGTGCCCCTGAAAATTATTTTATAAAGCATATACAATTAAAAGAATACTAGTATAAGAAATAGAACTTTACCTTAGAATCTCCTAGTGTAAGCTTTCGTTAAAGAGCTGTTTCCAACAACATGTTGTGAATGTTTCCTCCAATGTGTTAGGTTTATGTGTAGCATTTCTCTGATCCTTTTGTCTCTTTCTACGGTTAAGCTGTATGTTTGTCAGTAGACACATAGATGACTTTTGTACTAGCTCCACTTCCCCATAAAGATCAAAGGGCCATTTCTTTCAAGAGAACGTGGAATGATTCTAGGACCTTGTGGAAGGTACTGTTGCCTTGTTTGAGCAAAATGACCATTTTTAATGAGTCAAAGAATACCGCCTGATCTTAGTTAAAATCAGTAACCCTATTGTCAGGACCATGCAGGATTGAGCAATACAGAGAAAAAGAATAGTCCCTTCTCTCAAATAGTTCGTAGTCTATCCAGTAAGGGAACTGAACATATAAGGAAATAAGTTATAGTCATAAATGTCAGAGTAGAATCATAGACCAGGTACAAAAGGTAGTTGTGGTGGGAGTGAGTGGTCTGAATGTACAAGAGCAGCTTCCGAAAAGAAGGAACGTCTTCAGTTGGGCTGTGAGGTAGGGCAGTGCTTGACGAGGGAGACATTTCAAGGGGAACGAAGCAGGTTACAAGACCATTTGCTTGGGCGCCTGGGTGGCTCAGTTGGTTAAGCGTCCCGACTTCAGCTCAGGTCATGGTCTCGAGTTTGTGAGTTCAAGCGCCACATCGGGCTCTGTGCTGACCGCTCAGAGCCTGGAGCCTGCTTCAGATTCTGTGTCTCCCTCACTCTCTGCTCCTTCCTGTTCACACTCTGTGCCTCTGAAAAATGAGTAAACGTTAAAAAATTTTTTTTCTGCTTTCTCCCTGACACCTTCACATTGAATGATGACTTAGGGAATTTTATATGGAAATCCATTCCTGCCATGCAAACAAATTTGAAATATATTGTTAGAAGTTAGCATTCCTACTTGTAGCCATGGTGACCCCTTTCTGTTAATTCAGTTACAGCTGGTTGATTTGATTATGTAATGTGTTTGTGGTGTGGGTTTTTGTGTCTCTTCAATCCTAGTTGGTGAGGATAGCCAAGGTTCTGGGGACAGAAGATTTATATGACTATATTGACAAATACAACATTGAATTAGATCCACGTTTCAATGATATCTTGGGCAGGTAAGTCATAAAACAAAATACTTACATTTTCTTTGCCAACACCACGAGTGTGCGGTGGTCTGGCCGTGCAGGGTGCTGCAGGAGCAGGCCTGTGGTAAAAGGATTGCACCAAATGGCCTATTTCCCAGATTTCACTTACCAGGAGTCTGAGTGTGTGGAGATTATGGTTGCAGATTCTTGTCAAGTGAATGAAATGTTAAGAGTCAAAAACCAAAATCTCTTGATTTAGCTTGTTTCTTCAAATGACAAAACCCTCCCTAAGAGAGCAATAGAAAAAGAAAATGCATGCTTCAAGACTGATTTGCAAACAGTGGACGCTGACAGTAGGAATTAGACACAATACGAATTCATTAACCACTTAACCGGAGGAGGTGGTCTTGCCTGATGAAAAAAGACTTCTTGCTGGCCAAGTGGCAGAGATGCCAGGAATTGGTGTAGGGGTGGGAAAGAGGCTTGGTCGACCCAGCCACCTGACCTCCTTGCTACCCAGGACAGGAGCCCTTAATTCTGTGAAAGTAACCTGAATTATGTTGTGTAGAATCGTGAGGATTTCTCTTTTCTGCAACACTGCTATTTCCAGTCTCTCCAATTAGCTTTGTTGTGTCCCTAGTGGCAGAGTGGTACATGACCTACTCTCCTGAGTTCTGATCTGTCTTTGCTAGTGGCTGGGCTCCTAGCTACTAAAGAAAATGTAGGAGTGCAATGGTGGGCTTCTGTGCCCCTCGGTCTATTTCTCATTCCCACTTTGGCTCTACAGACACTCCCGTAAGCGATGGGAACGCTTTGTCCACAGTGAAAACCAGCACCTTGTCAGCCCTGAGGCCTTGGATTTCTTGGACAAGCTGCTGCGATATGACCACCAGTCACGGCTTACTGCGAGAGAGGCCATGGAGCACCCCTATTTCTGTGAGTCCAACTGTCCGGTCCACAGAGCCCATGCAGGCCCACCCAGCACACTGTACAAGGCAGGGGAGAATAGATGTAGAGAAAGCTCTGGGCCCAACAGAATTGAAATCCCAGCTGCCTTTTAGCTTGCCATCAAGTTCCTTGCTCACGGTGAACCTCGGTGTCTTCAGATGGGAACGGCGATGGCAACTGTCTTGCAGAATCGTTGGGAGGACGTGGTTATTAAACAGGCTACTTGACACGTGATCACTCCTGAACAAACTGCCTGACTTCCTGTGTGGGAGATCTTTCTCGGTGGCTCGTCTGGGGTGGTTGCATTAGAACAGCAACCTTTATCTGTCCTTGTCTGGTGCTCCTTCATTGGAGAGAGCCAAGGAGGCTTGAGTATCTTATTGTATGAACATCTTGACCTAGGTTTGTGAGCATAGCTAACTGCCATCCTGAGTGAAAATGCCACTTAGTCCCACCCCATCCTCACTGTGATGTTAGCCTCAACGTTGGACTGCTCCTTGGGGAGTGATAGGATGGTTTTATAACAAATTGATTACAGTCTCGCCCACTCTTCTGTACCTGAAGCAAACTGACAAGCTGACTGAGACGGAGAGTGAGGTCTGTGATGGTAGCACCAGCCTGCACAGACCTGTAGCTCTGGCCCGTTTGGCGGCACGCTTGAGCCGCTGGGCTGTGGACTGCAATAAATGCTCTTCACTCTGACACGGTATTACTGTCCCGGCCAGGTTAGATCGCATTGTCTCATTAAAACCTGACAAGAGCATTTTTGTTTTAAATTAGCTCTACTATGGATAATTGCCACATCTTCCTCCCAATTGGTTTAACAGTTGGCCTTTACCACAGTTTGACAGGAAAGATAATCCTATTTTACATTACTTGTCTAATTCATGGTGCAGGTTCTTGCCACTTTGTTCTGGGAATAACAAACTATAAAGAAAATACAGAGAATGAGGATGGCTGCTTTAAGGCCTCAGACCATTACCTTCAAGTGTAACACAACTTAACTCTTTCGGTTTTTTCTAGATACTGTTGTGAAGGACCAGGCTCGAATGGGCTCGTCTAGCATGCCGGGGGGCAGTACGCCTGTCAGCAGCGCCAATATGATGTCAGGTCAGTTGGCTGGTACCTTTTCTCCTGGGGTGGGGGTTCGGGGGTGTAGAAATCAGTTATTTTTAGTTTTGCTTCCTCTTTGTGGCCTGATTTCTTGTGGCCCTTCTCTTTTCTATATTGTTTATCTTCTTGACAATACTGACCTGTATGGTCTCCTCACCAGGTTTCAGAATGCTTTTTGACACCTGGTTATTTTAGTGACACTGCCTTGAGTTAGGGTATCAACAGTCTCTAGGCCAGAGTCTCAAAAATTTCTCCCAGAAGGCTTGAAAGTCCCAGCAAACTGTGAAGAGTAAAAGGAGATCCTTTGATCTCACAGATTAGAGCGACAGTAGTTGCATGATCCTCAGAAACAAGATTAAGAAATTGGGGGTGGCTAAAGGCGTATAGATATATATGTGTGTAAGAGTGGTTCTCCACTTGTTTCCCAGAGCATCTGTCATGTGCCTAGCAAATTGGAAAGGCTTGTATGAAATGATTTTTCATTATTGTTGAGTCTTCTTGATTTAAAGCGAGTTTGTGTATAGAATACACACTTCTGTAAAAGAAACAATAGGCTTATCCCATAAGAATTCTACATGTAGGTAACATCCATATGGGTGTACTTGTAGTCAGGACATTTAGTCAGGCACCCTCAAAGAACTGTTGTTCAGTTCTTTTTTTACAGAACTAGCTGCCTTCTAGAATGCATCCTCAAGCTATCTTGCCCCTGGGCAAAATGATGTATATACAAATCCAGGGCTGCCGATTGTAGCCTTATTCATAATAGCAAAACATTCCAGCTCTCAGTCGGGAACTGGTTACATGAATTGGGATATCCATTCAGTGGAAAGCTGTATGGCCAGAGAAAAGAATGAGTGTTTCATGTTTTGTATCTCCAACACCAAAATAATAATGTGGAATGAAAAAAACCAAGGTGCAGCACCATGTCCAAGACCAGGAGTGGGCAAGAAGATGTAATCACATTTTTATTATGTGATTTTTATATGCACATTCTTAATCATCATTATATTCATATATATGTGTAAAATATTTCTGGAAAGATACACCGCAAAAATGGTACCATAAGTTGGCCAAGCAAAAGGGTAAGAGGAATTTTCACTACATACTCTTTGGGACTTCTGGTATTTTGAACCATGAGAATTTATTACCTGTTCAAAAAGTACATATATAACAATTTGAAAATTAACTGGATGATTGAGGAGGGCAATCTAACAGGTAATTCTAGTCATTAGATGAGTAGAAGAAACCAAATGGAAATAAATTCTAAAACACTATTTTAGCATTTCCCCACAGAAAATGACTTTTGATAATTTCAAAAGCTGCCTGCTCACTAGGCAGCACGATACAAGAACACATGAGCCCTGGCTCCAGCCTCGTGCTGTTCAGTAGAGCCGTGACTAGCCACACGCAGCTACTTAAATTAGTTAAAATTGAATAAAATTTAGAACACAGTTCCTTAGTTGCACTAGCCAGATTGAAAGTTCTCATTAGCCACTTGTGGTAGCGACCGCCCTATTCACAGAGATTACAGAGCAGAGTGTGTGGTTGGAAAGCGCTGCCCTGGAGATGGGCCTCCGTTTTAATTCAAGGAGAGTTGCTACTTCGCGGTGTACTTTGTACAAACTGCTTAGAGTTCTTTACCTGTCTCTTCAGTTGACTAGAAATTAATTTTAATTTGAAATTAGATTTCATTTGTAAAAATCTGGCTTGTTGAGGCCTTCAGGAAAAAAAAAGATACTGGGGCACCTGGCTGGCTCAGTCGGAAGAGCATGCGACTCGTGATCTCAGGGTCGTAAGTTCAAGCCCCATGTTGGATGGAGAGATGACTTCAAAATGAAAAAAAGAGAAAGAATAGCTGTTGTGTCACTTTTGAAACAGGTACTGTGAAAACCTGGTGACTTACGATCTCTGTGGTTGGTGTGTGGCTTACCGTTAGCTGTTTTTTTCTAGGGATTTCTTCAGTGCCAACTCCTTCACCCCTTGGACCTCTGGCAGGCTCACCAGTGATTGCTGCCGCCAACCCCCTCGGGATGCCTGTTCCAGCTGCCGCAGGCGCTCCGCAGTAGTGGCCCCTCCTGTCTCCTGATACCTAAGCAGAGGTGGGGGAGTCGACGCTCTCCTCGATGCAGCTTGCGCCTGGCGGGGAGGGGGAAGTACTTCAGAAGCACCGTGTCTGAACCGTTGCTTGTGGATTTATAGTAGTTCAGTCATAAAAAAAATTATAATAGGCTGATTTTCTTTTTTTTCCTTTTTTTCCTTTCTTTGTTTTCTTTTTTTTTAACTCGAACTTTTCATAACTCAGGGGATTCCCTGAAAAATTATCTGCAGGTGGAATATTTCACGGACAAAATTTTTCTCCCCTTTTAAATTTAATTTCTCATCACTTAAGAACAAAGATGAACCAGCCTCAATCCCGGCTGCTGCGTTTGGGTGGAGATCTCTTCCCATGTCCACCATTGCTCCCCCACCACCCCACACTTTGGGGGGTTTCTATCTCATGCTCTTCTCCAGAGATTACAAAAATGTAGCTTCTTCAAGGGAGGTGGGAAAGAAGGAGGAAGGGAGGACCCAACCTACAAGAGCATTGTGCTGCTGGTCACTTTTATCGCTTTACTCCAAGTGCTTCAGTGGGGTTGTCCTGGTGAATCTAGTGGAAATGTCTTAGTTTCATTGAGATGCTGAAAATCTACCCAAAGTGCAGACAGGTCCTGAAAACTTCAATCTGAATCATGTCTTACTAACCTCGCCCTAAATCCAACTCACTTAGACTTCTCGTTTCAGTTTAGTTTAAAATTTTTAATACCTTCCCTCCCAGTCTCCTTACCTTGGTTCCCCTCCCCTTTCATCTCCCCACATGCTCTGTAGCTGGTGGGAAGGGGAGGCAAAATCTTTCCCAGTTTTCTTTGACTTGGCCATTTTGAATTCAGTTAGTTACTGGGCTTAACTTATTGCTTTTTACAAAAGAAACAAACATTGTCTATGTAGGTTTCACGCTAGCAACTCTTTCGGAGCTAATGGAAGATATGGCCACACCGAGTTTCATTTTAAGCTTCCTACCTTCTTCTCTTCCTTTCTTCCCCTTCCTTCACGTCCCATCCAGTGCGAAGACCTGCCCCTCAGTCTTGTAAATGTATCTGAGAGGGAGGAGCAGAGCCACTATCTCCAGTGAAACTGAAATGGTAGACCTGTAATTGTGGGAAAACGATAAACTCTTGTTACAGCCCTGCCACCCCTTGCTGTGTGTATATATATAATACTTTGTCCTTCATATGTGAAAGATCCAGTGTTGGAATTCTTTGGTGTAAATAAACGTTTGGTTTTATTTATCAAGGTTAGATTTAAGTTCCCTGTGTAAAGGTCTCGCTGGGTGGGTGTCTCACGTTCACATCTGAGGGGCCTGCAGCCCTGTACCGTGGAGGCTTACCAAGGCCCCCATTTTTATACACCCCTCATTCAACCCATGGTACCGGGCAGGGCAGAGAGGCCTTAAAAAAGCACCACAAGCCAAAGCGTCTCTGGGGATTAAGGATCCTTTGCCATAAAACTCATTTTGTGTCTCAGCAGTGCAGGGATTGGGGATGGAAAAGTCGCCAGTTTTTGTGTGTTTGTGTGTGTGTAAAGTGGATTTTCCACTGTAATCCAACCACCTAAGTTTATCAGGTGCTTCACTGAGGAAGCCTAGTTTTTTAAGCACAATAGCAAAACCATCAGCTCTGTATTTTCTCCTGTTCTTTCATTACAGTAGCTGCTTGTGGGAACTAGGAAAAATTCTTCCAACATATTTTAAGGCCTAAAGTCTTAGTTCCCCTTTCTCCTACCTTTATAGATCATAAGCCTTTCTCGCTTGGGCGCCATAGACAAACATAATTGTTTCAGGAGTTGAATTTAATGAACTTATCTAACTTTATAACCCGTCTTGGCTCTAGTAATTTTATCAAGTTGGTGGCTTTCGTGAATATAACGAAACTTTAGAGGAAGCGAAAGCCTCCTTTTATAACGCTTCTCAACCATAGGGAAAACATTCTGTGTGGCAGGGCGACTTTCTTTCTTGTGGCCACTTACAGTGGATATTTATTGTTCTAGACCCTTTTATGCCCAAGAGTGCTGTGGGGGTTACCATGTCGACTTTGTGCAGAAGCTAAAAGCACCGGATGTGCCAGAGATGCAATTTGTGATTACGTTTGCACTGGATTGTGATTTGAACAGGACATTTACGACTAATGAATTCTTTCTTTTGAGGTGGGGAGGGGGGTTGTAAATCGAGACTTCGCATCCCACCCTTGTCGCTCAGAGAATCTAGTTGTGGCTGAGGCTGATGTGGGGGTGGGGGGGGCACAGACAGCTGGACCTCCTAACACGCATCAGGCCTTGTAAGAGACGGGAGGTGAATGCAGAGGACTCTGAAATGCCACCCGAGAGCCTTTTAAAATAAATAGAAGTTTTCAAAATGCTACTTAAGGAGTCACTGCAGAAGCATGAAAAAAAGAAGACCCAGTTGGGCGGGTGGGTGGGGGGCAAGGGTTTACAGAGTAACAACTTCTGTGTTGTTGTAAATTACCTCATCTGTACACCTTGTACTGGGACACTTTATTTCTCAGCGCTGCCTGTGTCTGCGGTGACGAGATGGCAGGAAACGCAATGCCAGTATAAGACAGTTGTGTTGGCAATTCCTCTGAAAGGTTTTTTAAGTAATTTTTAACTTTGTTTGAAGTGGCCCCCCCCCCTTTTTTTTAAGTTTGAAGTCAGAAGCTCCCCCTCATCCCCTTGATTTATTGGTTGTAATTGTATTGTAATTGGTATGACTAAAACATAACTGTGCTGGGAAGAAGTTGTGCCATGAAGGTCTTTAATTTTTTTTTTTTTAAATAAAAACATTTAAACAAATGAAATGTCCCTGCAGCCTGAGCAGTATGCTTCTCCAAACCGACACCGTCTGTGCTAGATGGTTTAGTGTTCGTGTGTTTTGAATTTAATACCGGGTTGATGGAGATGTGAAATGGGATGGATTAAGATTGGTTGAGGAGCACTGACATCTGGAATCTTTTGACATCAAGATTCAGTAAAGAGAGCATGATGTTGTTGCTAAACAGGATTGGTTTCATTCTTGCCCTTGTCCCATACTTGGCCGCTTGGCAAGTTACTTAACTTCTGAATCTGTTTCATCATCTATAAAATGGGGCCACTGCTTTCTTGGGACTGAATGAGAGTAAATGTCAAGTATCTGGCACCTGTTACGCCCTCGATAAACCTAATTTCCCTAGCCGCCTGCTATGTGTGAAGGATCGGTCCCCGGTCCTGACTCTGCAAGTGATTCACAGAACGATCCGTCCTTGGGATCCCCCGGCACCTCTGTGTGCTCAGTCAGGGTGAGGTTGGGTGAGGCATCTCCAGAGTTCCTTTTCAGCTCTGACACGGATTTTAGAAAGTTTGAGTGATGGTTAAATAAAAAGGTCCACGGAGACAGCTTGTCCATTAGCAGAAAAGATCAGTGTTGAGTGAATGGCAGGAAGCCCTGTGAAAGGTCAGCCGTGGAGATCCCTTACCCCTGGAGGCAACTTGCAGCCTTGGGATCTGGAATGAAGATGTTCTGGTGCACTCACAGGAACGTATTTGGCAGCTTAAACAGAAACTACTCAAAGAGCTGGTCAAAGAGGTAAAATTTAGTTTACTTATCAGTGCCAAATGAGTAAATTCTGCAAGATTATGTATTTGAAGTGCCATTTGATCTTCCTTAATTTTAACGAATTGAAATCAGAGGAAATGCTGTTATCCCAAACTTCTAGTTTCCTCTAAGTGTTCATCTCATACTATTTTATGACATCCACATGGTACTAATATCGGGAGTTGAAATGTGTGGTTTAGGTGAAAGAACTGTTGTGTAATACCTTGTATCTGAAATGTCTAACTTTCATGAACTTTATTTTATTTCCCTGAACTTGATTCCATGAATTTATTTCCATTTTATACAGGAGACAGGAAGACTAAATTGCTGGAGTGGGCCTGTTAGAGACAGAGCAGTCTATTTTTTAAAATTGTCTTCGGAGTACGGCTAATTACTGTAGTCCTAAAATAGTTGAGGAAACTGGAGACTGGTTGACAGATCGGGGGATTTTCATTTCCTCTAAGTCTTTAAATTTCTTCCTGCCTCACCTGTTGTCAAGTGTGGTTATAATTAGAACTGACTGTTGGACATCTCCTGGAAAAATCTAGTTGTTCACCCCTGCCTCCAGATTCCCACCAGCAGATTCTCTCCCATGATTAGGGTTGGGTTGGGTAATTGTGCAGTCCAGTCCTTGTCTACCCCCCTGCTGGTAATCCCCTCCTCCCTTGTGCCTGAGCGATAGGGACTTGTGCTGGCTGGCCCTGGCGACATGCTTGCTAAGAGAGGCTGTCTCCCCGGGGCCTCTTCCTGCTTAGGGAAAACGTTAACCAAAAGACTTTGAAGTAAAGTAGTCCCCAGTTCCCTCCTCAGAAAAACGAGTCTGAAAACCTTGATCTGAGCAGATGTTCCCACTTCCCCTCAGCCTGCTTCCCCTGCTGCCATCACTCTCCCCTTGCCCGTCTGCCTGTTACACCTGAACTTTTATTGTATGGTTGTCTCTCTCCACCTTCTTACCAATCTGTGCATCCTCATAAAAACTTTTCAGAAAGTACGCCAGTATCCCTGAGGATTGGAGAGGATTGAACAGAGTAGCACAAGGAAAATGCTTAGCATATACCAGGCTCATAATAGATGCTCACTAAATTGTAATTCCATCCTCAGCTTCCACTTCCACCTTCCCATGCACACCCCACCACACACGTGTGCGAGCGCACACACACACACACAGTAAGTAATGAAAGTATTGCATAAAGAGCCTCTCAAGATCAGAAGAATCTTGCCCTTAAGTTTGCAGCTGTAATTATAAGCCACAGGCCAGACTGAACTAACATGACAAGAAAATGTTTATTTAATGAGGCCTTGGTGAAATCCTAAGTGGCCGAAGACTAAGCAATGGCCCTTACCAATTTAGTAGACTTAGATGCTAACCTGCTCCTGCTTTCCACCACTTGTATATAGTAATAGGAAATTCGGGCTGTTCTCCATGTAAAATAGACGTATAAGAGGGTGTCACAGGATAGTCTGGTTCTGGAGTCAATCTTTTTTTTAATTTTTCTTAACATTTATTTTTGAGAGAGAGAGACATCATGAGCAGGGGAGGGGCAGAGAGAGAGGGACACACAGAATTGGAAGCAGCCTCCAGGCTCTGAGCTGTCAGCACAGAGCCCGATGCAGGGCTCGAACCCATGAACTGTGAGATCATGACCTGAGCCGAAGTCGGGCGCTCAACCGACTGAGCCACCTCACTGGAGTCAATCTTAATGTGTTCGAGTACTTCTAGATTTCATACCTTACTCTGATTCTGTGCTAAAGTGAATCACGTCAGAGAAGTAGCCTAGTAGAACTGCAAGTGTTACTTAACGTCTCTGAATCTTCACAAGTGATTTAAATTATCATAAAACATCTTAGACCTGGGCCAGGTTCAAAGAAGCTATTACACACCCGTGAGCCTACTGTTCAGGTTAAGTCTGCATTACCAATACAGATGAAGCTCCCTTTGCCCTTCATTTCCTGATCATGTCCTCCTCTCTTCCTGTCTGCCCCAGCAGTCCTAAGGTTTTCTGCATCTGTAAAATTGAGGTGTTAATACCTGCTTGATAGGGTGGCGGTTCAGATTCAACAGTAAGTGTTTGGAAAGTGCCTGGCACATGCTGCAGGTGGACCAAACGCTCATTTCCACTCTGAATGTGTACAGTTTGCAGATTCATATGCAGAAAAACGATGTCACATGTATAGGGAGGCCATAGATTTGTGCATTCATTCCTACAGTTTCACAGTAGATGGTCTTAAAGTGTCTTCTTTAAGAAAAAAGAATCCGGAGCACCTGGCTGGCTCAGTTGGTTAAGCATCCGACTTTAGCTCAGGTCATGATTTCACAGCTCGTGAGTTCAAGCCCCATGTCGGACTCTGTGCTGACAGCCTGGAGCTTGCTTCAGATTCTGTGTGTGTGTGTGTATGTGTCTCTCTACCCCTCCCCCGTTCATGCTCTGTCTCTCTCTCAAACATTGAAAAAAAATCCATGCATTACATGTGACAGATTTTTAACACTGTAAGTCAAATTTCTAATTAGCATATAGACCAGCATTACCTTGTCTGTGCCCACCCCATCTCACTCATTCCCTCTAAGACTGTATCACTCTGTCTCCTTGGAATATTTAATTGATCTTCCAAAAGCTAAATAATCTTGCACTATAGCAAATTTCCGTGTGGATTTGCCTCCCTGTGGCCATGATAATCACCAAGGGATTCTTCTTGGTCTCAGTGTAATGTCTCCAGATGGGAGTTTCTGAAATGGCCAATCCATTTCTTGGAGAAATTCCTGAGGGGATTGGGTATTTCTGAGTCAGCTTCATTCTTGCATCACCCGCTTTGACAGAGTTTTCTTGTCTTCTCTAATGAGAAAAAGGACAAGCAGCAGCAGCAGCTGGTAAATGGTTTCCTGGTCTCACCCTGTGAGTCATCTCAGCTACGGATCTGTACACTTACCTAGAAAGGGAAGACCTTGCTTCTTTCTGTATGAACAGTTCTGGGAACTCCACGGTGAATTTCCGGTGAAGAAGCTTACATACCCACAGCTCTCCACACTCTGATGGCATACCATCTTCCGTCCCCTGCTCACCCACTCAGCTCTGTCCCCCTCAGCCCAGGGTCCCTTACACATTCCCCTTATTGACTGGTCTTTCCAGATTTCATTTGTTTATATGAGAAGCCCTTCAACAAACATTAGTTGGTGTTCATCAGCCTGGCCCTGTGCTAAACAGTGGAGATTGAAAGAGAGGAGACATAAGCCCAAGGGGAAATGTGTTCTTGTCAAATAGAAAAGTGGGAAACAACACTGTGGAAATGGGGCAACTGTATTTTTAAAAAAATGTTTCCGGGAAAAATCACATGGCCAAGCAACACGGCAGACCAAGCTACTCACATAACCACCTACCTCTTGCTCTAAATACATGAAGATGCTGACGAAAATAACAATTTACTTCCAAATACATAGCTAATTTCAAAGAAAGAAATGGAAATTCCCAGGGGAAGAAGGGAAGACAATTCATTCTGAAGGTAAATGGATATTGGAAGTCACGGTGACCCCCAAGACACCAGGCATGGAGACAGATGGGCCGCCGAGGCTAGGGCCTAGGGTTTGAATGCCCCAAGGGAGACAGGAAACCACCTCAGGGCCTTTCAAGGTAGAAACTGAAACAGGCTGTCTCTAAGAGAAAAAGATTGGAAGAAAACAAAATACTAGCTGTAGTTGACTCTGGGAGGTGAGCTTAAGGTAAATGTCAGAAAAACTCATCTGCAGAAAGGAATCCCGAGCACTTGGGGCAGAGAGAATGGTCCAGGAAGCCTTCCCAGAGGAAGGGCTGCTAGAGCTGGTTAGGGAAAAGGCTCAACCCTAGAAAGTTTGAGCAACCACGGCCTGTGCCTGGCATCACCACCCAGGTCTCCTGGCCCAGCTCTGCTTCCTGGACTGCCTTTCCATAGCTGTGCTGCCAAGAATCTCTTCAGGTTTCTAGCCAGTCCTCATAGATAGACTTTTTCTTTCTCTCTTTTGCTCTTTGTTCGTCTCACCAAAAACACTAACTCTTCCACACAGATCTCTAGGTCAACCATAGTTCTAGTTCAGCTGATCTGAACTGGATTCAGCCCAACAGCTCTGCTTCAGGTTAACGCTGGGCTGGGCTCCTGTGTTACTGGACTCTGGTTTGCTCCATGTGGTTCCTTCCGGGACCCATGCTGAAGATGCAACAGCTACCCAGGGTATGCTCCTCTCACAGTGGGTTGTCGGAGCACAAGACCAAGAGGCCAAATGAGTTCATACAAGCAAAGAACTACTTGAAGAAGTAAAGGTTGGGAATTTTCCAATATTAAGGACAGACACCAAGCCACAGATCCAGGAAGTTCAAAGAACACCAAACATATCTCTACACACCCTAAGCATATCAAAAATACTAAAACAGAAAAAATCTTAAAAGGCCAGCCCAGAGGAAACATGACATAGGATATACCGGGGATGCTAAAAATTACTGAACGATGCAAGACAAGACAATGGAGTGACCAGTGCTGAAAGAAGAAAACCTATCAACCCTGAGTCCCACACCCAGTGAAAATATCTTTGAAAATAAAAGACAAAGACTTTCTAAGGGAAAAAACTGAGGGAATACATTGCCAGAAGATCTGTTTCTACAAGAGGCAGAAGGAATATGAAACCAGGCAGAGATGTGGACCCACGATGAAAGAGTGCCGGAAATGGAATAAATGAAAGCAGAATTAAAAAATTTTGAATTGCCTTGAAATAAGTCTAATGAGGTCAGCAAGCCCGTAAAGGAGCAGGTAAATATTTTAGGTTTTGCGTGTCCTCTTGTAAACACTGTACTGCTTTGACATGAAATCAGTCGTAGACAATAGATAAATGTGTATGGCCGCGTTTCAATAAAACTGTGGACTCTGAGATTTGAACTTCATGTAATTTTTATGTGCTACAAGTTAATTCTTCTTTTTCCCCCCCTAATCATTTAAAATTGTTAAAGCCATTCTTGGCTCATGGCCCATCCTTTAGAATGTATATTTATAGTATATGTAAAAATGAAAAAATAATGTATACATGAATGGTGGTATGTCTGTACAATGAAATAGCAATAAGAGGAATAAACTTGATCCAATAACCATGGATCGATTTTGAACTAATGATGCTGAACGAAAGCCAGACAAAAGTGTACATAGTGTTTGAGTTCATCCATGTAAAAATTCTAGAAAATGCAAACTAGTCTCTAGTGACAGAATATAGTTAAGTAGTTCTCTGCAAGTGCAGGGTGGGGGTGGGGGGGAGGAGAAGGGGAAGAGAAGGAAGGGATTGAAAGTAATGAAAAAGACTAACGTATATGACACGCAGCGTGAAGAACAGAAGGGAGGAAATGGGAATCCACTTTTGTAAGGTCTTCTGTACGTGAAGCAGGATCTTTTTTGAAGGCAACCTGGATAAAGGGGTGTGTTGTAAATCCGAGGTCAATCACTAAAATTGGTCTCTTCACCTCCTTCCCATGGTCAGCCCCAGAGTTTTGTACAGGGTTCCACCCCCGGCCCCGTGGCAGAGCAGGAAGACTCAGGCCTAAGCAATCAGCATGTAGTGGCCAGTGACTGGTACAGGCCCAGGCAGGTGACAGAACCAACAGGACATGTTCTTGCTTTTCTTGGAAATGCTGGGACAAAGACAAATCAGCTGTACTTCACAGAGTCAGATGTAGAAGGACGTGAGAACTGGCCAGAGCCCTGTTGTGACCCAAGACCTGTCCGGTGAGTGCGATCAACAGGAAGAGGCGAGCAGCCCTCGGAGAGACGGAGAGAGGATGCAGAAAGCAGCTGTAGAGATGGAGAGAGGATGCAGAAGGGCAAGAACTTTTCGGTTATGTGAACCAATAAAGCTTTTTGCCTGAGTTTGTTTTGGCTGCGATTTTCAATCACTTGCTGTGTAACAAAGTACCACAAATGTATTATCTTTCCACAGCTCCGGCATTCAAGTGTCAGTTAGCTGGGTCCTTTGCCCTGGGTCCCACCACTCTAGAATCCCCAAGCTGGCCATCGAGTCTCTGATCTCAGCCGAGGCCCAGGGTCCTTTCCAAGCTTACTGTTGGCCAAATTCAGTGCCTTGTGGCATAGGACTGAGGCCCTCCATCCCTAGAGGCTGCTCACCATTCCCTGCCACATGGCCCTCTCCGCAACATGGAAGTTCACTTCTTAAAGGTGAACAAGAAAACGTCTCTGCTGCTTTGAATTTCTCCTGCATGAAGGCCTGCACATTCTTTTGAAGGACTTCTCTGATTAAGTCCACCCAGGCCAATTTCCCTTTTGACTACCTCAAAGTCAACCGATTTGGAACCTTCGTTAAGTCTGCATAATCCCTTTATCTTTGCCGTGTAACATGTATTCGAGAGAGAAAAACCCATCATATCCACAAGTCCTGCCCACACTCAAAGAGAAGGCTTTATACAACCATGTATAGCATTGAGTGGGAACCTTGGGGACCACTTTAGAATCCTGCCTCCCACAGAGACCTGATGCCCTTGTGCCTTACACTCGGTCATGAATCAGTTTCTGGAATTCTCCATGTTCTACTAGACTTCGGGGTTGTCTCCTGTCTGGCCTCTTTTCAGTTGGCTTTACAATCGCCTGGTTACTTGTCTCTCTTGCCCATTAAAAGCTAAAAACCGAATAAATATTCGTCATTCTACATCCCAGCTCAACATGGCCCAGGTTTGGTGCTCCAAAAACATTTGTTGTACGGGTAAGTGGAGGTGATTCTTCCATTGGGGATGAGGATTAATCTAGATGGGACCCCATTGATTGTGAAAATTCTTTAATTCCACCCTGCTGACTGCATCCAGTCCAAACGCTAGTATGGTTTAAGAGGTCCTACCTGACTTGTTCCATGCACACTTCTCTGCCCTCACCACTGTCATAGTCCACTTTCCCTTTCATACTGTGCTGTAAAAAAGAACACTAAACCACTTCATTTCTAGGCTATGGTTTGCTTTCTTAATTTCACGGCGGTGCCTGTGTTTCCTTAGCCTAGAGTGCTCTTCCCTACATCAGCTGACTTAACCCGGCTGTTCATCATCTGTATAAACTTAGAGATCACTACCCCAGGAAACTTTTCTTCAACACCCTCTCCTGCCTCTGTGTATAGAAGCTCCTTTGGGCTTCTGTAACCCTCTAAGCTTCTTCCCCCCTTTCCTGGAACTTGTTACCTCTTGTAAGTTGTGTCCATCTCCCCTACCAACTTGAGCTGTCCTGGGGAGCAGAGAACAAAGCTTCCTTATTTGGGATCCCAATACTGGCCTGGTCTGGGTGAGGACCATGAATAGTAGTTGGACAAATGGGTTCCATCTCTATTTTGTGATTTAAGGTCTTTCAAGATATTTATACTTCCTGGTGTCCTGGGCCTGGTGGCAGACCAGCCTAGCAGGCAGGCCCTGGCTCACCCATAGGTTCCCAGCCCAGGTCACAGGGCAATCGGCATTGGCCATCACAATGTTTGAATGACAGGCTGGTTTCTATTGGCTGGGAAGGCCTTTTTAAAATTCTCATCTGCCACCTATTGCTCCTTTCAAAGAGAGTGGGCATGGGGAATTATGAGGCTAAATGACTGGCATTCCTGGTCCTGCTGTCACTTAGAGCTTCATGGTGATGAACGGTAGGTAGACAATGTGCTGCCCAGAGATGAGACACCAGCCTGAGACAAGAACTGGTGATCTCCTCTGGGACACCTTGTTCCAGTTGCTTGGCATTTGACAGTAGCTTTTCCCTCTCCCTTTTCCCCTGAGAGCCAGCCACTCCCCTGCTTTACAGAGGATGAGAGTCGGCCCAAGCTTTGCAAGGACCGCACGCTTTAGCCCTAGAGCTGCGATGGGGAGGAGAGCCGGTCTCCGTCGCATCACTCCTGCAGGCAAGAATCGAGCCGTTTCTGGGATTTTCCATATTCAAAGACCTGACAAAATAGGTGCTCACTTTGGACGAGTGACCAGTTTCGTACCAGTCGAAGGGGGGTACTGCTCACATAACCGTCTGTCCGAACGGCACTTTCTGACGTCGTGCACCGCACCACCTGCGGAGCTGTGTGCGATGGTTCTGCTGAACCCAGAAGTCGCCAAGTATGATGACAGGAGCACGTGCGGGGAGGTGAGACGGAGGGAAAACCCTTGGTAAGCAAAACTAATAGCCCATACTTGTGGAGCAGTGACTGTATTCTTTTAAGTGTTCGAAGCACGTTCCCAGTAAGTCTGTGAGTTCAGTACTTTTAGCATCATCAGTACCATTTGACAGATAAGAAAAAGCAGAAGAAATGACAAAATCTGGTCCCGAACACACTTTAGTGGGCCGGGCTCTACAGCTCGGCTGGAACTCCGCGGCGCGCGCCCCTCGCTCTTCCTCTCGCCGCGTAGGGCGCCGGTGCGCGTGTCCCCCGCCCGCCGTCCGCCGAGCGTAGCGGCTGGTCACGTGCAGGCGCGGGGGCGGGGCCCGCGCGGACGCCTGCGCGCTTGCGCGCCGCGGGCTGACCGATCCCTGGCCTGTCCGGCGGCGCCGGCGCCGGGTCCAGCGGCCATAGCCGCGTCTTCTCTCGGCTCTGCCACCAGCCGGGGCTCGGGCCCGGGCCCGGGCCCCCGGGACATGGCCCTCCGGAGTGCGCAAGGCGACGGCCCCACCTCCAGCCGCTGGGACGGCGGCGCCGAGAAGGCAGGTACGGAAGCCGGCGGGGACGCCGCGGAGCGGCCTTCGGGGACGGCTCGAGGGGCAGGGGCGGCCCTGCGGATGGAGGGGGCGGGGGGGGGAGGCAAGGAACAGCTGTCGGAGGAGCGGCCCCGGGCGCAGGCGGCGGCCAGGCGGGGCCCGAGGGACCGCGCGGGGTGCGCCCAGCGCCGCGGGCCGGGGTCGGGACGGCGGAAGAGGAAAAGGGTGATGGGCCCGGTCACGTCGGAAGGGGAAGCGATCCTGGAACTGGGGAGTCAGCGGATGCTGAGACCACAGGAACCCTGCCGGCCGACCCGCGTCCCCTGTGCGAAGGAAGGGCGGGGGATCTGGTCCGGCTTCGTCACGTCTGGAGAGAATTTGGGTCTCCCGGAGAACAGAGGCCAAGCCTCCACCCCCGGCCCGAGGCTGTCCGGCCACGTCCGCACGCTCCTGGTGCCTCCTCCCTAGTTGTAAGGCAAGTTTCCCAAACTTCATTCATCGCTCACCCGCTCGATTTACGCGGTGTCCGTGTACCACCTATTTGTTTTAATTGCCATAAAAATCCAGCCTTTTAAAATGTGCAGTTCGCCGGGTCTTCGCACATTTGCAGGGTTGTGCAATCATAGCCACTGTCCGATTCCAGGACATTTCTGATTCCCCAGAGAAACCCGTCACTCCCCATTCCCCAGTCTCCACGGCTCGCGGCGACCACTGGTCTACTTTCTGTCTCAATCCTGTGCCACCTCTTTGAATGTTACTTAATTGTGTAGGAGAAAGCGATTCCCCCAGATTTCCACAGTTTCATACTAAGCAGTAATTTCTGTGAAACCACGGTTTCGTTGTGCACTAGTTTTGAGGATGTTTTACGTACAGTTAAGACCTGGCACTTAAAATTATTCGTGTTTACTCTGTACCCGAGTCAAATAATCTCTTTTCCCTCTGAGACCAGGAAGCTTTCCCACTTTTCCCGCCTCTGATGGGCGCTGCCCACAATAGAACCGACCACGTATTCAACCCACATTTTTGGTGAAGCACCTGGTGTCCACATTTTGTTTCTCTGGGCTCATTTTCTGTTGTTTTCTTTTTCTCCTATTCTAATCGTGGACGGAAGTGGAGCTCACGACTCGTATTAATTCTTTGGGCCCTTTGGCCTTTGTAAAACCCTTTGCTGGTGTTTTCGCATGACGTCACTCCTCATGGAGTAATAGTGCCCTAAGTAGTGTGGGTTTTGTGACCTGTTATATAGTGTGGCTGTGCCTAGGTTGTGAGACCTAGTTTCCTTGATTTGTTGCTTCTCTGGATGAACGGGAGGAATTTAATTTTTTTTTTATGTTTTATTTATTTTTGAGAGAGAGAGAGAGCGCGCGAGCAGGAGAGGGACAGAAAGAGAGGGAGACACAGAATCTGAAGACAGGCTCCAGGCTCTGTGCTGTCAGCACGGAGTCCGACGCGGGGCTGAACCCACAAACCTCAAGATCATGACCTGAGCCAAAGTCAGGCGCTTAACCGACTGAGCCACCCAGGCGCCCCTGAACGGGAGGCATTTAGAGATGAGGGATTTTGTTTTTGTTTGTTTTTGTTCTGTTTTTAATCCTATTGGAGACTTGGTGGCAAAGTTACTAATACTGGAAACTCTCCTTTGTAGACTTTATGATCACAGTGGTTTTACTCTCTAGAATATTTCTTCTTTATTTTAGGGTAAAGCAGTCTTAATACATGCTTGTCTTCCTGTTTCTGGTAGTTAATGGATCTCTGCTAATTTGGATACTGTTTGTTGAAACTTATTAGGACTTCCAGAAACAGAGCCTACTTGGTTTTATTTATTTATTTTTTTAAGTTTCTTTTTTTTGATGTTTATTTATTTTTGAGAGAGAGAGACGCAGCACGAGCTGGGGAGGGGCAGAGAGAGAGGGAGACACAGAATCCGAAGCAGGCTCCAGGCTCTGAGCTGTCAGCACAGAGCCTGATGTGGGGCTGGAACCCACGAACTGTAAGATCATGACCTGAGCTGAAGTCAGACGCTCAACCGACTGAGCCACCCAGGCGCCCCTTATTTTGTTTTTAATAGGAACCTTACTCCAAGTAAGGTAAGGTGTTCCTCTCCCACTGGCGTTATCTGGTACAGATGGGAATTCAAACATAAAATTTCAAGTTGTTTTCCAGTGTCAACATTAGAAGTTCGAGGAAGGGGGAGGAGGCGTCTGTTTAGGGGGAGTCTCTATCCCCTCTGGCGGGATCTTCCGTTGTTTTGATTAAGACCGGCATTGCTTGATTTGAGTTTAACTTCTGTTTAAAACCTGCCAAACTTTCTCAGGGCGCCTGGCTGGCTCAGTCGGTAGAGCCTGCGACTCTTGATCTCAAAGTCATGAGTTTAAGGAGGTAGAGTTTACTTAAAAAAAGAGAGACTAAAGTTTTCTTGATATGCAAACTTACACCAAATAATCGGTATGGGAATTTTGTATTCGCACACAGACTTCGTTATTAAGTGTGTAGATCATTTACCTGATCTAAGTCACTACTGTATATTGTGCTGATACGGAACAACTTTTAGAGGAAGCGTGGCTAGTGCTCATCTTTTCTCATTGTCCTTTCCCTGTATATTATGTTCCCCAGCTCAGATGGTTTTTGGAGATACCTGTTGCTCAGAGGATCTCTACCTGGGTTCTGTGGCCGGAGTTGAGAGAGGTGTGCAAAAGTCATGGGCTCCATCGACCTTATCTGAACTGTTAAGGACCCCTGCTTCAGTTCTCTTATTAAAATCATTTTCATGGAGAACAGGTCGAACAATACCTATATCATTTTTTCCCCCTTGTTGACTGAATTACTTTTCAGATATCAGGCTTTTCTTTCTTTTTTTAATAGCGGTGTCTTATATATTTTGCAGCCAGTTGTAGGGTAGTTATTTCATCCTGTCATGGTTATGATAGCCAAGACCTCCACTATAAAGGAATTTGGAAAATATCAGCTTTGGAATATATATGATCCCTCTCTCTTTTAAGTGGGGCAAAAAGAAACTGGGGAAGAAAAGATTCAGGGGACTTTGGATGACATTTATGGATGAAATGTGGGCTTTCTCAAGTGTAGAAATGTGTTTCTCACCCCAAAATCCATATATAAAATTTCTCTTAAAGTCAAGGCGATAGTAGATGTTAATTTCAATGTTTTCCTGAACATCCCAAGAATAGGACTATGATTTCCCTCTCTCTGAGGTGGAGTTAGCTGACCTGCTGAGACTGCTAACCTTTTCTTCCTTGTCCTGCAGCTTAGCAGTTGACCTTATCACCCTGTACTTTCTACAACTCCCGCTCCCCTGAGTCTTCTGTTTTCTCCTTTTTTTACGTCACAACGAGAGCCTATATATTAGATGCAATAAATTGTTGTTGAAGGAGGCGAGTGGCACACATAGGCGTGCCCTTGATAGCAGAGCCTGAACAGACAGCAGCTAAAGCCCACATCTGAGCGGTATCCTACCCTGGGAAGTACCAGCAACGTTAGAAAAAGGCCAGAGTCTATAAATCTATTTATAGTTGGGCAGTGAGCCTGTTCTTAACAGGAGGATGGGGGAAATAATGTCATTTACTGAAGGGCGATTTTCCCAGAGCTACAGTGGCTGAGCTAAATTATTTCTTTTATTCTGCACATACCTGTTGGGTTCCCACAGAGTGCCAAAAGCACGAAGACAGTGGTAAACTTTGAAATGCAGGATGAAAAATAGAATCGGGACAGAGCGTGAGGAGAAATAAGCATTGGAGCTGTGGTTCCGAAGTAGTTAAACTTCTGGCAGATTATTCGCCAGAGCACAACGGGAATCCGGCTGATTGCAGACAGTGGTATTTCCCCCAAGTTACTAGCAGCAGTTTTCCTTTCCCTCAGTTTGGCGAGCTGCTTACTTGGAAAGAGGAGTGGTATAGACAGGTGTCTAAACAAACTGAGGAAATGTTTCCACACTCCTTAACAAGATTTCTAAATGCCAGCTTTACCTCAGCAGTATGCAGTGTTATCATTCTAAGCGTTCTTAGTTTGTGATGTGTAGAAAGTACGAGGGCACTCTAAATTTAAAATATGTATGGATATGTATACATATATATATGTATGTATATATGTGTATATACGCATAAATATACATACACATATATATACACATATATATAATACCTGCTGCTTTTTCTTTCTTTGCCAGAAATTATTTCCTGCCGTATTTTGTCTCTGCCTATGTTATTATATAAAAAGTCGTCTTTTCGGGGCACCTGGGTGGCTCAGTCGGTGAAGTGTCCGACTTCGCTTCAGGTCATGATCACAGTTCATGAGTTCAAACCCCATGTCGGGCTCTGTGCTGACATCTGGGAGCCTGAAGCCTTCTTCAGATTCTGTGTCTCTCTCTCCCTCTGGCCCTTTCCCGCTCACACTCTGTCTATCTCTCTCTCTCTCTCTCTCTCTCTCTCTCTCAAAAATAAACATTAAAAAAAATTTTTTTAAATAAATAAACATTTTTAAAACGTCTTGGGGCTCCTGGGTGGCTCAGCCAGTTAAGCGTCTGGCTCTTGACTTCGGCTCACGTATGATCTCACAGTTCGTGGGTTCGAGCCCCAATTGGACTCTCTGCTGGTGGTGTGGAGTCTGCTTGTGTGCTCTCTCTCTCGCTCTCGCTCGCTCTCTCAAAATAAATAAACTTTTAAAGTCTTTTTTTCTTCTGCATGTCTACAGTCCCTTTCTGAACAGATACAGCCTTCTCTTCCAAAGGATGGCCCTTTGACCTAAAGTTAAAAATTCCTTCCTAGTCTTCCTCTTGAGTGCAGGCTAAAACCCAGACTCACTTATGACCCACATCTCCGACAGTCTTCCCAGGTTCTGTTCTCTCTCCTTGCCTAACACTTGAGCCTCACAGGCTCTCCCTCTGTTTCCTGGAATGATGTCTTTCACGTGATGAGGCCTTTGCACGTCCTCTTTCCTCTGCCTGGAATGCTCTCCTTTCAGTGCAGTCTTCCGCGTGCACAGTTTGCTTTAAGAAGGTGGCAAAATATATTTTCACCGAGGCCTTTCCTGATTGCCTCAGAAGTTAGTCATTCTTTCCTCTGGATTTTCAGAATTCTTCAGGATTCTGTTCTGTTCACGTTGTGCTCCTCCCTAACGTGAGCTTCTCAAAGGCTCAGGGGTCGTGTCCATCTTTTAATCCCCGAGTAGTGCCTAACTACCAGTAGTGCTCATTAAGTGATGGACGGACTAATGAGTGGCTGGGCAGATGGACGGACACTCAAGCCAAGAACTTGAAGCACCTTACAGACAAATGTTTGACTAGTTAGGTGCTCTGCGAACAGAGGGAACTGGGCCTTGATTTTTCATGATTTCTAGGTAGGGTAACCATTTAACTGAGAGTCCGAACTGGACATTTCTTTTTTTTTTTTTTTTTATGTTTTATTTATTTTTGAGAGAGAGACAGCGTGAGCAGGGGAGGGTCAGAGAGAGAGGAAGACACAGAATCTGAAGCAGGCTCCAGTCTCCGGGCTATCAGCACAGAGCCCGATGCAGGGCTCGAATCCACGAACTGCGAGATCATGACCTGAGCCAAAGTCGGACGCTTAACCGACTAAGCCACCCAGGCGACCCGTAAACTGGGACATTTCTGAGAGTGCAGCTAGCAGGAGGGATTTATGTGGATGACTATACCGGGATTCTAGGCGCAAACCAGGAATGTCTCGGACAAACAGGAGCAGATGGCCATCCTGCCAGGTGAAAATAACAGTCTAGCCAGGGGAGCAGGTTTACCCGGGTGAGGAGGCAACTGCGCTGCATTTGTAGCTACACCTTGGCTGCAAGGGACTCCGGTGCAGTGTTATCTCTGTTTAGATGGTTAGTGTGTCACAACTGTTGTAGGTAAGTAACCAGGACCAACTTTCATTAGTGTTAATAATGTGCATCTTTGTCCTGGAAACAATTTGTAGATTCTTGTCTCAGAATAAAATACTACTGAGGAAACTTGCTTGGTGGCTCTCTTTTTTTTTTTTTTTTTTTTTAACATTTATTTATATTTGAGAGAGGGAGACACAGAATCTGAAGCAGGCTCCAGGCTCTGAGCTGTCAGCACAGAGCCCAACACAGTGCTCGAACTCACAAACCGTGAGATCATGACCTGAGCCCAAGTTGGATGCCTAACTGACTGAGCCACCCAGGCTCTCCCCACATTTTTTTTGAATTTTTTAAAAATGTTTCTTTATATTTGAGAAAGAGAGAGGCTTTGTGGCCCTTCTGAAGCCTAACCAACTTGCAGTGTTCCTCTTCCCTAAAGCCCAAACTTCCTTCCAGGGTTGCCTTCCACTTCTGTTAACTGTAGTGTCTTGCACCTTGTAGTTGCTACATAAATATATTCTAAAGAGTGTGTTTACTGTTAGATGGAAGGGACATGTGTTTCTTTTCTCCAGGCCTTTCTTCTCCCAACCCCGCCCCGTGCCTCTTGAAATCCTCCCCTTCCTTTTGAAATTGCACTCTCCAGTAATGCCTTCTTCAAGGTAGCCTGACCTACAGCAGTCTCTCTGAGCTCTTGGTGTCTGCACATCCTTTTTTGGGGCAATTACAGTACAGGCTTTGTAACCTCTCTTTGGAATTGTCTTGTTTAACTTTTCCTGCGTTTGCAGTGTCTAAAATTAGGCATGCATTATTTTCTCTCTCTTTTTTTAAAGGAGACAGCTTATTTATTTTTTAAGTTTATTTATTTTTAAGAGAGAGAGAGAGAGAGAGAAAGAGAGAACCAGCAGGGGAGGGGTAGAGAGAGACAGAGGATCCGAAGTGGTTCTGTTCTGTCAGCACAGAGCCCGATATGGGGCTTGAATTCATGAACCGTGAGATCATGACCTGAGCCCACGTTGGATGCTTAACCCACGAAGCTACCCAGGTGCCCCTCCGCATTATTTTCAATAGAAAAAGTATAATATGATACACATCAACCACAGACTCTCAGCCAGTTTCCTAAAAAGGAATTTAAACTCAGTAACATGCCAGTGTATAAACAAACTACCACATAGGGATGTAAGATGCTTAGAACATCACCTGTACTTAATATGGTCGTCAGGAAACTGTTGTTTTGTGCACGATGATGCCTCTCTTACCACCAGCCACGTTGGGAGACCCAAGTATACCCTTTGATATTCTGGTTTTGAAAATATCAAACTTGGCTGGCTCAGTTGATAGACTTTGCAACTCTTGTTTTTGGGGTCATGAGTTCAAGCCCCACGTTGGGTGTGGAACTTACTTTAAAAAGGGGGGGGGTGGCGCCTGGGTGGCCTGGTGGTTGAGCATTGGACTCTTGGTTTCAGCTCAGGTCATGATCTCATGGTTGTGAGTTTGAGCCCCACATTGGTCTCTGCGGTGACAGTGTGGAACCTGCTTGGGACATCTCTTTCCCCTATGTCTCTGCCCTTTCCCCACTCACTCCCTCTGTCTCTCTCTCAAAATAAATCAAAATAAATAAACTTAAAAAAAAAAAAGAAAATGTCTCTGTGTAATTCTGATATGTTACATGTAAGTGGAAAATTTTTGTCTCATGATTTTATTTTAAAATGCAGTATTGAATTTTGGTGATATCCTGGTGATATTGAAATTTGTTGATATCCTATATGAAATAGGATATCATATAAATAGGATATATATAAATAGGAAAAATATAAATAGGAAAATTATTATATAAAGAGATTTGTATGTTCTGTGAAATTTGGTATTAAGAAAGAACAAGCATTCTATTCTATTCTATTCTATTCTCTTATCCTAGTCTATCCTATCCTATCCTATGCTATCCTATCCTAAAACATAAGCAGATGTTTAGATGTATATCTAAATGTTAGATATATCTGAGTTTACTGAGCACTTACTATAATTGTAATTCTTTGCTTGTTGCATGGTATGTAGTGTTTTGCACATTATGCACTAATTACATGTTCGTAGGTTGACTTTAAGAATATCTCCCTTTACCCCAAACCAAATAAGGAGATTGAGCCCCACACAGAAAATGCACACATGCTGACTATGTGCCTAATGCCTTTTTCCCTTTTGTTTTGCAGATTTTACCGCCAAAAGGAAAAAGAAAATGGCAGAGATCTACCAGGCTCTGAACAGTGATCCCACTGATGTGGCTGCCCTTAGGCGCATGGCTATCAGTGAAGGAGGGCTCCTGACTGATGAGATTCGGCAGAAAGTGTGGCCCAAGCTCCTCAATGTTAATACCAGTGACCCGCCTCCTATATCAGGTACTGGGGGTGAGGGGAGGGGAGGGGAACTTGTCTAAGACGTGAGGACAAAAGAATTTCAGGATCTTTCAGTCTTAATGCTCATTTTATTTATTTTTTTTTTAATTTTTTAAAATGTTTTATTTATTATTTTTGAGAAAGAGTGGGGGAGGGACAGAGAGAGGGGGAGACACAGAATCGGAAGCAGGCTCCAGGGTCCAAGCCGTCAGCACAGAGCCCGATGTGGGGCACGAACTCACGAACCGTGAGATCATGACCTGAGCCAGAGTCAGATGCATAACTGACTGAGCCACCCAGGCGCCCCCTGAATGCTCATTTTAAACCAATCGTAGATGAGTAAATCTGAAGCATTTTAGGATATGTTTGGGCCCACTCTGAAAATAAGGCCAAACCAATAAATAGACTTTTCTTCAAAAACGGAGTGAGCTTTTTTACTAGGTCGACAGGTAGCTTTTATCGGCTAGGGAGGGAAGTTCATATTCCAGTCTGTGCTCACTTAAGAGGCGGGTTGTAGGAGTCCGTATTTTAACAAGCACCCCCCTCTAGCTCTGGTGCAAATGAACTACGTTTTGAGAGACTCTAGGCCATGGGGGGAGAGGATATTTCTCCGGCCCCGAAGAAAACCAAGACCAAACCAAACTTTTTTTCTGTTGGGAAATACTAAGATCGTTTTGGATTCTTGGATTCTGTAACAGTGTGAAAAGCTGTTCCTTAGCTAATTGGCCAGAAGGCCCATGCAGAAGACGGAGTTCCTCGGAACATGGTACGCAATACGAGGAGAGCACCGTGAGATAAAGAATCCACCTTGTCGTTCACTCACTCAGCACGGGTGGCTGTCCCGCTGTGCACAGCAGAAGGCCAGGTGCTGGGACGATGAACCGGCCTCTGCTGGTCAGAAGCCCGCCGTGTCACGGTGCGGCTGAGTGGGTGTTGAGTTGCCTCTTGTGATGGTCTTCGAAACCGGCTGCCTCCAAGCAGTCGGCTTCGGGTTGGAAGGAAGAGACGTTACCATATTCACGCGCTAAATCCCGAGGTGATGTTGTCTCAGATCGCAGACTTCCCAGGTCTTTATAAGAGGCGGTCTGCACGTGGGGAAGTGTTACACGTGGCCTTCGGTTGTAGTTGTGATGGGAATGGGCCCTTGTCCCGTAACGCTCGGCTCAGTTGACGCATACGACAGCTAGAGACTGCCTCGTTATTTTCACCGTGTTGGACCCAGCAGCTGGACCCAGGTACCAGCTCCTGTTTGCACTCAGTCGTACAATTTCAGGGTCCAGAGAGGTGAGGTTCTTCTCTGTGAGTTTATCTCCGTACGCCTTTCCAAGCAGCTCCGTGCTCCCCAGGCTCTGCGGCTGTTCAGGTTCCTCCAGGGGTCTGTGGTTTCCCCGTCCATGATCTCATCTGATCCTTGCAGTAGTAACCTGAGGTACACATGGAAGGAAATATCCCCATTTTACGGCTGTGGATCTTGAAGGTCAGAGCGGTCCCCCGGTGACACACGGTAGCAGCCTTCAGTAGGCCCCTGGCCTCCTGCCTCCGCCGCTCCTTCTGTCTCAGGGTTGCCTCCTGGGCAGTCCGTGTCCCTCCACTTATGGTCGCCGTGGCTCGACTGAAATGGCGGGTTTGGAACTAACGTGGGGGAGTCCTCTCCAGATGTCTCCGGTGTCGTGTCCTCTGTGGGAGAAGCTGAAGTCTGAGCGCTGGCCTGGGGTGCCATCGCACAGCGTTTGTGTCCCTGATCTGGCCTCCTCCCAGACACTGCTGCAGTAACACGTTCCTTTTCCTCGCACAGGGAAGGACCTGCGGCAGGTGAGCAAGGACTACCAGCAAGTGCTGCTCGACGTCCGCCGGTCCTTACGGCGCTTCCCGCCCGGTGAGAAGCGCACTTGCGGCCTTGCCGCCCCGGGAGCTCCTCCCGCCCCCCCAGCTGCACACAGCAGGACCTGGTCGAGGACCTTTGTACTCTCCACTCGGTCACCTTCCGACCCCCCACTGCCAGAGTCTGAGCCAGAGTCCTTTCTCGTGGCCTAGGGGTGGGGAATGAAACACCTGGAGGTTTTCTGCCTTCAGAGCCACGGGGGCGGGGGGGACTTCGTAGGGACTGCTGTAGCTGTCGTCTGGCCTTAAGGAGCAGACTGGTATACCTGTGGACACTCACCAGAATGAGGCATACCTTCGTTCGATTCGATTTCTAGGTAGGGACTTGTCACATACACCTCTGTGGGGCCCTGGACTGGAAGGGAAGGCCGTTCCCTGCGTGGTTAGAGGGGCTGTTGGAAAAACTGCTTCCTGCGCTGGGGAGGAGGAGGAGGAAAACGGCCGGCTCTTGTCGCCATCTTCACAGCTGGGCGACAGGCCTCGTGCCTAGGGTCCCGTTGTCTTCCTTTGGCGGCCTCGCCTTGGCGTGGCTCCAGGGAGAAAGGAGAACCGCTGCAGGGGACAGGAGCCTCTGAACCCCTCGCCTCCCTTTTCCAGCACCGTGCTCTGGCTCAGACTCTGCCCCTCAAAGCACCTTCTTTCCCGCTTGTGCCCTTGCCCCCTGCGACACTCGCCATGACCGTGTGGCCAGTAGCCTGCCCGCTTGCTCTTGAGAAGAACATGTGGCCTGGTCCCCTTTCCCTGGGCTGCGGGCCTGCCTGAGACCACACAGGCTGTGGCCCCGTGTCCCCCCAGCTAACCCTTTCCTCGGAACCCGTCCTGCTGCTTCCCTTTCTGGACTCTTGGTGCGGAAGGCCGTGCGGGCTGGCCTGTCCCGTGCTTTCCCAGTCTTCTTGCATCCGTGTTGTTCTGGGCTCAGCTGATCTCTCTTAACTCTGAAACTTGGGAGTGTCGGTCAGTCTCTCCCCCTTGATTACCTTCCCTAAGCGTAGTAGCTGGTTTACTCCATTTTCTTTTTGGTGTATCTGTTAGAGTATTGTGCCTTATTGAGAAGAGGTGATGTAAATATGAGTGACAGATGAATTTGCTTTTACCTTAAACCCTTTGTTCAATGCAGTTTGGGCGCTTCCACGAACCGTTTCTCTCCGTGTCTGTCTGGAGCTGAAACGGCTGACAGTGTGGAGAGCTGAGTGGGGGCCCCCCTTCCAAGCAGCTCACAAGGCCACGTTTTGGCAGTTTCTTTCTTTAAAATTTTTGTAAATGTTTATTTTTGAGAGCGAGCGAGCGTGAGAGAGCAAGCAGGGGAGGGGCAGACACGGAATCTGAGAGGGACACATAGAATCTGAAGCAAACTCCAGGCTGCTAGCTGTCAGCACAGAGCCCGATGTGAGGCTCAAACTCACAAGCCGTGAGATTATGACCTGAGCCGAACGAAGTTGGCCGCTTAACCGACCCTGCTACCCAGGTGCCCCTTTTTGGCATTTTCATGCTAAAAGCCACATGAGGGGCGCCTGGGTGGCTCAGTTGGTTAAGGGTCTGACCCTTGGTTGTGGCTCAGGTTGTGATCTCATGATTCATGAGTTCGAGCCCAGTGTTGGGCTCTGTGCTGACAGTGCAGAGCCTACTTGGGATTCTCTCTCCCTCTCTCTCTGACCCTCTCCGGCTCACATGCATGCTCGCTCGCTCTCTCAAAAATAAACTTAAAAAAAAAAAAGTTTATATTCTTGTGATACTGAGCTTGGCTTAGAGGAGAACACACAACTCTTAAATTTTTTTAGATAATTTCACACCTATAGAAAAGTTGCAAAAATAGGACACCTAATTCCCCTGATACCTTTTACCCAGATTTCCTTATATGTTAGCGTTTTACTGTATTTGGTTTAGTGTTGCTTTATGTCTTTCTTACACACACACACACACTTTTTTTCTGAACTATTTAAGAGTAAATTGCAGACATGGTGCCTCTTTACCCCTAAATATTTCAAGGTGTGGCTCCTAAAACAGGGCCCTTACATAATCACAGCGCACTTAGTAAAATCAGCAACACACTGAAAAATAACTGCTTCTAATGTATATTTTATTCAGGTCTCACCCTTTACTGCAATAACGTCCTTCACAGGAAAAGGAGATACAAACTCATGCCTTTCCCATTTAGTCATCGTATTTCCTTAGCCTTCTTAAACCTGGAATAGTTCCTTTGTGTTTTTTGACTCAATTATTTTTGTAAAATTTCCCTCAATTTGGGTTTGTCTAGTATTTCCTTATGGTTAGATTCAGGTTTATGTGCTTTCTTTTTTTTTTTTTTTTTTTTTTTTGTTTATTTTTGAGAAAGAGCACAAGCAGGGGAGGGGCAGAGAGAGAGGGAGACACAGAATCTGAAGCAGGTTCCAGGCTCTGAGCTGTCAGTGCAGAGCCTAATGCGGGGCTTGACCCCATAAACCACAAGATCATGACCTGAGCCAAAGTTGGATGCTTAACTGATGGAGCCACCCAGGTGCCCCTATTTCCTTATTTTAAAATAATATTTATTTATCTATTTTTAAATGTTTATTTATTTTTGAGTAACAGAGAGAGAGAGCACAAGCATGGGAAGGGCAGAGAGAAGGGGAGAACAGAATCCGAAGCAGGCTCCAGGCTTCGGGCTGTCAGCACAGAGTCTGACGTGGGGCTCGAACTCACGAGCCGCAAGACCCTGACCTGAGCCGAAGTCAGCCGCTCGGCTGACTGAGCCCCCAGGCACCCCAGGTTTATGCGTTCTTGATAGGAACTCCCCAGAAGCGACCCTGTGTTCTCAGCGTGCACGTGCACGTCAGAGGCTCGTGGTGTCGAGCAGTCACACCCCTGCGGTGTCCGCTGCGGGGACTGGGTTGGGACGGCGTCTGCGGCTCCCCCGCTGCAAGCTTGCTGCTCTCTGGCTCTTGCCTGCGGCCCAAGTGTATCCGTGGTGTGTGGATTGTGTCGTGTTGGCCAAATTGTTCATAATCCTTTTTTTTTTATTAAACACTTTGAAAATCCTCCGCTGCCTGTCCTCCTAACCTCCTTGTTACCAGGTGCCTGCTGTGCTCAAGGGCGTCTCCGTCCCCCCCCCCTCCCCCCGCAGGCATGCCGGAGGACCAGCGGGAGGGGCTCCAGGAGGAGCTGATCGACATCATCCTGCTCGTCTTGGAGCGCAACCCCCAGCTGCACTACTACCAGGGCTACCACGACATCGTGGTCACCTTCCTGCTGGTGGTCGGCGAGAGGCTGGCCACGTCTCTGGTAGAAAAACTGTCCACCCACCACCTCAGGTACCAGCGCGGGGGAAGAGAGGAAGGGTGTCGCTCCTCAGGCCCCTGAGGATAGCTCCTCGGCCCGTTGCCTGGCCGTTGTTTTCAGTGGTTGGAGCCCCGTTCCACCCCCTCCGCCCTCATCTGAGCGTTCGGTCCGACCGAGCTCAGTGAGTTGTGTCCCTCTAGGGATTTCATGGACCCAACAATGGACAACACCAAGCATATATTAAACTGTCTGATGCCCATCATCGAGCAGGTGAATCCAGAGCTCCACGACTTCATGCAGAGGTACATCCGCGTCTCCGCTCCTGTACACGCGTGCACGTACGCACCCCTGCGGCTCTCTCCCGGCCCGCGTCTCTTCCCCACGAGTCCTCTTCCCCACGAGTCGAGCTCAGTCTCCCTGCCGTCGCATGTCGATGAGGGTTGAGGTCTTCCAGGTCGTCCCTTCTGTTTGCGTGCGAGCTGGATAGTTCAGTTCTGTACATGCTGGGAGCACTTTCTGGGTACCGTGCCCCTGTCCGGATACAGCAGGTGTCACAGTGCAGGCCCTCGGGGAGTGTACCTCTGGTGGGGCGGGGGCGGGGAGGTCACTGAGCCGAGGTAGACTCTGAGGTTACTGCTGTGAGAGAAAACCGCGGCTGCTGTAGGATCCTGAGTCATCGTGGGTGGTTTTCTTCACCAGATATCCAGGAGAACAAATACTTCTTGGTAAATCTCGTGGGATTTTTTTTTTCTCTTGTGTGTAATTGGAAATGTGCCCTTGGCCAGCGCCTCGCCCTTTTTTTTTTTTTTTTTAATGCTGTGTCTTAAGGTGTTTCAATGATATCATCTTGATGAACAGTTAACGCAGTTATGTCTTTAAGCCTAAGAGTATGTATATTGCCCATGCCCCCAGAAGGATCTAGGACTTTCTCAGAGGGAAAATGATGGTACACTGTGAAAACAGCTCCTCCTTCCTGTATGATGACATTTTTTGGCCATTAGGAAAACAGCCAGCCAGCATGGGGCGCCTGGGTGGCTCAGTCGATTGAACATCTGACTTTGGCTCAGGTCATGATCTCACAGTTCGTGGGTTCGAGCCCAGCGTCAGGCTCTGGCTGACAGCTCACAGCCTGGAGCCTGCTTCACATTCTGTGTCTCTGTCTCTCTCTGCCCCTTCCCTGCTCATGATCTCTCTCTCAAAAATAAATAAATGTTAAAAAAAAAAAAAAAAAAAAAGAAAACAGCCAGTGAGATAAGACAGCCAGGCCCCCATCATAGTATTCGTGTCATGATGGTGGGTATGTTTTTGTTTTTAATTTTTTTTTTAATGTTTATTTAGTTTTGAGAGACAGAGAGAGGCAGAGTATGAGCAGGGGAGGGGCAGAGAGAGAGGGAGACACAGAATCCAAAGCAGGCTCCAGGCTCTGAGCTGTCAGCACAGAGCCCAATGCGGGGCTTAAACTCATGAACTGTGAGCTCATGACCTGAGCTGAAGTCAGCCGCTTCATCAGCTGAGCCACCCAGGCACCCCAATGGTGGCTATGTTCTAAGGACCGTGTATTTTGTGAGTAGATGCTGAATTCCTAGGTGGCTTTCCCAAATTCTTCCTTCTCAGAAGTGGGGAGGACAAAGCCACCCCAGAGAGCGGGAAGGGACAGCCCAGCGGGGAACCTAACGTCTGGATTTCCTTGCTCCTAGTGCCGAGGTGGGGACCATCTTCGCCCTCAGCTGGCTCATCACCTGGTTTGGGCACGTCCTATCCGACTTCAGGCACGTTGTGCGGTTATACGACTTCTTCCTGGCCTGCCACCCACTGATGCCCATCTACTTTGCAGCCGTGGTAGGTACAGGCCGCGAGCCAGCTGCTGGGCTCACCGTCCTCCACCATTTTCCCTTAGGGGAGACCTGGTGACTGTGGACAGGTGGGAAAAACAGCATTTCCCAGGCGGTCGTCCCTGGACACCGTTCTGTGCGTTGTTAATGGGAGTGTCACGGGGAACGAAGGTTTTGTGGAAAGACGTTTGGTGAATGCCTGGCTGAACAAAGTTAAGCCAGTCTGTTTACCACATGGTTCCTCTGTACCATTCCTGTGCTCGCGTGCAGTAGGCGTGGCCAGCGCTCCTGCCAGCGGGTCCCGGAAGTAGTATAGACCGCAGCTGCAGGCCCAGGGAGCCGAGCGGCGCGGTGTTCCGAGGGGACACAGACGGGGCTTGGTGGGGGCTCCGGTTAGGAGGGCCTGAACCGTGGAGGTTGGGGTGGAGATGGGAGCACACGGGAACCCTTCGCTGTTCTTGAAAGGGGAGCAAGCCTGTTCCTTCTGCTGCTTTGGTCCATCTCTCCTGTGTTGTCGGAGCTCCGGGGGTCTCCCCGATGTCCCTTTTCTCTTGTTCCTCCTAAAAGAATCTCGCTTATTGTGTTGGTCGGCCTTCCCCATCCCGGGCTGGAGGTTTGCCTATAGCAGGAAGGGCCAGCTCACCGGGAAAAGCCCTCAGAGATGTACATGATTGCCTCCTAGATGGACACGAGACTTTGTTGGAGGCGTAGGGCCAGCCCTGTCTGTTTGTAATTTAAATTCATTGCTGAGGAGAATGGCGTGCAGGTGGCGAAGGCCCTGTGCATTCTGGTCTCTGATGCAAGGCCTTGCCTCCTGCAGATCGTGTTGTATCGAGAGCAGGAGGTCCTGGATTGTGACTGTGACATGGCCTCGGTCCACCACCTGTTGTCCCAGATCCCTCAGGACCTGCCCTATGAGACCCTGATCAGTAGAGCCGGAGACCTTTTTGTTCAGTTTCCGCCGTCCAAGCTTGCCCTGGACGCAGCTGCCCGGCAGCAGGCCGAGAAGTGAGTGGGGCCAGGGCTCGGGTTGCACCGGGGGTGTCAGATGTGAGCAGGAGTGGCGAGGACTGTCTGCTGGGGACGGGGTGGGGCCTCGCTCCCAGAGATCTCGGCTCCTGCCAGCAGGACCCCCACTCCGGTCTACTGGGTCTTTATCAACAAGAGCCTCCTGAGCATCAGACGGCCTGCCCTCAGCCTCGCTAACAGTCGAGTCTTTGCTTCCTTCTCTTCTCTCGTGTCATTGCATTCTTTCTGTCCCCTCCCCTCTGCAGGACGGCAGCCTCCACCTTCAAAGACTTTGAGCTGGCGTCGGCGCAGCAGAGGCCTGACACGGTGCTGCGGCAGCGCTTTCGGGGCCTTCTGCGGCCCGAGGAGCGGACGAAGGACGTCCTGACCAAGCCGAGGACCAACCACTTTGTGAAACTGGCGGTGATGGGGCTGACGGTGGCGCTCGGAGCGGCCGCCCTGGCCGTGGTGAAGAGCGCCCTGGAGTGGGCCCCGAAGTTCCAGCTGCAGCTCTTCCCCTAGACGCCGCGGGGATGCGTCCTCGGCCGGACACTAAGGTCTCGCCCTTCCATGGAAGGATTGGGAGGGGGTGGAGTTTCCTTTATTAAAAGGGTTTCTGTCAAGGGTTTTCTCTTCCTGCCGGCCCTCCCGCCCGCCCGCCGTTTGCCTTTGCTTCAGAGGCCGAGAGCGGAGCCCGGCTGGCATCTGGAGGCCTGGCCGCGGGACTCCTGTCCCTCCCGGGGAGGGAGAGGGTACTCAGCACTCCCCCCAGCTGCCACCTCTCGTGTTGGAGGAACTGGGTTTCTCAAGCGGCCAGCAGCTGTGGGGACTCTTGGCTGCACAGGAGTGAGCGGGCTGGGCCACCGGGCGCCCGCCCCACCGCTCCCCCGGGCCTGTGTGTGGCGGCCGGGCAGCGACGGAAGGAGCCGCTGCTGAGTAGGTCGGACCTCGGAACAGGCGAGGGGCAGAGGCCGCCGGCCGGGCCCGGGCCTGGCCCCCCTCAAGAGCAGCTCTGCTCGCCGGGCAGAGATCAGACAGGCGTGAACTGGGTTACGGGGTAAAGCCTGCCTATTTTCAGCCTAGAAGTCACTCGGGCATTTCCAGTCAAACAGGAAGGGACGTCAGGTTGGAGGCCCGGACGTAAACTGGTTCTGCCTGCCTTTTTTCTTTCCCCCTCTCTACTCTCCTGCACACGCCACACGATGTTGCTTTTAAAAGACACTTTTATTACCGTTTTTAGAATTACGTATACCCGACGTGTAAAGGGCCCTCACTTTAAAAATGATAGTTCCTTCGTGGGAAAGGTAGTTCTCATCAGAAGGATGAGCTTCTAAGCCCTTGAACTTGCTCTCTCCCCAACTATTTAACAGCTCACTTGAGCTCCATTTGCCGTGTGCCAACCGCCCCGCCCTCCCAGAGTGCCCACGTGCCCTGCTTTCCTTCCTTCCCGCTGTCCTCAGGCCACTCTCCTACCCCCACGTAGGCACCCGCTCACTGTGCTGGCTTCGTTGGGGGGTTCGGTTTATCTCCTCAACTGCTGGTCTTTCCTTCCTGGTTGGAAATGTCACTGGAAGCGTGTCAGCAACCAGAAAGGGGTGCGCTGCAGCCTGGCCAGTTTGGGGAAGCCGAGAACAGCCAGCTCCCGCCCCGAGCTGCCTGAGGACCTTCCAGGACTTAGGGGACAGGACGGATCTTTTGGTCCTTCCTGGACAGCTTTTCCTCTAAGCGAAGCCAGGTGTGTTCGAGATGGACTCTGGCTTGAAAACAAAAGTGCCTTTTTGCTACGCTGAAGAATTGAGGCGGAGGGTGTGAAGCAGCCACGTCCTTTCATTGTCCTGGCCTCTCGGGCACTGTTCTCTTGGCAGGTGTTTTCTTAAAGGGAACACGCCAGAGGTCCTCTCCCTTAGCATACCCAGACCACAGAGTGGAGGGCATCTAGTGCGCTGGGCAGCCGGTGGGCCCGGAGCAGTGAGGAACAGTGTCTGCGCCGAGTCGAGGGAAGTGATGCTAAGCACTTTAAAACAAAAGGTGAAAGTGATGGGGCATTCTCTGTAGCAGGAGTCCCACTTGGGCAAGTGTAATGTGGGTGGATTAATCTAGACAGTGGGGATGGGGGGGAATCATGAAGACAAAGGAAAGTCTTCCGGGACCCCGAGGTGGGGCTGTGACAGTCCCAGTCTTCTCCCCCAGCAAGTCTGTCCCCCTGTCATCCATACGGCTGGCCGGCAGCACGGGCACCTCCTGCCAGGGCCCTGAGGCCTGGCTGCAGACACGGAAGGAACCGATGGGCAGGAGGGCATGTGACCAGGGGCCTGGGGCCACAGCCTTTAGGTCCCAGGAAGCAAGTGGCCTGTGCTTCTGTGCTGGCCTAAGGAGGGGGTCGTTCGGTGTATAGCTTTGCTGACATCAGGGTGCCCCCTGCCAGTGAGAAGAAAGCAGGATCCTCTTACCTTCAGGGGGTTTACTATTCTGTAAAGAATACGTGTAAATATTTTGTACAGAGCCCTGTGTAAAATAAACAGCCACATGTGGTTACTTATCAGTGTCCTGACATCGCGTCCTGTGCACCGCTGGCAGGGAGCAGCCTCCAGACGTACGCACCCAGCCTTGGGGCTCCCTGGGCCCAGGACTGTGCTGTAGTCTGCGGACCCTTGGCCGGCCTTGACTTGCCTGGGGGAGCTTGGGGAGGAGCTGCGCCCTGTTTCTCTTTCACCCGCTCTCCAGGTGCCACCTGCGGGCACCGGGCACCAGTGACCAGCGCCAGCCATGTGGGGTATCAGTCTGGGCTCATCTTGCCTGTTCTCCACCTGCTTCTGGGCATACCTTTGGCTCTAAAGGCTGCCATTTGGTTTGGGGACTTCATCGGAGTCTGATGTGAATGTAACTTTATTTCCGCATGTGATTTCCACTCACAGAGAAGCCGTCGAGAGCTGTTCTTGCCAAGCTCTTCTGGCATCCCCTTAGCACTGCCAGCTGTTGGGTCGCAGGAGCCCAGAGCAGTGCCAGGTGCCTGTGACCCCTGCCTTGAGGATGGGTCCATCTTGGAGGCAAGAATCGGGGTTGTCTGGGACACTTGTTGATGTTTCCCTGGCCCAGAGGGCAGATGTGAGGGCACCCGAGGCGCGGCGGGCACCGCTCAGCTCTTGGACCTTGCCCACCACCTCAGGCCAGTTGCCCGCTGTCCCTTGACCTGACACGGAGTTCTGGTGCTGCCCGCTGGGGAGCTCACACCCCAGACCGCTGCAGCAAACGGGCAACTTGTTTTGAGCGGCAGGTTTGGTGTCCATTTCGCCAGAGTTGATGGCTGAATATAAAAAGTAGAATTTTGGTACTTAGAACATTGAAGGAAGTGTATGTGTGGCATAATAAGAAATAACTGGGTTTTGTCCCCAGTTCCCCTAAGAGCCTTGTTATTTCCCGATAGGAGTGTCTTTTGTTCACAGTGGTTCCTGTTTGATTCCCTGTGATTTTCCGCTAAGGAGGTGAGGAGGTGGGAGCACTAGTTTCCAGAATGGACAGGTTTGGAGGGGGGGGGGGACCTTCACCCCTCCCCCTGACCTCCTAGGAGGGGAGGGGACCAGGGCTGGGAGCCGTGGCTACACCAGCTCCGGATTCAGATTCAGAAAGCTTCTGGGTGAACACCCCGTAGTGCCAGGTGGCGGTGCGCCCAGAGAGGGCCTGGGGGCCCTGCGCCTCCCTCCCCTAAACCTTGCCCTCTGCGTCTCTTCCATTTTACAGTTTGGGCAGGTGTATCCTTTATAATCAGTCTCTAAACCTAAGTGTTTTGTGAGCCTTTCTAGCCAAGTATTGAACCTGAGGGGGTGTCATAGAAACCCTTGACTTTGTAGCTGGCCGGGGAGGAGTGTGGGCAGTCTGGGCACCCCATTTGTGGCTGCGTCTGAAGTGGGGCGGTCTCGTGGGACCGAGTTAACCTGTAGGGTCTGCAGGTAGTTAGTGTAAGAATTGAGTTGTACTGTTGGGCCAGTTGGTGTTGGAGAACTGGAGAAGTGCTATCAGAAAATGCCTCGTGTTAGGCAAGGGGAGGAGGAGATAGTGTGGAAACAACAGCTGACTGAAGCAGGGGGTGGGGGGCGCTCATCTCTTGATCTCAGGGTCGTGAGTTGGAGCCCCACGCTGGGTGTAGAGCTTACTGGGGGAAAATGTGTGCGTGTGTTCTAGAGAGAGATGGAGTGGGTACTTGGGGTCCAGGCAGGGACAGCTTTGAGCCCTGGAGAAGGGGGCTGGGACCCTCTCCATGGGCACTTTGGAAGGTGAGGATGGGCCATGACCACACCCGGCGGGGGGGTTGGGGGGACAGTTAATGGTGGCGTCCTGGCAGTGTGAGCTGCTCTGAGCTGCACCATCCCCGAGACTCAATGTCAAGAACAGTAAGACAGGTCCCACATGGGCGGTTTAATGAGACGATGTTTGTGGAAATGCCGTGCAAACCGTGAGGTCATGCAAAGTGTTCTAATTCCATTTCAGTGAACATTTATTGATCAATAAATGACTTTCGCCAGCCTGGCGCTAGGACCCCCGTGCTCATCCAGGGAGCACGCGCTGCCTGCAGGGAAGACCAGGCCAGAGGCTTTTGCCAAATCCAACCAAGATGACAGGGCATGAGGCTCAGCCTGGCTTTGTCTTCTTTCCCTGCCCTGCCTGCTCCTGCAACCTACCAGCTACTATAGTCCTTTCTCCAGATTTACAAACGGCTGGAAGTTGCCCAGCAGCCTTTGTGAGGCAGCAAGGCTGTGGGCTTGCCTCCAACTTCCTGCCCTTTAAGCGAGCAGCTGTGATGCCAGTCCCAGGCACCCGTCCTCCACTTCCTGCCCGTCCCAGCAGCAGCGGGCTTCCCCTTGCTTTCCCCTGCTCTGGGACGGACAGACTGCCCCGCAAGTCCCACAAGTCCATGGGGGCCGCCTGCTGCTTCCTCAGGTAGGTGGCTCGGGTCCACAGCCCAAGGGGTTTGGTTGCATGTCGGCCCGGTGAGTTGGCACTGGGCTGTCGGTGGTCAGGGCCCCTGGAAATGGGCTGCCCCCTCGGGAGGTAGAGGCGTCTGCACTTGACCTGCAGTAGGGAGCACCTGAGGCCTGCCACACACACACCCCCCCCCCCCCCACCGCCGTCTTGGACCTTTCCTTCACCTGCTGGCACGTTAGGTGCTGGAGGTCAGAACCTGGGCCGGCCCTGCGCCCCTCCATTTGTACTCCTGACCCTCTGGGCATGGCTGCAGTCGCACCCTGCCTGTCCGGCTGCGTGCGGGCCCAAGAGCATCCTGCCCCTCAGGGTCAGCACGAGGGTGCCTAGATTGAGCGAGGACCCTGTCACGCCTTCGCTCCACCATTGACAGAGGCCAGCCGATCAATTTCCTGCTGCAGTTCCCAGACGGCGGGGGATCCCGCCTGCACGTAGGGTCCCCGCCCACGTCCCTTTCACTCTCTCTCACGACGTCATACTGCTCCCTTCCTGGAAAGCCATTTTAATTAGCTTACACAGCAGCAAAGAGTGGGACACGGAAGATGAACCCGATGGGCCATGCTTTAGAAACCACCAGGTCCCTCTCCTGGCCCTGAACAGGATTAGCAGCAGTTCTCTAAGAGGCCCCAGGCCTCTGACAGCAAAGGCAGAGAACAGTCAGCCCCCAAAAGCCGTTGGGGAAGCGGTGGGCCTTGAGTGCTCAGCGGTCAGCAGACGGGGGTGGTGAAGCGCGGAGTGTGGATCCCCCCGGGGTCTCACAGACTCTATCCGGCAAGACCTCTGGCCAGGGCCAGGCAGAGTTCAGAAGAGCCACAGAGAAGAGCTGAGAGGTCTGGCCAGCAAGCCCCAGAGGAAGGGCAAAGGCCCTGGGGCAGCTGCAGCCAGGGACAACACCCACCGGCGAGCTCAGGCAGGGCCCCGGCAACACGCCTTGCAA